>CM038559.1:21028365-21625865 GCA_021527575.1 Ensete glaucum
CAAGCTCCACGCTATAGGCCTTCCCCATCGCATATTGCCCCCATTGCGCAAGCAAGCTCCATTGACAAGATTGAGAGTCCCTCTAAGAAGACGAAGGTGCTGGTCAGCAAGGCACCCTCTGACACAAATCCTTCCCTTCTTGCTACGATCACCCCTTGTAAGGAGACTCCTACTATAGTGACTCCCAAAAAGGTAGCTCCTCCGAAAGTCCCACACGAGGAGGTGAGCAACATACATCTGGACAAGGTGGTGTCCCGACCTTGGTCCATGCAAGACCTATATAGTGTTTGGGCTTGGTCATGGGATGAGCCCTTCCTTGCCTAGTAGATGGCAAACCTCCTGGGCTATTGGGGGAGGGGCCGCTAGAGGCCTGGTAGGCCTCTCTGACTCCCAAGAGTCAAGTGTGGGCAGGCAGAGCTGATGCCCAATTGGTTTGTCGGGGACTCCTCTACCCCCCTTTGGTGAAGGAGATCTACACCTCTCCTTCTGAGGCATTGCTTGACAATGCAGCTAAGAACTTAGTTATAGTATGTTGTCTCCCTCGGGTCTTCTTTCCATACTTCTTCCAGGGTGTGAATTAACATGGCGTTTCTACAGCACCACCACTTCTCCATAGGCCTAATTGATCGAGTGTATGACTTTGAGAGAGTCGTTAATGAGCTCTCCAAAATAATTGATAGGCTTCGGGTCTAGGTTCGAAAACTCAAGGAGGAGGCAGGCCTGATGGTAGTGGCGATTGCCTAGGCTCAGGTCAATGAGGTGACCCAGCAGCTGGAGGAGCTCAAGTCCCAACTCCGGAGTCTTAATGCCAAAAGAAGAAGGCTCGGGGGCGGATCCAAATCCTAAAGGCTTAGCTCTTGATACGATCAATTGGTACTAGGGGGGAGGGGGTGGGGTTTGGGGGGGTGAATTAGTGTAAGTGTAATAGTGCTCATTTAAAAACTTTATTTCATAAAGTAAAGAGTTAACAACAAAAGCTTCTTTTGATATTTCGATAAAACCAATTTAAAACTGATTTGAGAGAAATTGTGAGAATGATGGTTGTAACTTTCTTGAACTAGTTAATAGTAATAGAAAGAAGTAAACAAGGTAAGAAAAGAGCACTCACAATTTATAGTGGTTCGACCTCAACCGACCTACATCCACTACCGAGTCCTCCTTCTTGAGGCACACCAGCGTCCACTACTGATCTTCTTTGGGTGAAGACTAAACCCTTACACTTGAGCTTAAAAGAGAGACAAGATTTATAACTCTTTGATCACTCCCTTACCCCTTTCCTTTTTATACAATCCACACAAATTTTTCATAAACTTTTTCCTCAAATCACACTCATTTAAGACTCAATCGTAACCTATGACTAAAAATTATAATCAAAACATGACCACCAAGCTTAATAACGTTACTCCTGTAAACCGGCAACCTCCGGCTTCTCCAGCAGTGAGTCTCACGGTCTTCCTCCAGCGATTTCTCGATGTGTTCCTAGTGATTTTCCTGATACCTTCCGTGAAATCCTAGCGAATGCCCAACGAGCTCCCATCGTATCATCCAATCCTTGGCCCAATGCTTAAGTTTGATTCTATATTCATGTCTAATCTATAACTCATCTCGTCATAGTTAAACCTGTATGATGCTAAATATGACTTAATTAAATATAATAATAATGGCCAATACATCCATTACAAGACCATCCCAACTCCCAACAAGTTTTTCGGCCACCCCCGATAATCATCCGACGAGTCTTGGTCTTCTTTTACGAACTCCCTTGCACCATCTTGGCAAGCTCCTGATTCTCTTGGTGAGCTCCCGACGCACTCCTGGCGAGTTTCCAATCGCATCATCCGAACCCCAGCCCGATGCATGGACTTGACCTTAGTCAATCCTGATTGTAATAATCTTTTTGTCATAATTAATCCTACATCAATCAACTCTAACAACATATGTTAGATCAATAACTCATTAATTGATTTCATCATCAAAATCTAAGGTTCAACAGCTTTAAGGCATGGGGGCTGATTTAGATGCCACCCAAACCAAGACTCGGGAGGTCAAGCAAACCCTGACGATGATCTAATTGGCATTGGGGAAGGCCGAGAGTTCCCTGGCCAAGGAGCAACACATTTTCCTCGAGAGAGCCCGACAACCATTGCCCAGTACAAAGAGATGCCTAACTTCAATCTTAGCTTTGGAGAGGTTGGGTCGGGTCAACTACGAGTACAAGTATCGAGTTAGCCTAGCTCACTTCTGGGCAAGATACCCGAAGCTAGAGATCGAGGAGGATCCCTATGCCACTCTCCCGGAGGATGACAAGGTGCCAATGGAGGTGGAGGTCCTCTTCGATGATAGTGATCCTCCAGTCGCTTAGGGGTCCCTCAGAAGTCGCCATCGATCTTGCTCCCTCCTTTTTTTTTGTAATCGACCTAGTCAGAGTCGACATCGCACGTCCCCAGTCGAGAATGTACTTGCTACTTATTAATGAAAACTCCTTTCTTGTAATCCTCATGTCTTTTCATTGTCTGCTATTTTGTCGAGTGTGTCTTTTGCTGGTGGGCAACAAGATCAGGAGGTTGCTGACATGCTTCAAAATAAGGGTGTGGGATTGATTTGACATCCCACCCAAGGAGATTCACTCTCCCAACTCCTCCAGAAGACAAATTGTGTCTCAAGATGTACTTTGCCTCTGGTCGGGGCTGATCTTAGGTTGTACAGCCTCGACTGAGTGAATTGTGTAACCTTTCTTCTTTAATCAATAAAGCTTCATCCTTTCAATATAATTGTCTACTTGACTAATAAAGTTCCTTCCTATGGACTGGTAAACTACTTGTGTTTCTTCTTCTTAGATCTTGAAAAGGTTCATCGGTAGGTCCGATGAAGTTGGGTTGTCAGAGTCTTGGTTTAGACATATAATTTCTTTAAGTTAGACACATGTCATGCTCTGGGAAGCTAGACTCCTTCTTGAGTAGCTAGGTGATAAGTCCCATCACGGATTACATCGGTGAACCGATAAGGCCCTTCTTAATTCATGGCCAGCTTTCCTTGGGAGCGGATCAGGTCATTGACCTTGGCCTTTTGTAGTACTAAATCCTAGAAGTTGATTAGCCAAGGGTGAACCTTCTTATTGTATAATCTCGCCATGACATTCTTATATGTTAGGGCCCGTAAGTGTGCCTCGGCTCTTCGCTCTTCAACAAGGCCAAGCTTGTCCTTCCTCTAAGTTGTTTTCTTCATAAGTCTTGACTGGGAGGGTTAGGAAGATCACTTCAGGTGGCAATACTATCTCGGTCCTAAATGCAAAGCTATAGGGGGATTCATTTGTGGCGGTCTTGGGCATGGTTCGGGTGCCCATAAGATACTTGGGAGCTTATCAACCCATGTCCCTTGTGCTTCATAAACTCTTCTTTTAAGGCCTTCAAGTATCATTCGGTTGGTCACCTCTGCTAGGCCATTGATCTGAGGATATGTTACTGAGCTGAACCTTAGATGGATTTCATAGGCTATGCAAAACTCCTTGAATCTTGTGTTATTGAACTAGGTCTCATTATTGGTGATGATGGCCTTCGGGATGTCAAATCGAGTGATGATGTTTTTCCATACAAACTTCTCAACTTGCTTCTCTGTTATAGATGCTAAGGGTTCGGCCTTAGCCCACTTAGTGAAATAGTCCAAGGCGACTATGATGAATCTTCATTATCCTAAGGTTGGGGAAAGGGGCTAAGAAGGTCCATCCCTAATTGCACGAAGGGCTATACATAATCGATTAGCGTTAGGGGGGCTGTCAGTTGATATTGTACTCAAGCGTGTCTCTAGCATTGCAGGTACCATTGCATATAGGCCAAAGCATCCCGATGTATGGTCAGCCAATTATAGCCTTACTTGAGGATTTTGAACACGAAGGTTTGGCCACCAATGTGCTCTCTACATATACCTTCATGGATATCAACCAACATGACTTCTGCTTCTATAGGTGCAAGGCACCAAAGGAGGGGTAGGCTGAATGACCTATGGTATAGTTGGCTACTGACTTCACAATATCGGGCATGTGTGTGCCTTAGCCGATGAGCGATGGTAGCTAGCTGGTAGTGTCTCGTCCCTCTTGTATCAGAGGATCTCCTTCATCCAATTAGGTGTGACTTCGGCAGTAGAAGTCATACCGAGGCCAGCTCCTCATGCTGAGGCCATCTTGGCCAATGCATCGATTTGCCTGTTCTCCACCCTGGTCAAGGAAAAATGTTGGAAATTATTGATTAGATGTCATATCTCGATCAAGTACGTCGCCATGGTCAAGTCTCGAGCCTCATAGACTTTGTTGATGTGGTCGACCACCAACTGGGAGTCATTAAAGACCCTGAGCTCCTTTACATGTAGTTTTGAGGCTAGGTGTAGCTCAGATAGCAAGGCTTTATACTCGAACTTATTGTTGGTGGCTTTGAACTCGAAACACAATGCATGTTTGTATAGCTAGTTCTTAGATCCCTTTAAGCTACATGTAGTTTCGAGGCTAGGTATAGCTCAGATAGCAAGGCTTTATACTCAAACTTATTATTGGTGGCTTTGAACTCGAAACATAGTGCATGTTTGTATAGCTAGTTCTTAGATCCCTTTAAGATGAGACCTGCTTCTCCTCTTTCGGCATTGGTCGAACCATTAACGAATAGGGTTCATTCTTATGTCATAATCTTGCGAGTGTTGTTTAAGCTGGGTCTCAACTCGAAAAAGAAACCTGTAAGCGCCAATGCTTTAATGATCATCCTCAAGATGTACCAAATATCGAATTCCCCGAGCTCGATCGACCACCGGAGCATTCAACCTGATGCATCAAAGTTAGAAAGAATTTGGTGGAGGGACTGGTTCATTGCCACTTCTATAATATGGGCTTGGAATTAGGGATATAGTTTTCTGGCTGCTAAGATTAAGGCTAGCACTAATTTCTGGATCGGTGGATATCGTTCCTCGGGTCCATTCAAGATATGGTTGGAATAGTAGATGGGTTACTGCATGCCCGATTCTTCTCGGACCAAAATCGAATTATCAGCATGTTTCGAGGCGGCTAAGTAGAGGCCGAGTGGTTTCCCGGGCTTGGAGATGAATTGTCGTAGTTAGGCGAGATGCTCCTTGAACTTCTCAAAGGCTTCTTAGCATTTGGAGTCCCACTGGAAATCTTTAGCGTGTTTCAACACATGAAAGAAGGGGAGGCATTTGTCCCCTAACCGAGATAAGAATCGGTTGATAGCAGCTAACCTCCTCATACGTCGTTGTGTTTCTTTGATTGTCCGAGTGGGTTGCATCTTGATTATAGCTCGAATCTTCTTCAGATTCATATCTATCCCCCTTTGGTGAATAATGAAGTCGAGGAACTTGCCTAATCCAACCCTAAAGACACATTTGGTAGAGTTGAGATGCATTTCGAACCTTTCAAGGGTTTAGAATGTCTCGGCAAGGTCCTCCAGATGAGTCTCAGCAACTTTTCTTTTTACAATCCTATCATCGACATATACCTCTATATTCCTTCCAACTTGGTGTTTGAACATCTGATTCACCATCCTTTGGTACATTCCCCGGTATTCTTCAAGTCTAATGACATGATATTATAATAGTAATTCATGTATCAATAATAAAGGTGATGTATTCCCGGTTCTTGGGAGCTATATAGATTTGATTATACCCCAAGAAGGCATCCATAAATGTGAAGAATTCATGCCTCAAAGTTTGGTTAACTAATTGACTTATCCTCAGGAGAGGGTAGCAATCCTTCAAGCATGCCCGATTAAGATCGATGTAATTAACGCACATCCTCCAGCTTCCATTAGAATTATTGATAAGGACTACATTGGAAAGCCATTAAGGGTACTTGGTTTTGGCTATGAACCCTGCCTCCATCAACCGTTCCACTTCGTCGATGATTTTCTTTTATCGATTTGAAGGAAACCTTCGAGGCCTTTGTTTCACCGATCGTGCTTTGGGTAGGATATTGAGATGATGTTACACGATCGTGAGGTAGATGTCCGATGACATATCTTTGGGTGATCTAGCAAAACCATCGATGTTCCTTGTTAGAAAATTGATGAGCTGAACTTGGTCCTTTTTCGGGAGTATGGACTCGATCTTTATGACCCGATTAGGTCAACGCTTATTGAGGGGGGCTTCCAACACTACTCCATAGGCTCCGACTAGCGTGGGGTCTCGAACACCTCCCAGGGGTCAATAAAAGGGCGATAAGAAGATGACTGCAATTGCTCTGCCTCCTTCAGGGTGGGTTGGTCTGGATCATGATTCGATTTTTTAGGCAAAGAGATAGTGGTCAAGTAGCATTGTCAGGTCTCTCCTTACTTCTCCAACCCTTGCTTGGGTTGGGAACTTTATTGCCCAATGATAGGTGGAGATGATTGTCCTCAACTTATTGAGGACCAATTGGCCAAGGATGACCTTGTATGACGACGGGAGGTTGACCATCATGGTCTTGGACCTCATCTCTTGTCTGATGGTGATTTGGTATAGCGGTCATCCTGAGAGGGCCGATGGAGTCACCTATAAACCTCATGAGGGAAGAGGTTATTGGTGACAGGTCAGTGGTAGTCAACCCAAGCTTCGGAAAGGCGTCGAAAAACAAGATGTCGATCGAGCTTCTAGTGTCGATCATAACTTTCTTAACTCGGGCGTTGGTGATGCAGACTGAGACCACTAAGGCATTGTGATTGTCGTGGTACTCGGTTTCCCTTGTCTTGAAGGTGATCTTCGATTCATCTTTTTGGCTGGGGTGCTTCTCCATTATGGCTCAAGCATAAGCCTTACGACCTAATGCGCTATCTCCATTGGACATTGATCCACCAACAATGATGTCGATCTGCTTCTGTATCGGACCATGGGGGCACATGGAAGGCTCTTAGCACATCTTCACATAATGCTCAAGGTATCCCTTGCGTATGAGCTCCTAGATCTGATATTTAAGATTATGGCCTTCCTTCGTGTCATGGTCATAGTCTCGGTGTAAACGATAATACTTCGCTAGGTCCCTGAGCCCTTGTGGGGTTTTCATCGGGTTGTATATCCTTAAGAGCCCATTTTCCTTGATCTGGAAGAAAATCTTCGTCCTAGTTGAGTTCAGAGGTGACAGAGGTGGCCTTGGGTAGGACAGTTCTGGTCAATTGGGCCATCTCTTCGGGGGCTCTAGCAGTTGATCTCGGGGTTTCTCTGTGCTAGGCCGCTTGTGTTCTTTCTGCTTCCTCGCCACTAATGCCTTGGTGATGATATACTAGTTAACATGTTGGAGCATCTCGAGTACCACTGTTAGTGGTCTCTCGATCAACGACCATAAGAACCTGGACAGTCATAGCCCTATTAAGAATACATGCATGATTAAAGAATGATGAGTATCAGGGACTGCCCTGATCTCCGTAGCTAAGCGAGAGACGAAATGAGAGAGGGGCATATTGTCCTGGCTCAAGCTGAGGAGCACGATTGTGGATGGCTTCGGTAAAGCATTAGCCATGAAGTTGAACTTGAATTCCCTTGCTAGTTGGTTGAAGGATGAGATTGAAAAAGACTACAGTCAACTGTACCACATTTGGGCAGGGCCTCAAAGAGTAGTGGGGAAAGCTTGAGATATTATAGTGTCGGATGTACCAAACAGGACCATCTAGGCTCGAAGGTAGTGACATGCTTTGCTAGGTCGGAGATTCTATCATAGGCTTCTAGTATTCGTGGGCGAAAGTTGGAGGGGATTAATTTATCTTGGATTTCTTGGCCGAAGGGGGATCCCTGAGAAGGCCTTCCCCACGTTCCTCCTTTGACTTATGGAACTCTTTCTGGACTTCATCCAGATGACGGTTGACCTAGCACAGTTACACTCGGTAAGAGTATGATGAGTCGGATGATAACTAGCTCGAGATAGCCCATGGGAGCTACTAGGACCTCTGAAGTCCCTCGCTCAAGTGTGGGTTATCTACCTTTAGACGACTCTTCATTCGGTAGGTAGTCATCTCTAGCTTGCTTGTCAGACATAGATGGGTCTGGAGGTGCTTGGAAAAGAGTTGGTTGGGGTGTAATGACACCCATGGTGGCATAGCCTGCTGAGTAAACTAGGGGGAAAAGCTCACTTATGGAATAAAAGGAATGATGGATTGTATCAATTTAGTCAAGCTTAGACTTATTGTGTGAGGCTAAGGAACACTTCTAGTGAGACGATAAGATGCCCTGCATTAAACAGCCTCGAGTCATTAAATAGCCTCCAGTATTGGTTCAGGGTTTGAGACGGAGCATTCCCATCCTGGGAATGAGGGAAAGGGGGCTATCCCTTGAAGCTGAGAACTGGGTGCACCATGTGGGTTTCCTCTCCAAGGCGCTTCCCGGGGATATAGTACAAGTGCTCATTAGAGAATGAGTTCACTGATTGATTCGCTTATGGAATGTTGTATGGTTAATGATACCTAATGTCAGATAGCGATTTCATAGTCTCAATTGTATATTTGGTCCTTAGACTTGAGACACTAAGGATGTCTTGTATGATTAATCCTTTCATTGACGCCAGACTTACAGGTTTAGAAAGTTTCAGATCTGGTACAATTGATTATTGAGATTGGTAGCCAACCTTACGAAGGCAATTGAGTATCAATAGAGGATCATCCACTCTCGGTATCACGAGAGGAATATCCCATATATGTTTGCTCAGACAAATCCCTAGCCAGGGTCATTTGAATTGAGAGAGGAGTTCTCCGATAGAATCCGAATAGAGTAAGACAAACTGATTCTGTATGTGACCTGACAGTACCATATCCAATATATAGTCTTTGGGATATTATTTGGATGAGGGATTATATATACATGGTAACTGTGGATAGACAGGTCTAAAGGATTTGATCCCCCCTGTACCATTTGGGGACTACGGCGTAGTAGCCTAGTACATCCATAGTCGATGAGTCGAGTGAATTATTATGGGGATAATAATTCACTATATTAGAAGGAGTTTTGATGGGAGTAACTCATGGCCAGCTCGGTATTGGGCCTAGAGGGTCACACACATATGGTGGATGCTTCAGCAAGTATGGGATTGGATGAAGATCCAATTAGCCCCAATTCTCATTAGATGAGACTCTATGTTGATGGGCTACTTGATTAAGACCCAATTATGGGCCTAAGAAGATTATTGGATAGAGATCCAATAATATAAGGTTAGTGGGTTATTGGATGGAGATCCAATACTCACTAAGGAAGGAGCCCTAGGGTTTTGGTGGCTCTTTATAAATAGGAGGGGAGACTTATAGTTGATAGGCTGTAGCTTTAGCCACCACCTCCTATTCTCCTCTCTCCCTTTGCGCAAGAGTTACAAGATCAGATTGGAGGAGTTTCGTTGCAGAGATCTATCATGTAGATACTGCTAGAGAGGAGGACGCTTGACCTCCTTCATCTTCTCCATCCGGATCTAGAATACAGGGATATACGATCTCCCTAGGTAAAATCAATCTCTTACACATCGTGGTTTTATCAATTTTTATATTTTTTTTGTGACCCCAATCTTTTATACGACAATTTGATATACATGGGAAATCGATATTTTGTTTTAATTTTCGCTGCATATGTGATGCTCCATCTGAGGTGTCCCAATAGTGGTATCAAAGCCAAGGTTTTCATGCAAAAAATTGGTTTTAAGCTGCATATGATGAGATTGAATTGCGTAGAACTATTCTACGTGCTTGTTGTAGCAATTGGCAGTGAAAGTAGGCGCTGCCTACAGGGGAGGGGTGGCCACATGCATATTGTCTGTATGCAGAGGTGGTTGGCCAGCCCCAGAGGGGCGGCTGCACTAAGGCCCCGGGGCGACCGGCCACGCCAGCCCCTACAAGGGCACCACCAAGGGTGGCCGCGCGGTGCCGGCCAAAGGGCAGTCACCGCCTACATAGGGGTAGCGGCGGTGGCGACACAGTGAGGGTGAAGGAGGGCTAGGGCATTTTTTTGAAAAAAGATGGTTATGCCCCTCGAAATTTAAGAAATTCTAACTCTATCCCCTTTATATAAAATTTCTTAAATGCCCTCAATATTTATAAAAATTTCGAGGACTGTCCTCTCATCCAGATTATCAAAAATACTCTCAACAATTCTAGAAATTCTGAAGATTCACCTCTCATCCAAAATTATAAAAATGCCCTTGATAATTCTGAAAATTCTGAGCATGTCTTGATTTTAAGAAAAATAATTAATTAAATAGTTTAATTATTTATTATATATAGTAATCCTACATATGATGTGATGTACATGTGATGTATGATGTGGATGGATGATCATGAGCCATGTGTTATGTGTAATTGTGATTATTATTATTATTGGGGCCTGCGAGCCTCGTTTTTCTTGTTTATTGTTGGGCCTGTGTGCCTGTGATTATTTATAATTATATAAAGAGGCACAGTGGGAGTGTGGAGGTTAAGTGGGACCCATGATGCCATGGTGAGAGATTACGATGCATGGTGATGCGACGATCCGACGAAACTGATGATAACGAGATCAACAATCACAGGGCATGGAGATGTGCAAATGCACACATAGATCCTATTATAAGTGATTAGGCCCATTGGCTCAGGCTTAATCATATTATGTGATGACTCATAATCATCCGGTATGGCTTGCATTTGTGATGTGTTATACACCTACTAGATATATGTATATATATATTTGAATGCAATGTAGATATATATTAAATATGTATATATATATGACACAACATATTAGGAGATCGATACAAAAAAAAACTCCTTCTAAGATAATATTAAGTCGGTAAGTTGAGGCAATAAGATTGATCTATGTGACCTTTCATCGTTATAGGAAGAAATTGAATCACGACATAGGTTGAGCTGGTCGAGTCCCTTGAGGCTCACCTATCTACGTGATCGAGATCTTGCCTACGACATAGAGATATCACCGGTGACCTGAGGACATGGTATGCTCGGTCGAGTCCCTCGAGGGCATATCATCAAATCAGACTCATCTTGTAACAATAGTGATGACTTAACTAAACGTCATGGTTAGTCGAGTCCCTGGAGACTATGATGATTCAGAGGCCGAACATGATGGGAATCATAAGGAGTTGTGATTGGCAAGAGTTGTCTACCTTTTGGGCTTAGTGTAATTAGTCGAGTCTCTCGAGGTTGCACTAAAATGCCAATTGGATCTCGATCCCCATTAAGAGTCTGTCGGAGACTTCCATCTCACGTATCGAGGGTGTCGCGTGATTCGCTAAGAAAATAGTGGGAGTATATTAAGATAGAAGTCCATATCTTAATTAGTATTTTTTATAAAATCTACATGTTATTTATTTTTGCTATATCTTGTTTTATCAGAAACATATCGCTCACAAACCCCCTACGTGGATACTTGATGCCAACCGCCTTATTGGTCCAAACTATATAGATTGGCTCCGCGATTTAAGAATTGTTCTCACGGTGGAGAAAATCACATATGTCCTTGATGCAATTCTGCCCACGCCGGAAGAAGGGGCAAGTGAGGATGAGATCGTTCGCTATGTGAAGTATATAGATGATTCTACATTGGTAAAATATTACTTGTTGGCCTCCATGACTCCTGAGTTACAAAGGCAACATGAGAGCATGGATATAGATTCGATCATTCTTTATCTCCATCAGTTGTTTGAGAAATAGGGAAGAATTCAAAGATATAAGATATCTAAGAAACTCTTTCAAGCTAGGATGACAGAAGGGACATCGATTGAGAAACATATCTTAAAGATGATATAGTAGATAGAGAAACTCATAGGTCTAGGAATAGTCCTAGAGGATAACCTGTGCGTTGATTATATACTTCAGTCCCTACCAGATTCCTTTTCTCACTTCATTATGAATTTTAACATGAGCAAGTTTGAGGTGACTCTCCTTGAGCTCCTCAATATGTTGAGGGAAGCTGAGAGTGCTATCAAGAAGGAGAAGCTAGTTCTCTATATTGCTGAGAGTGCCATCAAGAAGGAGAAGCCAGTTCTCTATATTGGTGAGACCAAAAAGAAAAGGAAGGCCAGCAAGACCCTTAAGAAGGGCAAGGGCAAAGAAAGACCAGGTAAGATAAAAGTTGCCAAGAAATCCTAGGAAAGGACAAAGGATAATGCTTCCACTGTGGCCAAGATGGACATTGAAAGAGGAACTGTAAATACTACCTTATAGACAAGGCGAGACAGAAGCTTGAAGAAGCTTCAAGTATATTCATGATCAGTCTCTACTTGTCAGATCTTCATAATAACATATAGATATTGGATACCGAGAGTATTTATCATATATGCAATTCATTACAGGTTCTGGAAAAACCTAAGAGATTGGCTAGAGGCGAGATGGACCTCAAGATGAGCAATGGAGCAAGAGTTGCTGCAGTTGCTGTTGGAGAGGTCACCCTACATTTGCCTGGTGGAGCTATTATTGCATTAGATGCATGTTATTTTGTTCCCTCTATTATCAAAAATATTATTTCTATCTCTTATTTGACAATTAGTGGATATAAATTAGTTTTTGAGAACAATAGTTGTTTAATAATTATGGATGATGAGATCATCACTAGAGGGACCCTTATAAATAGCTTATATGTGTTAGACACTTCTTCACATACCATGAATATAAATATGTCTAAGAGGAAAAGAGATGAGGTGAATAATGCATACCTATGGCATTGTAGGCTAGGTCATATACATAAGGGAATGATTCAAAAGTTGCTAAAAGATGGATACTTAGATCCATTTGACTATGAGACGTATGCAACTTACAAACCTTGCCTTCGTGGGAAGATGACCAACTCTCCTTTTAGTGGAACTGGAGAGAGACTCACCGAGTTATTGAAACTCATACATAGTGATGTATGTGGTCCCATGTCGACTCAAGCTATAGGTGGTTACTCATACTTCATTATATTCACTGATGATTTCTCTAGGTATAGATACGTATATTTAATGAAGTATAAATCTAAGGCCTTCAAGAAATTTAGGGAATATAAGAATAAGATAGATAACCAAATTGGAAAGAGTATTAAGACTCTTCGATCAGATCAAGTAGGAGAATACTTGAGTATAGAATTCACTCATTTCCTCAAGGACAATGGGATTCTATCCCAGTGGACACCTCCTTATACACCTCAACTCAATAGTGTATCAGAAAGGAGGAATCACACATTGTTAGACATGGTGCGGTCCATGATGAGTTTTGCTGACCTACCCATTTTATTCTGGGGGTACGCCCTAGAGACTATAATTTACCTTCTAAACAGAGTTTCATCAAAGTCGGTAGTATGTACATCATATGAGATATGGAAAGGAAAGAAGCCCGATCTTAAGATTATTAAGATTTGGGGCTGTCCTGTCCATGTTAGAAGATACAACCCCGATAAGTTAGAATCAAGGATAGAATGATGCATATTCGTGGGATACCCAAAGGAAACTTATGTGTATTATTTCTATCATCCCGAGGATCGAAAGGTCTTTGTTGCCAAGAGAGTTGTATTCCTTGAGAAGGAACATATTCTTAGTGGAAATAGTGGGAGTGAGATAGAATTGAGCGAGGTTAGAGAACCTAGCTCAAGTACTATTCCGGAGCCCGAGTATGTTCAGGTACGTAACACACAAGTTCCAACTTTACATAGGTCTAATAGAGTATCTCACCCTCCTGAAAGATAT
This sequence comes from Ensete glaucum, assembly GCA_021527575.1. Classification (NCBI taxonomy): domain Eukaryota; kingdom Viridiplantae; phylum Streptophyta; class Magnoliopsida; order Zingiberales; family Musaceae; genus Ensete; species Ensete glaucum. The sequence goes on from CM038559.1 coordinate 21,042,011, forward strand.
GTGGGACATATCAGTGGAGATGACTCTCAGGATATTGATTCTCAAACCTACGAGGAGCCTATTATGAGTATAGACTCCGGGAAGTGGCAAGAAGCCATGAATTCTAAGATGAATTCCATGTACTCTAATAAGGTTTAGAACCTTGTGGATGCACCTGAGGGTATTGTACCCATTGGCTGCAAATAGATCTTCAAGAAGAAGATCGGAGTGGATAGAAAGGTAGGGACCTATAAAGCAAGACTGGTAGCTAAAGGATATTATCAAAGATAAGGAGTTGACTATGATGAAACCTTTTTACCTGTTGTCGTGCTTAAGTCCATTAGAATTATTTTGGCCATTGCAGCACACTATGATTATGAGATCTGGCAGATGGATGTCAAAATGGCATTCCTCAACCAAAGGGATTTGTATCTAAATAGAGTCCAGACAAAGTGTGCAGGTTGCTTAAATCCATTTATAGATTGAAGCAAGCTTCCCAAAATTAGAACATAAGATTTGATGAGGTGATCAGATCTTATGACTTCGTTAAGTATGAAGATGAGCCTTATGTGTATAGGAAGGTAAGTGGAAGCGCTATCACCTTCTTGGTGTTATATATGGATGACATCCTAATCATTGGGAATAATGTAGGAATGCTCTCCACAATAAAGGGTTGGCTATCTAGAAACTTCTCCATGAAAGACTTAGGGGAAACATCCTATATTTTGGAGATTCGGATCTATAGAGATAGATCCAAAAATATGCTTGGCTTATCTCGGTCTAGGTACATAAACTCCATTATCAAAAGGTTTGGCATGGAAAATTCCAAGAGAGGTCTCATACCGATGAGACATGGAATATCACTTTCTAGGATTATGCCCCCAAAGACTCCTAAAGAAAGGGTATACATAAATAAGATACCTTATGCCTTAGCAATAGGGTCTATCATGTATGTGATGCTATGTACTAGGCTTGATATAGCACATGCTCTAAGTGTCACGAGCAAGTATCAGGCAGATCCAGATTTAGAACACTAGAAGGTAGTAAAGTGTATCCTTAAGTATTTGAGAATGACTAGGGATCTTTTACTAGTATATGGAGGAGATAGCCTCCAGGTTGAGGGCTACACGGACTCGAGTTTTTAGTTTAACATTAATGATAGCAAGTCAAATTCATGGTATGTTTTCACCCTGAATGGAGAAGTAGTAAGCTGTAAGAGTTCCAAGCAAGATACTATTGCTAACTCGACCACAGAGGCGGAATACATTGATGTAGTAGAAGCAGCAAGATGAAGGGGTGTGGATGAAAAAGTTCATCAAGGATTTGGGAGTCATACCAAGCAACGTGAAGCTGACTCCCATATATTATGATAGCGATAGGGCGATAACTCTAACAAAAGAACTCAGGTCTCAATAGAATTGTTCTGATGAGGTTCCATCTGATTAGAGTGATCATGACCTAAAAAGATATAGCAATGAAAATAGTTCAATCCGAAGATAACATTGTAGATCCGCTGACGAAGCCACTAGCTCAGATTATATTTGAGCGTCACAAGGGTCTGATGGGGATCAGACACATAGGTGATTAACTTTTAGTCAAGTGGGAGATTGTTGATTACAGGTGCCCTACAAGCTAATCACGTGAGTGATGGCATATATGACACGCTGTATGATCTTTTTTATTATGATTAATATTGACATATTCTCATATTATATTATTTATTACACATATATTGTGATATCTTTGGTTCTGTGTAATGGGAATTGGATCGTGAAGAGATCACGATAATGAGATCGATTCACCTTTAAACAAATATCCTAAATAATCTCTGTCATAGGTTACTCAAGAGGGACATTGAGATAACCAGATAGATTAGTACACTATATACTCGTCCATATGATAGAGGCAGTTGGTCTCATAGCCACTTGTGTGGAGACACTAAGGATATAGTACAGGTGCTCATTAGAGAATGAGTTCATTGATTGATCCACTTATGGAATGCTATATGGTTAATGATACCTAATATCAGACAATGATTCCATAGTCCCAGTTGTATCGCTAGTCCTTAGACTTGAGACACCAAGGATGCTTTGTATGAGTACTCCTTTCTTTGACACCAGACTTACATGTTTGGAAAGTTTCAAATCTGGTACAACTGGTTATCGGGATTGGTAGCCAACCTTACGAAGGCAATTGAGTATCAATAGAGGATCATCCACTCTCGGTATCACAAGAGGAATATCTCATATGTGCTTACTCAGACAAATCTCTGGCCAGAGTCATTCGGATTAAGAGAGAAGGAGTTCTCCGGTAGAATCCGAATAGAGCAAAACAAACTAATTTCGTATGTAACCTAATAGTACCATGTCCAATATACAGTCTCTGGGATATTATTTGGATGAGAGATTATAGATATATAGTAACTGTAGACAAACAGATCCAATGGATTTGATCCCCCCTGTACCGTCTGGGGACTATGGTGTAGTGGCCTAGTACGTCCATAATCGATACGTTAAGTGAATTATTATGGGGATAATAATTCACTATATTAGAAGGAGTTCTGATGGGAGTGAATCACGATCAGCTCGGTATCGGGCTTAGAGGGTCACACATATATGGTGGATGCTTCAGCGAATAGAGGATTGGATGAAGATTCGATTAGCCCCTATTCTCATTAGATGAGACCCTATGTTGATGAGCTCCTTGATTAAGGCCCAATTATAGGCCTAAGGAGATTATTAGATAGAGATCCAATAATACAAGGTTAGTGGGTTATTAGATGGAGATCCAATACCCACTAAGGAAGGAGCCCTAGGGTTTTAGTGGCTCTTTATAAATAGGAGGGGAGACTTATAGTTGATAGGCTGCAGCTTTAGCCACCACCTCATATTCTCCTCCCTCCCTCTATGCAAGAGTTGCGAGATCAAATTGGAGGAGGTTAGCTATATAGATCCATCATGTGGATATCGCTAGAGAGGAGGACGCTTGACTTCTTTCATCTTCTCCATCTAGATATGGAATACAGAGATATACGATCTTCCTAGATAAAATCAATCTCTCACACATTGTGGTTTTATTGATTTTTATAATTTTTCTCGCGACCCCAATCTTTTGCACGACGATTTGATCTACGTGGAAAATCGATATTTTGTTTTGATTTTTGCTACGCATGTAATGCTCCCACCAAGATTTTTCAACACATATATGAGGCTACGTCGGCCTGTATACCCTCGAGAGAAGTTAGCGTAGGCGACCACAAGAGTGGGTGACAAGCGACTATCTCGTCCGTAGTTTACAGTGCTAAGTTGGGTTGATATGCTAGTTTGGCTCTGTCGAGACGATTCAGGATCTTGTGGAGTGAAAAACTGGGATATATATATATATATATATATATATATATATATATATATATATACTCTAAAAGAAAATGTGAAAAATATATATATACTCTAAAAGAAAATGTGAAAAATGATAGTAGATTGCATATAACAATTTTGAAGATAGTACAAATTAATAGATTCTAATAAACCTCAAATGACATGATACCCGTGGTAGAAATTTAATTATTATATCTGAATATGGAGAAAATTAGAATAGTTGAACCTAAAACACATACGTCCATTCATCATATTTGATTTAGCTCCCAAAGCTGTGACTTGGGGAAGAAAAAGCCATAGTCCTCCACAACTTAAACCTTTAAAAGATCACAGGCCATAATGTCACTATAATAAACATACTCCTTGCTTGCCGATCTTAGCTATATATCACTTCAATCTGAAAAATCATAGCAATAGATATCATCGTAAAAAATATGTAATTGTGATTAAACCAACCGTAAATAAAAGTTGACTATTAACGTGGTTCGCAACCACAATGATAGAGTGTTTTATCCTGTGGTTAACCACATGAATAGACTATTTTAACCTGTGAACAATAACTATATTAATAAATAGTTTCGTTCTGTAATTAACAAATGTACTGTTACTTATTTTTAGTGTACATTCAACAATATTCAATAATAGTATTTTTAGCTTACTATCAACAAGTATAGTAGTAGATAACAATAGATATCAACAATGATCTTTCATCAACTACATTAAGTACAACAAAAAGATTTAGTCTTCAATATTCATGTCAATCATACTCATTTCAAAAAGAAAGATTAGTTCAATATTAATTTGTTGTCTCTAACTGTTCCTCTCAATGTGTAGCACCTATAACAGAGCAAATATTAAAAATGAGATAATCTTAAAACTTAAGCTTTGAAAACTAATAAATTGATTGTCCAAGAAAAATTGCTATAAAGATCAAGAACACAATTAATGTTAAAAGCATTAAGAAAAATTAATATAAAGATCGATAACACATTAAACTTCTATATTATATTGGAATAAATATGAAAGTATTATATAATGTGCCTTAAGCCTAAATATTAGTATGTTAGGACCCCAACTTAATCCAGTCCTAGTCGATTGAGTCGAGTCCTTAGATTAAGTCTTGTTGGCTAACCTAGACTCGATATTAGGTCGACTAGGAGAAGATTTAAATCTATTATAATAAATCAATCTAAATCCTAGTATGGTTAGGATTCGACTAAACTAGAGTCTTATTATGAGTCAAAATTGGATATGGGTCAAAGTCAATTGAGTCATGAATGTATAAACTCTAATCTAGCTGCCACCCCCTAGTAAAGAAGTGGTCAACTAGAGTTAGAGAGGAGTCCTTATGTGATGAGAGTCTCCTAGCCACCTCCTCCTCTTAAGAGAGGCAGGCTAGGGCAAGAGGGGGAGCATCCCACTTAGCTTGGACTCCCTCTAGGATAGAATAAGAATAAAATTAAGAGTTGGAGACCCCTATAGCTATAGTCACATCATGGTTAGAAGTTGGCTAAGGGTTAGGAGTTGAGGGAAAGAGGAGTCTTGGTTTAGTATGGGTCTTAGTTTACTTGGAGTAAAATTAATTAGAAGTTAAAGTCATATTAGTGTTGAATCTCAGATTTTGATGATGAGATCAATTGATGTGTATTAATCTAATATGTGTGTTAGAAGAAATATTACAAGTCTAACTATGGCAGGATCAATGAAATTACAACCAAATGATGGGGCAAGATAAAACTTAAGCATCGAGCCAGGTTCGGATGATGCGGTGGGATCTCGCTAGAAGTTCACTAGGAGATTCACTGAAGGAATTGGGAAGCTCGCTGGGAACGTGAAGGAAGATTGCTAGGAAGAAGACCGGAGGACTTGCCATAAGATTGTCGAAGGTTACCGGATTATGCGGAAGTTAGGTCTTATTAAGCTTAATTGATTATTAAGTATTGTAATCATTGAGTCATAATTAGAAGTTGAGTCCTAATTGAGTTGGATTTGGAAGGAATCCAAATCAACTCAATAAGGCAACCAGATCCATTACTAGGTTTGGTTGAGCTCAGTTTGTGCTCAATCAGTTAACCAAAGAGCTAGTCAACGTAAAAGTCAAGCCAGAATTTGAAAAGTTCAGGGAACCACTTTTGCAGAAATTTCGATGGGCAAACCGCTGGTGAGCGGTGGTTGGACCACCCGTACCACAGAATCTGGGCAGCGACCAATAGTTGTCGGCAGGTAAATCGCCCAGGTGGTAGGTGAATTGCCCGTACCATAGAATCTGGGTGGCGGCCAATGGCTAACGACGGGTAAACCACCCAGAACAACGAGTAAATTGCTTGTACCTGATTTTTCGAGTATGTTTGATTTTTGGCTTAAAAAATCTGAAATCACTTGGGATCTATAAATACCCAAAGTATTCTTACATTCACTAACAAATCTTTTGGGTAAGTAAATTGTGTGTGATTTGTAAGAAAAAGAAAAGGGAAGGGAGAGAACTTAGAGATAGTAACTTCTTAAGTCTCTCTTGTAAGCAAGTGTAAGGGTTTGATCTTCGCCCAAAGAAAATTGGTAGTGGACGTCGGTGTGCCTCAAGAAGGAGGATTCGGGAGTGGACGTAGGCCTTCAGCGCCGAACCATTATAAAATTATGAGTTGTTTCTTTGCTTTCAATTGTTTATATTTTCTTATATTGACACTTCCGATTTAACTCACTTTTTGAAAATAAAATTTTTACATTGCTTATCTTTCGGGTTTACTTATCAACTTAGCAACTTTCATTCAAACACTCATTCGTTATTACCAAAGACTAGAAGCTTCGGTTTTAATACTTTGGTTTAATCGAAAAGGATTTCATTTAAAACAAAAATCTATACTTGCACTAATCCACCCCCGAACTTTAGTGCTAATTAATCCTAACAATTGGTATTAGAATAAGGTTATTACTCTTTGGATTAACACTCACTTGAGTAAATGGCTTATTTTGGCATAAATTAGGGGCATTCCATTTCACATCCACCCATGTTCAATGGGACGTATTACACATATTAAAAAATATGGATGTGTATTTTCCTCATCTCTTTATACTTTGATTTATGAAATATAGTTGAGACTGAATTTGAAAAATCTTCAAAACCAATGAATGAGTTAAGTGATTTAGAAAGGAAGAATTTTCCTCTAAATGCAAAGGCTATGAATGTCTTATTTTGTGTACTTGATAAAAATGAGCTTAATCGTATTTTCGTTTGTAAATCGACTTTCGATATTTAGCATATACCATAAATCACATATGAGGAGACTAGTAGAGTAAAAGAATCAAAGATAAATATTCTAATTCATAACTATGAGTTGTTTCGAATGAAACCAAACGAGTCTATTAGAGACATGTACACTCGTTTCACGGATGTCATCAATGGACTTAAAGCACTTAAAAAATATTTTTTAAATTTTAAACTTATGAGTAAGATTTTACGATCTTTGCCTAAAAATTGGGATCCTAAAGTAACTGCTATTCAAGAGGCTAGAGATTTGAATAACCTGCCTCTTGAAGAACTGATGAGCTCTCTTATGACTTATGAACTAAACTGTAAAGCTCATGATGAGCTTGATGGACCCCTTCCAAAGGATAGGAAGGATGTAGCACTTCGAACAATGAATGACTCCTCGAGTGAAACCTTGAGTGATAAGGACTATGATATTGCACTTTTGTCAAAAAAAATTTAAAAAATTTATAAAAAGAAACAAAAATTTATAAAAAGAAAAAAGAATTATAAAAATAAAAAGGAACTAAAGAAAGACAACATCATTTGCTATGAATGCAAAAAAACTGGGACACTTCAAAAGTGAATGTCTTCAACTGAAGAAGAAATTGGTGCTTAAAAAGAAGGCACTCTCGACCACTTGGGATGATTCAAGTTCCTCCGAGGATGAAGACCAATCCAAAGAAGAGGTGCTAACTATACCTTAATGGCATTTGAAGATGAGGTTAGTGAGTCTTTAGGTATTTTATTTTCAGAATTATCAAGCATGTTTAATGATTTATTTAATGAGTTTATAAAACTTAGCAAGTCTTTTAAACTAATTAAAGTTGATCATGATTTGATAGTTAAAAGACTTGATGAAATGCATGACTTCTTAGCTTCAACTAAACCATGTTTAAAATGTGATATGCTAGATAATGTTAAAGTAGAGAATTGTATGCTTCAAACTATATTAGAAAATTTTGAGATAGGGAATAAATCCCCAACTATGATCTTTGCCAATAAGGGTCATATCAATAATAGACATGGCATAGGCTTTGTTAGAAATATTTAACAAAAGCCAACCATATTTGTAAGAGGACCTACATTGAATGTGTCACTAAGAGTTAAATATAATTTTTGTGATAAATTAGGACATAAGGCAAACAAATGCCTTTTTAGAAAATGTACTCTACATCATCTTGTATGGGTTCCAAAGAAAACTCTATACAATAAAAATTAGTTAGAAAAGAAAGATAAAAATATTTGTGAAATACCCAATATAAAATGGATACCTAAATCAAAAATATCTTTCTTGTAGGTTTGTCTCCAAACTAAAGCTAGGAACACCAAATAGTATCTTGATAGTGGATACTCAAGACATATGACCGAAGATCTATCTCAATTTTCTAAGCTCTCTAGCTTAAGTGAAGGAGTTGTCACATTCAGAGATAATAATAAGGTTAAAATCATTGGGAAAGGAACAATAGATAACACATCAAACTTTTTGATTAAAGATGTGTTGTTAGTTGATAGCTTGAAACATAACTTGCTTAGCATTACCCAATTATGTGATAAAGGGTATGTGATTATATTTCAACCTAATGCTTGCATAATTGAGTTGCCACACAAAAGTAAATCTTTGATTGCTTTAAGAAACAACAATGTATACATTATAGATATTAATAAATTTTGTAATAAAACTTGTTTTTCAGCTTTGAATGATGATGGTTGGATTTGGCATAAAAGACTAGGTCATGCTAATATGAAACTTTTAAATAAAATTTCTACTAAGGAACTAGTGAAAGGTTTACCTAATCTTAAGTTTATTAAAGATAAAGTATTGGACACTTGTCAATTAGGAAAATAAGTTAAGAGTAGCTTTAAGTTAAAAAATTAAATTAGTGCCTCTAGACCACTCCAATTGATTCATATGGATCTATTTGGACCAATTGATATTACAAGTTTAGGAGGTAGCAAATATGTATTTGTTTTAGTAGATGACTTTAGTAGATATACTTAGACCTATTTCCTAGCATATAAAAGTGATACATTTAAATGTTTTGTGAAGTTTTGTAAAATTGTTCAAAATAAAAAAGAATGTATGATCTCTTCAATACGAAGTGATCATGGTGGAGAATTTCAAAATAAAGATTTTTAAAATTTTTATGATTCAAATGAGTATATTCATAATTTCTCTACTCTACGAAATCCATAACAAAATGGAGTTATAGAGAGAAAAAAATAGGAGCTTACAAGAAATGGCTAGAATAATATTGAATTAATATAGACTACCCAAATATTTTTGGGCTGAAGTCGTTAATATGGCATGCTATGTTTTAAATAGAGTTCTTATAAGATCATTAATCACTAAAACTCCTTATGAATTATGGAATAGTAAAAATCCTAATATTTATTATTTTAAAATATTTGGATACAAATGTTTTATTTTGAATGAAAAGGATGCTTTAGGTAAATTTGATACAAAATCCGATGAATGTATATTTCTTGGTTACTCTTTTATTTCAAAAGCTTATCATATCTTTAATAAAAGAATATTAGTAATAGAAGAATCCATTTATGTTGTCTTTAATGAGTTTTTCAAACTTAAAAAGATTGATTTTGATGATGATACTGATCTTGATATTGTGAATTTAAATGATAACACTCCTAAAAGTAACTTGGATGTATCTACTTCTAATATCTTACCCAAAGAATGGGTGTGAATGATTATCCTAAGGAGGTTATAATAGGAGAAACATCAAAATGAATTTAAACTCGATCTTCTTTTAAAGATTTTTGTGTAAATACCATATTTCTTTCTCAAATCAAGCTAAAATGTATTAATGAGACTCTAAAAGATGATTCTTGGATTAATACAATACATGAAGAGCTTCATCAATTTGAGAGAAATGAGTTATGGGAGCTTGTTCCTAAACCTAATGACCATTTAGTAATTGATACTAAATGGGTATTTAGAAATAAGTAAAATAAAAATGGTATCGTAGTTAGAAACAAGGCTAGATTAGTAGCCAAAGGTTTCAACCAAGAAGAAGGAATCGATTATGATGAAACCTTCGCTTTCGTGGCTAGACTTGAAGCCATAAGGATGCTCCTTGCCTTTGCTTCTTTCAAAAATTTTAAGTTATTTCAAATAGATGTTAAAAGTATTTTTCTAAATGGTTTTATTTTTAAAGAAGTATATGTTGAACAATCCCCTGGTTTTGAAAACACTCTTATTCTTAATCATATTTTCAAACTTACAAAAGCTCTTTATGGATTAAAATAAGCCCCTCGGGCTTGGTATAAAAGACTTAGTTCTTTTCTCATTTCAAATAATTTTTCTAAAGACAAAGTTGATACTACATTATTTTTTAAAGTATTTTGAAAATGATCTTCTTGTTATTCAAATTTATATTGATGATATCATTTTTAGATCTACGAATGAATCTTTATGTGAGTCATTTACTAAAGAAATGAGCCAAGAGTTTAAAATGAGTCTAATAGGTGAGTTAACATTTTTCCTAGATTACAAATAAAATAACTAGATGATGATATTTTTATTTGTCAATCTAAATACACCCTAAAATTGATAAAATAATTTGGGATAGAAAATGCTAAGGCATTAAACACTCCCATGAGCACCTCTATTAAGTTGGACATAGATAATGAAGGTGAAAACTTTAATAAAAAAAACTTATAGAGGTATGATAGAAAATTTTCTATACTTAACTGCAACTAGACCTAATATGTTTAGTGTTAGATTATGTACAAGATATTAATCTAACCTTAAACTTTCTCATTTGAAAGTGGTTAAGCGAATCTTTAGATACTTAAAGGGGATATCTAAACTAGATTTATGGTATCCAAAATAAAAAAACTTTGACCTGATTTCCTATTCTGATGCTGATTTTGGTTGATGTAGAATAGATAGAAAAAGTACTATTGGAACATGTCAATTTTTGAGACATACACTTGTTTCTTAGACTTTCAAGAAGCAAAATTCAGTAGTTTTATCTACTTCGGAAGCAAAATATATTATAGCTAGTGCATGTTGTGCCCAAGTCATTTGGATGAAAAACACACTAAAATACTATGGATTAAAATTGAAAAATATTCCTATAAAGTGTGATAATACAAGTGTTATTTGTCTAACTAAAAATCCTATCCAATATTCAAGAACCAAACACATTGATATTAGATATTATTTTATAAGGGATTATGTAAATTATCAAGATATCTCGTTAGAATTCATTGGCTCTAAGCATCAACTAGCGGATATCTTTACAAAACCCTTAAATGAATAATAATATAATTTTCTAAGAATAGAACTTGGAATGCTAAATCATGATACTATATAAATTACTTGAATTCATGAAATTAAGTTATTTAGCTTTGTGATTAATTCAAGTGATGCTTACCTATAAAAAGAATTACATGATTTTTTAAATGCATGAGTAACTCATAATTTTTTTTATATATTTCTCTTAGATTTTTGAATCTTCTAAAAATTCTATTTTACATTGAGAGCTACATTTAACGATGTTTTAAAACTCCTCTTATATTTTTTTCTTCTTGATTTACAAGAGAAAGAAAATTCATTTGTTGTATTTTACAAAGGGGAGAATAAAAACTCATTTGCTTTAAAAGTTTAACCCCACCCTTCACCTTTTTTTGTTGACGACAAAGGGGGAGAAAGGTATGATTGATGACTAGAGATTAATTTTAAAATATATTAAATTTATTGAGAAAGGTATGGTTAATGACTTGAAAATCTCCTATGCTCTATGATTTGAAAATTTCTATGCATATTGATTTAAAAATTTTCTATGCTTGATGATTTAAAGAAAAATTTTCAAATATTTTCAACTTCATGACAATCATTGAAAATTCTTGATAAGTTTAAAAGTTTTAAAATCAAATCTTTGTTATACTTGAAAGGTTATTTGATTTAAATGCTTATTGCTTTGATTTACTTTAATTTAAGAGTATGTGACTCTCTTAAATTTAAGTCTTTTATATACATAAATTTAGAGGAGTTAGGATTAACTACCGTTATCAATTGATTGTCATCATAAAAATGGAGGAGATTGTTGAATCTTGGATTTTGATGATGAGAACAATTGATGTGTGTTGATCTCACATGAGTGTTAGAAGAAATATTGCAGGTCTAACTATGGCAGGATCAATGAAATTATAACCAAATGATAGGCCAAGATAAAGCTTAGGCATTGGGCTAGGTTCGGACAATTCGGTGGGATCTCGCCGGAAGTTCGCTAGGAGATTCACCGAAGGAATCGGGAAGCTCACTAGGAACGCGAAGGGGGATTGCTAGGAAGAAGACTAGAAGACTTGTCGTAAGATTGTCAGAGGTTGTCGGATTATACGGAAGTTAGGTCTTATTTAAGCTTAATTGATCATTAAGTGTTGTAACCATTGAGTCATAGTTAGAAGTTGAGTTCTAATTGAGTTGGATTTAGAAGGAATCCAAATCAACTCAATAAGGCAACCGAATCCACTATTGGGTTTGGTTTAGCTCAATCAGTTGACCAAAGAGTTGGTCAACATAAAAGTCAAATCGAAATTCGAAAAGTGGAGGGAACCACTTTTACAAAAATTTCGACGGGTAAATCATCAGTGAGCGGTGGTTGGACCACTCGTACCATCGAATTCGAGTGGCGACCAATAGCTGTTGATGGATAAATCGCCCAGGTGGTGGGTGAACCACCCGTACCATAGAATCCGGGCAATGGACAATAGTTGATGATGGATAAATCACCCGTACCTAGTTTTTTCAGGTATGTTTAATTTTTTGCTCTAAAAATCTGAAGCCATTTGGGGTCTATAAATACCCCAAGTATTCTTATATTCACCAACAACTCTTTTGGGTAATTAAACTCTGTGAAAAAAAATTGTATGATTTGTAAGAAAAAAGAAAGGGAAGGGAGAGAGCTAGAGATAATAACTTATTAAGTCTTCCTTGTAAGCAAGTGTAAGGGTTTAATATTCACCCAAATAAGATTGATAATAAATGTCAGTGTGTCTCAAGGAGGACTTAGGAGTGGACGTAGGCCTTTGGCGCTGAACCACTATAAAATCGTGAGTTATTTTTTTGATTTTAATTACTTATATTTTCTTATATTGACGTTTCTGATTTAACTCACTCTTTGAAAGTAAAATTTTTACGTTGCTTATCTTTTGGATTTATTTGTCAACTTAGCAACTTTTATTCAAAAACTTATTCATTTTGATCAAAGCCTAAAAGCTTCAGTTTTCATACTTTGGTTTAATCGAAAAGGATTTCATTTAAAATAAAAATCTATACTTATACTAATTCATCTCCCCTCTTAGTGCCAATTGATCCTTACAATTAGGAGTTAGGGTTTATAAGCCTTATAAATAGTTTGTATTCTCTCATCTTTTCATCATCAATAGATCAATATTATTTTCAACCATTTGGAAGAAATCCTAGGAGAGAGGAATCCCTATAGAATTTCAATGAGATCGATCCCCTATAAAAATCACCTCAAGTTTAGAATCTATAAGGATACTAACATAGTAGACAATAATATATATATATATAATAATATTTAATCAACTATATTAAGTATATCAAAAAGATATGGTCTTGAAATCATGTCAATCATATAAACATTTCAAAAAAAGATTGATTTCCTCTCAATTTGTAGCACTTGAACAGAGCAAATATTAAAAATTGGATTGAAACTTAAGCTTAGAAAACTAATAAATTGAATACGCCAAGAAAATACAAAGATCAATAACACAAGTAATGTTATACTGAAAGTATTATAGAGGAGGATTCTTAAAAGCAACCAGACTTGTCCATTGATCTTCGTTAACCCTTTTAGATATCGGCATTTAATATCTTTCTTACGACCTTTTTCATGCCATTTCATATTGAAAATTATTTCTGAAGATGTGAACAACCTAATTTGAAACCTAGGAATTAATGAAAAATAGTGTAAAACCTTAGCTGGTTGCATCTTCTATTTATTTTTTGAATTATTATCAACATATCTTTGATTTACTTTCCATCTAGGTGCACCACATTTACAACATGATTCACAATTTTCTGTTTTTAGTACAATATATAATCATTAGGATCAGCATAAATTTTTCTATACCTTAGGCCTAAGGCTCCAAAAAACTTCTTAATTTCATAAGTTGAATTTCGCAATCCAACCTCTCTTGGTAATGCAATATTTATCAATTCAAGTATGATATGAAATGACTTGTTACTCCACCTATAGAAACACTTTAATTGAAAAGGTCATACAATGAAAGAAAGTTGCCAAGGATGAGCATAAGTTGTATATTTTGTGAAGGTGTTTTATGTTATTCTTGTGCTTCTACTTCTATAGAAAATTGTTCATATTGAATCTCATATAATAATTCATCCAGATGACGCATTTCTACATGTCCGGTGTTCAAAGATGGGGATATGAATTCAGAATTTGATCTAGATTCTTCATGATAAACCCAAGTAGTGTATTCTCTTGGATTTAGATAACAAAAATTACAACATAATTCGTATGGATACAATTTTTTTTTTCATCTTGAGCGACTCGCTTATATACAAAATTATTACAATCCCTTATAGATACTCTTTACAGACTTTCGATTTTTATTTTTTTTCCAACATTTATTCATAATTCACATCAATAGAAAAGTTGATGAAAATAATAATTCACCTAGATTTAGTTGAAATCCAATGCACAAGAACCCATTCAAACTAAAGATAGCATGAATATCAACATATATTCAAAATAGATATAATTTTTTTTATAAGGATATCTAATAATATTTTTCGTTTTTTAAAGGAATTGTAGACCTAAGGAGGAGCTATATATATATATACTCTATTGAGGTAGAGATCCCTAACACTTTATGGCACCATTCAAAATGTTAGTAAAAAAAACTTTGATAAAAATGCCATCAGAAACTTAAACCTAAAGTTCTTTGATAAATGTATCATATAGAATATAAAGTTTGATTGAGAATGAATACGGTGTAATAACATTATTGTTTGGTGAGTTTTCGCTTATCTAGATCCTAAATACTACCATCCCTCTTCCTATCCACATGGTATCAAAATATCAAAAATCATAATAAAAATAATTTGTCCAAACACATAAAATCCCTCAAAATATATATTAAAAAAATATACCCTGAAAAATAAGAAAAAAGAAACATAAATGTTTCTAAGTCTTTCGTGGTCCAACGAAACAAAGATGAGGAATTGAATATTGAAAATAAGAAGAAGTAATGAAAATGACCAATTGATTCATTGATGTATCGTCAATTTATACATAGGAGGATTTGTCTTAACTAACCTACGTGATTTTCTCATTCAGTTGAAGAAATCATATCTAAATCCTAATTTAATTTTATTTAAATCATATCTAAATCCTAATCAGTGAAAAGTTACAACAAAGATATAATAATGACCCTTCTCGATAAAAATGTATATAAAAAAAAAAAAAAGGATGCAGTAGGCAAATGTTTCCTACGTGCCTTTTATTACAGTTTTCAAGGAATATAAGGTTTGATCGATCTACATTACTTATATATCCAAAATTAAAAGTTCAAATTAATACAACATTCTAGAAAATCATCACTATTAACTATTTATAGCAACAGTAATATATAACCACAATCCGAGATGAGTTACAAGTAGATTAAATCTATTGATAGTTCATTAATCACAACTGCAAAAAAGAATATAATTTAAGAAGCTAAGAATATTTTAATTGATTGATTATACACTTGGAAATTGTAAATGTGCAAACAAAACTTGAGGTTGAACTTGAAATAAAGCATGGTTTCATGCCAAGTAGCTTCTCACTTGCATTTTTGGTGTTGGATACTGTTGGATAGCTTTAATTTTTTTTATTGATTGCGACCCTCCTCATTCTTTTTAGATCTTTTATCCAGATAGTATCCCAATCTTAGAGCATTATTCTGCTCAACGCACTTATTGCTTTCACTCGTATCTTCTGAAGTTGATCCTTACTAAGCATCAACTCAGCAATCGATGGATGTCATGTCCACATTCTTATACGTCATTCGTTGTTTCTTTTAATTTTTTTTGTTTCAAGAATTTATCAGCGAGTGTTTGAATTTTCGATTTATGAAATATTTTACTCTAACCATCATGGATCAAATATGTGATATATATATATATATATTTTGGTTTAATTTTACAATCGAGATATCACGATTGCAGGGAGAAGGTGATCGGGGGCCTCTTCTTGCTTAGCAGCAAAGGAACTCACCGGGGGATATTATTCTCGAGGTAGTGGTAGTGCTTGGAGAATCTAGTGAATTCGTGTCCATCTAAAGAGAGAGTGAGGGAGCATCACTTTGGCATTTATTCCATGCAATCCTGGCCAAGCATGACATAGTTTTTTTTTTTTTAGAGCCAAGAAGACAGCATAATCGAAGGAAATGGAAGATGGACAATGGTCGTCTCTTATCTCTCCTAGTCGGAAAAGAAAAAGATGCAGTGTATTGGGTTTGATCCTCTCTCGAACCTATGAGTAGACATAATGTGAAGTACGATTCAGCCTCGTCACATATTCTCTTTTGGTAGGGCTGGCTGTAAAGACCGCAGAGGAGTCGGACACAATTGGCCACTTTGAGACAGATCTGCTCTTTCTACATCTGCCTATCAGATTCGGATATGAGACCGATAGCTTGAATAATCCCTTTAGTTATCAAAGGTAAAATTTTGGGATCAATAAAATATATCACACACCTAGAAATAAATAAATTCGCCAGAATTACATCATTTCATTGCCATTACATTTGTATATTCTTTCTCATAATTTTGAAGAATTGCTTCTCATGTTTGAATCTATCATAAAGTCTTTTCACCATTGATTTGCTAAAAGTCTTGCCCTGATGAATAAAAGAGATGAGATGGTTGCTTGACTGGTACACTTCAGTGTCCTCAAAGTTCCGGACGATTAGAATATGTTTGTTTGGCTGCAGCTGCAGGGGGAAGCAACGTGTGATATATTCCTTTCAATAGATTAGAGATAAAAAAAAAAAAAGTCATATAAAACAAGATCCTAAAGCATAATCATATTATTATTATTATTATTATTATTATTAAATTTAATATCAGAATTTTAATTATTAAATAATAATAGATTAATTTTAAGATATATATCTTTTAATGTTATTCATAATTTTTTTTATCTATAAATACATAATCGTCTGATCCGAAAGAAAATGATCTATAGTATCATTATAAACTATAAAATAAAAACTAACGAGAGATGAGTAAATCTGTCATCTATCTGTACATAAAATCCTAAGGAGAATCTAATCAAGACTATAACATCATTTATCTAATTAAATATGATTATATAATCTAATATCTTATATATTTTTTTTGACACCATTCACGGCTAAATTATTTATGGAACGTACGTACCAGAAGTGAACTTAGCTGGCTCAGGGAACCAAGGAATATTAGTATATTACGGCTGAGATAGAATATAATATGATGTGATGTTGGGATGCCTTGAGCTTGCTCTCAAAATAACTCCATCCGTGACAAGCTTCCTTTAAAATCCACAACCCTGAAAGCCATGGCAGCAGCTCTAGCGACGGCACTGCACTCCTTTCTCTCCACCATTTATCCTTTCCGCTACCAGAGAAGCCACCCTAAGAGTTATAGCAACACATACTACTATAATAGCACGAGTAGCGGCAGCAGCACTGAATCCTACTTCGACGGGAACCGTTACACCAGGAAGATGACCAAGGGAAGGCCTCTTTCCTTGCAGGTTCTCTTTCTTCCCATGAGAAACAACTCCCCCCTCTCTCTTTCTCTCTCTCACACGCAAACACACACATAATAGTTTATAAGGTGGAAGGCTACAGCTTTTGTTGAAGGAAATATGATAACTGAGAACAACTTGTCCCGCATGGATGCTATTTGTAAGAATCTACCAAGAAATCTCCTACCTACAAGAATATTTGATTATTTTCCTGTAGTTTGATGTCAGAATTTTGGGTCTACTCGTTTGATTCTTCGAAGATGGATTCTGTCTCGTTAATGGCGAGTTTGTTCCTTTGCTTCTTTGCCCACCATGTCTCTGTTCTCATAGCGTTAAAAATGGTGCACCGTTGTTACCATCAACTCACGCACAAGTCAACAAGGGAATCAGCTAGTGCTGTCCTTGTAACCATGTCATTATCTTTATTAAACAAATTGAGAATAAAAGATCATAAAAACTTGTCACAGATAACCTTCTTCTTTTCTTATCGAGGGCTAAAAATCCCTGTCGCGGGTATTAAAAAGAGTTTCTACTCTCTCTTCTGCAGACGGTGGAGCTCAAAGTGAGGATGTGCTGCACAGGTTGCGAGCGGGTTGTCAAACATGCTCTTCTAAAGCTCAGAGGTGATTGTTATTTTTGGACTAATGGGGTTCCAAAGGCCTTAGCTAACTTAGATAACAAATGGGAACCTTACGTGCATGGTAGGTGTCGATTCAGTGGAGGTGGACTTGGAGATGGAGAAGGTGACGGTGACGGGGTACGTTGACCGGAACAAGGTGCTCAAGGAGGTTCGCCGGAGCGGCAAAAAGGCGGAGTTCTGGCCCAACCCGGACCTCCCACTCCACTTCACCACGGCGAAGGACTACTTCCACGACGAGGAGTCGTTCCGCGACAGCTACAACTACTGGAGGCATGGCTACAACGGGGACAACCACGGCCGTCTCCCGGTGTCGCACAGGGGCGAGGACGTTGTTAGCAACATGTTCAACGACGATGACGTCAACGCATGCAGCGTCATGTGAAGGCGGGAGACAGACGACGCTGGTGCATGTGATGTGTACTAAGTATGTCAAGTAGAAGATGTTCATGTACATGTTGGGAAAGAAACGGTGGTTGTACAATAAGTATGTGTTTGTGGAACTAATGTGGACTGCCTTCCCAGTGTAGGGAATAATACACATTTAAGGCTTAAGCTTGCTTCCATTAGACTTCCCAAAGCCCATCATGCTACTACTATTGACTCGTACACTGAATCGGCCGAGGGATCATAATTCCACGTCCATCGACAATTCCATTAAGAGGCTATAGGAGAAGCGGCCCATTACACGCATCAGGGCCCAATGGGCATTCCAGGTCCTGCAGTACGACTGCTTCGTTTCCGCATCCGAAGTCGCGATTGATGACGTGGCTCACAATTAAGGGCGTGATCGCCACGTCACCAACTCATGCTTTTTAGACGCACCTTTGGAAACCCTAACAAATCGAACGGCCGACCAGAGAAGGAGTGAGAGAGAGAGAGAGAGAGAGTGAAAGCACACCGCCGCGATGGGCCGCGTTCGGACGAAGACGGTGAAGAAGTCCTCTCGGCAGGTGATCGAGCGATACTACTCGCGGATGACGCTCGACTTCCACACGAACAAGAAGATTCTGGAGGAGGTGGCGATCATCCCTTCGAAGCGCCTCCGCAACAAGATCGCCGGCTTCTCCACCCACCTCATGCGCCGGATCCAGCGTGGCCCCGTTCGCGGCATCTCCCTCAAGCTCCAAGAGGAGGAGCGCGAGCGCCGCATGGACTTCGTCCCCGACGAGTCCGCCATCAAGGTGGACCAGATTGTGGTCGACAAGGAGACCATAGACATGCTCGGCACCCTCGGCATGGCTGACCTCCCCGGTGTTGAGAAGCAGCCTGATGCGCCCGCGGGGACTGGGTACCCGACCCGCCCTGGTGGGTATGGCGGCCGCAGGATCTGAGACGGTAGCAATCTTTAGCTGGTGTCACTTTGTTTTGATGTGTTTGCTTCAATCGATGGAAAGCTAGTCTTTTGATCAATATTTTGATTACTTTGGATGTTTGGTACCATTGGAGTCCTCAATAATTTGGACTAATTATTGTTCCTTTAATTAGTTGATGCTAGTAATGTTCTAGTCTTTACGATGATTGTCTAATCTATTCCGTATATCAAATGATTCACCATTATCTACGCCGATGTTCCCCCCTGTTGCATCTGCAAGGCTTTGAAAGATCGGTACTTGTTGACATCTGAAGGAAATATAGGAGCCTATTATGCTAAATGCATGGTTTTAATTTTAGTAAAAGAAAAAACGTGGTTAAAATAGCCAATGTACATGACATCTATCATTTATTCTTAGTTTCAATTTCCAGCTATTGGTCCATGGTTGATGAGCTCTGAAAATTCCATAAATCATTGAAATCTCACAAGATACTTGATGTGATGGCATGTCTAATAAATAGTAACTTCAATAATAGCATTTGTTATATGTCATGTGATATGGAGTTATATGATAGTTAGTAGTCAAATGAAATTGATTTTACTAGTTACCTTATCAAAATTGTTTTAAATTTCTTTCATAATGAATGAAAGCATTAAGAATAAAGTATTAAGCATGACATTTAAATATTTCATGTTTCATGAAATATAATGAATTGGGGCCTTGTGTCTAACATATATATAATCATATGGTTATCCATCAAGATATAGACATTCTTGATTATTCAAAAGGCATAGACTTCAAGACACTAATTGTTTGTGAGTGTATCAACCCAAGGAGTAGTTCTGGTATTGGTGTGCATCCAAAGGTTGATCTTGGACAATTATGATTGAAGGTAATGTTATATTTCATTGTATATTTAATACATGAATTTTTTTGCTAGCATTAGTGGCGTCAGAACATGGGCCATCCATGTTGTTCAAGACATAAAGCATAAATTCGAGATGTTTCTTTGATGGAATTGATTTATTTGATTTGTTTATAAATTTTATTCAAATGGGTATTCTTCCTTATAATTTTTTTGTTCTTGTTTCACAACCAATTTGTCATGTTTATATTTTTTGCTTTCAACCATTATAATTGTAATATTATGGGTTTAAATATTTTGATGGTTGACTTTTTGATTAATGAGATAATCTTCTTCGACTCATCATAGTTGATTTTCATTATATGACTTGTAATTGACAAGTTTCTTTGAACAAATTAAAGTTGTACTTTGCTACATGTGTTTTGATTCTCTTAAGAGGCTTATGTGGCTTATTGTGCATGTATGTGCTAGACGTGATTTCAGTTATTTCTTGTATTATGCATCAACATGAGGATTGTTGATGAGATTATTATGAGATATCATATAAGGTTTCAATATTTGTAACTTAAGAGTAGCCACAACATCAAGTCATAATATAATATTGGTTGATTGATAGTCACATCTATGGTAAAGTAATTATTTTAAAATGATTATAAAAGGTTATATGACATTAAGTAAGATTATAATGGACTTGTGATAGGATAAGCACTTGGTCCTAATGGTTTAATTGTAATAAGATCTTAAATTGAGAATTTAATTTTTCTAGACCCATAGGTATGAATAATTGTTTTAGTTCTCTTGTTATTGCTTTTATTAATTAAAGTATTAAAGCTTGATGTAGATTCTATACATGATGCACCTCTACCTATAGGAAGGTTAGAATTTGCATTAATATATACTATTTGTGTCATAGCATAAAGTTGATTATTTTCTTGATTTTATATTTTTTCCTTTTGCTCTTATTTATAATTTTCTTATTTTAAGTGGTGATAATTTTTTTGATTGGAAAAAAGAATTTCTTGGCTCTCGGGTGTATGGCCTTTGGCTTGGCTCTCCGTGTGGATGAACCATCCAGTCTCATGGAATTAAGTATCTCAATTGAGAATGACATATGAGTCATAAGAGCGATCCAATCACATAAGTATAATGCTCAATTAGATATTATGTCAGGAAGTGGTTGCATTCTTGAACGCAACAAGGTAAAAGATCTTATATAAGTCATCAAAGAATAATTTGTGATTTTAGATTAAGACACTCTTTACCACCCTAATGAAAAGGTTTTCAGGCATGAAGTTTAGCGTGCGTGAGCTCATAATGTAAACAAGGGATATTGTTGTCCAACTTAAGTCTTTGGAGGTTGAGTTATTTGAATCATTTTTAATCCATTTTCATTTGAATTTTTTCTTTACATAATTTGGTCGATTTAAAATTTCTTATAACACAAATAATAAAAAATGACCAGGTAATGAACTTTTGACCATATGTGTACAAGGGGAAGAAAGGCTGAAACATGAGAGGTTTCATAAGAAAAGGGATAGTGTTTTTCTAAATTTCACAAAAAGAAAAATGAAAAATTATCAATACATTATACAGTATCAAGCTAATAAAGTTTATCCAAGAAGGAAGGTCAAAAGAACAAAAGCTGAATTGAAAATAAAAGTACTTATATATCTTTAGTGTGTTATGAATAATTTCTTGTTGATGCACTAGATAATGCATGGTGGATTGATTTTGGTGTATTAATCCATATAGTGAATATCTTGCGGGACTTTCTGGAGCTAAGGAAGTTGATAGTTGATACTAAGTGAAAAAAGTCATTTTTGCAACCTTCTCGTTTATGACTAGTAAAGTCAATTTTATTTAGTCATTAACAATCATGTAACTTCATATTATGATCATGACAAATTTTGTTATTGAAGTTATCATTTGACATGTGGATCATATCAAGTTTTTTGTGATATTCCAATGACTTGTGGTATTCTCAACATTTTTCCACTTGGTCCATTTGTTATAACCTCAAGTGATAATATTTTTGTATGATTATAAAAATAAACATAATCATATACAACTCTTACTCATATAAAGATATGAACGCATGGATACAACCACTATCGCTATGATTCATGTGTTGCATCCTTTATGTGATTGGGAGTTATAATATTACTAGATTTTTTTTATGATTATATAAAGATGTTATCGCATAAGTCATTGGGAATTCCATATACTAGATAGGTGGACCAAATGAGAGAATGTTGGGGATTCCGTAAGTCATTGGAAATATGGTCCACATGTCTAATAATATCTTCAATGATAACATTTAGCATGATAGTGGTGATATGGAGTTACATGATGGTTAATGGTCAAATAGAATTGATTTTATTAGTCACAAAATAAAGAGGTTACCAAAACTGCTTTAAATTGATTTCATGATGGACGAAAACATTAAATATAAAGCATTAAGCATGACATTAAATATTTCATGAAACACAATGAATTGAGACCCTTGTCTAGCATATATATATATATATATATATATATATATATATAATGTATAGGTGTATGATATTAACATTCTTGAAGATCCATAATGCATAGATTAGAAGACACCAATTATTTGTGAGTGCAGTAATCCAAGGAGTTGTAGTGTGTGCTTCCAAAGGCTTGTTCTTGGATAACTATGCTTGAAAGTAATTTTATATTCCGTTGCATATTCAGTAAATGGATTCATTTGCTAACACTGACTACAAATTAATTTTGTGTTCTTTTGCCAATACTGACTACAAATCCAACAAACGAATTGATGCAACAGATTTATGAATTTCACTATGATCACACTTACCACCCTTAGTTGGCCCATAAGTTGGTATGTAGTTTGTTTAGTATTCTGGGGGGTTTTCCCCTGTTACCTGAAACATATATATTTGTTAGTTTGTTTAACATCAATTGATGACTGGCTATTCTTCTGGTCACGGCCATGTCCATTTTGCTGCTGTGGTGTCTCTCTGTATTGTTAGTTCATGGATCATCGTCTTTTCCTGTTCATGTTACAAGTGTTATAGCAAGCTTAGATTCATGCAAGTCATAGCTCATTCTTTGGGTTATTTAGCAGAAGTTAAAATTATTTCAATGATCATTTCTCTCTATTGCAACGATAAGCCAGTTAACTGATTTTGTGCCCCTTTTCTTTGGAATAGTTTAACTTATTCTAGTTCATCTATTGACTGAAGTTCAGATATTGACAAATGCCATAGACTATTAGTCTCCTATGTGTTTTTAAAAGCCTGTAAATCGTGAGGTAATTTACTCTATGCAAGATGCTTAAATGTTTGGGTGAGATCTTGTTGACTTGGATGCCAACACCCCCGTATGTTTATATTCCTGCCTACGAGGAAATGATAGATTTAGTGAACTCTGTGCATGTCTTGTTCCTTTGTGCAAAAAACAACTCTTTCCAACAACATTAAAGCCGCACTGATATCAATCTATGTAGCCGTATATTACCAAATCTTTAATTCCAGGTGCTTGTGAATGATCACGTTTGTTCTGTCCTTTCTTGGGTTCTTCCTTTTGGTCGCAGCCATTTATTTATATCCCTCAGTGTTCGTGTCCAGGTCGGTGTTTATCATCATCCCATAGGCCATTAACAATCCAATCCTATTACTGCATTGCGTATGAATGGTGCCTGCCACATGCGGTGCTCTTGTTTCTGATGTGGCACTTGATGGACGATGTTGGGGGGTCCTAAATTTGATGTATCATTTGCCATGTGGGGCCCACATGGATGACACAAGTGCTGGATGTAGCAGCGTTGGATTCGATTTGCAAACACAAACTTAGCATGTTCTTTTGGCAGGTGATTTGTATAGCTGATCTTGTTGGATCATATTTCAGAGTAGATTGTTTTTTTGACGGGCAGTGTTGGTAGCCACGGATTTTTGAGGATCCAGGAATATATCAGATGTTAGAATTTGATGATACATGTATGAAGCGAACGATAGCCAACCAGTAGTAGCCTGTGGAGCAGCTGAAGTCGGCAAAGTGACCAAACACTTTTGTGGGTGGCACTGCTGTTTCCTTTTATCTCTTCCAACACTATCATGTGGAGGAAGAAAAGGAGCAGCCACGAAGTAGCAACAGATGGAAAAAAAAGAGAAGCATTTCTTTGATGTGGTTCCCACTAACAACTACTTCCTGTGTACATTAAAAAAATAATAAATAGTAATAATAATAATAATAATAATAATAGACTTTGATCCTAAACCTAAAATGTCTTCTCATTGCTTTCCAGTCCCTCCGTATCCAGTCATCGTCTGCAGAGGTGGAAGAGTCACCTAAAGATGATGACATTACTCTTCCGTCTTCCCATGTTTCTAGTCTCTAGTGGTTGGTCCGTGGTCGGCCGAACCGGATTTATTATACTTCACATCGTCAACACGGAGACACACACTTGTTTACAACCTTACCGATCAACCCCTAAATTAATAATATGGAACAATATGCCTCATTGGCAAGCTGTCGATGGCAATTATTTGAAGACATATGATGTTGCACTATCGCCAGCACTGCATTTCCTCTATAAAGTGGGATGTTTTGGGAGTTGGCTGTCACCTCATCACTCATCCACCCGATACCAAGATCTGTATGATCTCCATATCATCGGTGATCCTCCACTCTCGCACAGCCTCCTCCTCTTGCTTCTTTTTAATTTGACTGACAACAGTTTAGTAACAGAGCTACCTGCTTAATTCCACTCAAAAAGGTATCCATCCGAAAAGCTAGCAACCTCATATTTATCCTTCAAATCGATGTCCCATTTTGAGTTCCTGAGAATGACTGCTAACTGTGCCCTACTTCACATGGGGTTGGTGGCAGCAATCTCTAATTGCACAATAGTTCTCATTAAAATGAAGACAGCTATCTAGGAATGCAATGTACCTCCAAATTTAGTCATCATTTGAAGCACGACATCACTTCAAAATTTCATTTCTTGGAAGCTTTGCATTTGATCTTCAATTGGATTCTTTTTCCTAAACATTTTGCCAATCAAGTTCTTTTTCCTTTTTTTTTTTGTTTTTTGAACTAAAAAATCGAATCTAAAATTACCAAGATGATGATGAGGGCCAGGGAGCAAAAGGATGATACCAATTGACCAATTTGAACTCCAGCTTCCTCTTTATTATTCATTCTATAGCGTGCCAACTCCATCCACTAACCCTTAACTTAATAGGCTTGGAATGATCGTTTACTTCTATTCACAATTAACAATAATTATAATTCTATTTTGGATTAAAGATAGCTAACACATGGAAATATGCAATGAAAAATGAAAAAATAAAAAAAAATTGTAGTTACTTATCATCCGAAATGTTATTTTCTCACACGATTACAATCAAATGTTTAGGAAGGAATATACGAAAAATAAAAGAAATGAGAGCATTGATTATTCCTCCCTCTCGTCTCTCCACCCCTCCGTTACTTCGTCCGGCCCGGGCCGAATCAAACTGATGAATCGAACCGGCATTATAAGGCCCGCCGATCCCTTTTCGCTCCTGCTCTCTGCACTTCCATGGTCTTCTCGTCCGCCGCACTTGTTTTCTAGGTTTTCCGCATCGTTTCCCAGGTAGAATCTCGTGCTTTGCCGTGGAATCTGGTGATTTCTGCTGTCTTTTCTAGGTTTTTGTGCATCGTTTCCGTCCTTCAGAAAGAAATATTGACAATTATCCTACCTGGATACCCATTACAAAAGAACTAGTTGGTGGAGGTGACCAATACTTGGAAAAAAATGGATTGAGGATGATAGGAAGAAAAAGGATTCAATGGACTAGTCAACAAGCCAAGTATTTTGATCGTGAGCACCACGAACCGCCTTTTTGATCTCGTAGGATAGGAGTATAGGAATTATTGGTCTTCTAAAAATCTGCGTATGTTTATACTTTAAGAGTCGCTTGGCGGTGGAATCTGGGTATTTCTACCGCGAAGTTCTGATTTTACTGTTACGACGTCTTCTGATTTGTCTCTTGGGCTTAGTGCCGTCAATTAATCCCCAACTCTGTCTGATTTATTGGCTTTCCCATAAAGTTCTGTTTTCGGTACATATTCGCGGACCCTTGGCGTCGGACTTTGAGGCAAGTGAGATACCTGGTCGTTTTTTCTGATTTCGAAGCTCTCGTCCTCCTATTGAAGTTTAAGATCTCGCTGCCGTTTGAGGCAATTTCTTGAAACATGAGATCGATATTAGTGCCTACGTTTTGGTACTGTGTTCTTGATTGGTGGTCCTCATCGACAGGAAAATCTCATTAGCATCTCTTCGTGTCGTAAAGTTCTCGACTTTGCTCTCGTTTGAGGTTAACTTTGATACTGAAAAGATTTAATGTCCTAGTTTGGTGATTGATATCACCAAACTATATGAGAAGAGCTTGAAGGGATCTTATTTAGTTCTTTCCCTCATCATTTGAGGTACCTTTTATGTGTCATGGCATGATCGATAGTTCCTACCTGGCCTTTGTTTGTGATTTTCGAGAGCAGGATACTTGTGCAGTGGAGTCTTCCAAAGCTTGATTTGTCATTTGTTGCGTTATCATTTGTAGCAGTTTCAGCAACCATGTCAATCCTCATAATCCTTTTCTTATTTGCTTTCCTTCCATATATATATATATATATATATATATATATATATATATATATATATATATATATATAGATCTTTCTTAGAATTTTTTTTTTTTGACGTATGAAACCAATACTTTTATAGCATTTACATGAAATCTCTCTTGTTGCACCAGTCCATGAAGCATTTGGGAGAAAACACAGACACTCTGAAATTTTAAGCACCAAACAGTCAAGTGGAAGGGTGAAGACTAGTTGTGTTGCAGAGTATCGATGCCGAATGATGAGGGTGGTGGAGAAGAGCAGAAAAGACATGAGGATGTTTCTGAACCAAATATAGATTCAACCTTGAATTTTAGTGGCAATGATAGAAGAGGAGCAGATACAGTTCCGCAGGAGGGTCCTGTGGACGGATCCGTGCCTCCTTTGGCACTGAGCATCACGATCTTCCAACCAGATGACATCTCAAAACCCAATATCAGTGCCTCAAAGAGTGCAGCTCCTGAGGGAGGTGACAAGATTCCTGGGATGGCTGCCTCAAAGAAGGGTTTCTTATCTAGGAGTGGGAGCTATCAGGAGCAGTGCAGGTTAAACATTTTTTATGTTTCTAAGTCTCTTTCCACATTAGATGCCATGTTTTATGCTTGAATGAATTGATGAGTTGGAATTCATTACTTTCTGGAAGTAGGATTGTGAAATAGACATTACAGAATTCTTGGTTGCAGCATTAATAAGGCCATTTGTCTCCATATGTTCTTTGATGCAAACATATATCTTTGGATAACATCTCTCCTTGGCCTTCACCCATCTCTATGATTTACGGATTCCTCCGGCCTTTTTAAACAAATCATTTTAATTGTTTTTATTTTTTGTTTTTATTTTTTTATAATTTTTATATTTTAACATGATGAAAATACTTTTTTTTATTATATAGTTGTCTAACCTTGTTGATTAACTCATTTAATCAATGGCCCAATTGTTTGAGTCTCAATCGGGTCACTGCTTGGTTTAGTTTTGATAACTACAGAAAATTATAGAGGAGCAAAAGAAAGGGAAGATAATGAACGAGAGGAAGGGGCAAAAGAATAGATAAGGATGATAGGGTTGTTGAATCTCGGATTTTGATGATGAAATCAATTGATGAACTTATGATCTAATCAGCGCTTAGGTGACGTAGGACTAACTTCGATCATGGAAAGACAAATCGATTGAAGTAG
The DNA here is from genome assembly GCA_021527575.1 of Ensete glaucum. NCBI lineage: Eukaryota > Viridiplantae > Streptophyta > Magnoliopsida > Zingiberales > Musaceae > Ensete > Ensete glaucum. The sequence goes on from CM038559.1 coordinate 21,070,042, forward strand.
GAAGAATCAAATGTTGGGCCGGAATGGACCATGTCAGAGATTTGACGTCGGACGGGAAGATTGGTCAACGTGTCGGAAGATAGACTTCATATCATGAGTTTGGGCATCAGTCCAGAAGAATCAGACATTTCGCCAAGAAGATTAGATGTTGCGGGAGGTCAACATGTTGATGGATCAGTCAATACGTCGAAGGATATGAAGCCATCATATCCTTGTTGGTGTATGTTCACCTGTTATTAAATTAATTCATTGGTGGAGATAATGTAACTGCAGTTACCCAAACAAAATCTATAAAACAAATAGACTCAGTTGCTTATGTAAGATTTCCTTCTTTAAACTTATATTCCTAAAATAGCCAGGAATCAACTTTTTCTTAAATACGTTAACATGAGCATGCACATTTAGCAGCTTTTTTTTATAATTTTGGGAACCGCTAAGACCACGATTATGGAAATTTTTCTCATCCTCTATTTTTCTAATGCTACTTGTATCTTGTAGTTCTTTCTTTTTACAACTCTTGTATCATTTCTGATACCTGGAAGACTTTCAGTTTCTCCTGGTTTTTAAGCTTATATTTTATCAAGCTAACCAGCATTGACTTCCTGACTGCTGCTGCTCCTGTTAGTGCCATCCCATTATATGTTTAAGGAGGATGAATTTGATTGCATAAAGCATGAACCATAGACTTCAGCTTTTGCTAATCGGTATCAACAGTTAATCCACACCTTCTGTTAATTGACTTTGCATTTGCTGCTTATATGTCATAGTTAAATATTACAGAAGAAGTTTCAACTTTTTTCTTTGTATTTTTAGCTATTGATTCTATGCTGCTGTAAAACTTGAGCAGGGTTTGTCAGCAGCAAACAGAAGAACCACTGATCGATCTAGGGTGCAGATGCCGAGGTGAGCTTGCTAAAGCTCACCGCTCCTGCATTGATACTTGGTTCCATACAAAAGGTTCAAATAAATGTGAAATATGCCAGTAAGTGTTTTACTTAGAAAGTGATTTTCTTGGTTCTGTATGTTGTAGATAGGGTTGATTTCTTATTTAGAATCCTTTCTGTCCAGGCAGATAGCTGCAAATGTACCATTTCCAGAATCAGGACCAAGTGTAAGTATATCAAATTAGAAAAGGTATAGATGGTTAATTCTGATAACATGAAGAACACTTTATTGGTTATTGGTATCACCTGTTATTTGTCATGAACCACAGACCAATTTACTTTTTTTTTTGGTACTTATCAAGACTATCAAACATATGGAGAACTTAGTAACTAAAAGTTAGTTTTAATATCATTCTCAATATATTGGCATGTATTAGCAAAAATTGTTATATGAGCCTTAGACTTCCTAAAGATTACTTTTTTCTATGTAGTTAGCACCGTATGCTACAACTTTTAGATATTATTCAGGTTAGAGGTTTGTTATATTCAGGAAGTTGCTGGGTAATCTAGTAATGTTTATTTTGTGTTTTCCTTTTCCATTTGCTGTATAGGTAAATAACTGGGTCTGGAGGATCAACACAGCTTACATCATGGGACAAGAACGTGAAAGGGTATTTATCATTCTAAGGTTGCTTGTGCTACAATTTATCTTTGCATGATCTGCATCAATGAGTGCTCAATGTTCATGGAATAAATTTCCTTTTTTCCAGCACCAACACCATGATTGTTGTTGCCATTTTGCCATCTTCATTATAGATTTCATTCTATTGCTTACATGTACTTGTTTGGTTCTTTGTGCTGTCAGGGATGCTTTAGCCCATTTTGGATTGCATTTGCCATTTTAGTTGGTGGACTCTTGTTGGATGTGCTAGTCTCGGTTTCTCTTGGTGTTTCTGCACTGCCTGTTAACATCATAATTGGTAACATTTGTATCCTACCAGAAGCACATATCTATTTAGTTCAATTTTATGTTTGGTTGTTTATTGTGTTCGATCAACTTAAACAGAATATTAAGTTGATTGGATGTATTCATGTTGTTCTTTAGGCAACAATTTAGAGAAAGAGATTTGAAAAAATTGTGATGGTGAAATCACCTGAAACACCATGACATTTTTACTGCTATATAACAGGCTTTCTGATAAACTCCTCAAGAGATCTATTGTTTTCACGATGCAGACAAATTGCCCAAAATTCAGGAACTTTAGGCTTTAGGAGTCATATTGATTTGATTCATAAGATAAAAGGTGAGCGGAAAGTCTTCTTATTTGCTGATCCAAAGTTTCTTGCATAAATTACCTCAGATAACAACCAGTTGCACATCTTCTCTATCATCCATCTCTTTTCCATTAAAATCAAGCCCCTTTTCCTTTCCTTTCCAGTGTCATGGTATCATTTTGAGGGGCTTCTCATGATCTTCATACATGTATATAAGCTTGGATTCATAACAGCTACAATAAATTTAATTGAACACCACCCTCATAGATTATCCATTAAGAATTAAATTGGTTGAAACACAAAAGCAAAATGGTGCACAAGTGGGAAGCATTCAGATTATTCTATTGTAACCAACTGGAATATCTATTCTCGCAAGGAGTTTGCTCAAATCACTTGTTGTGAAGCTAGTTGGTTTCCAAATGCATATTTTAAGAGCAAGACTGAGAGGCTATATTAAAATGATTGAGAACCCAAGGGTGTGGTTAAAGCATTGACTACTGTAATGAGAAGTGTTTTATTTAGATTGTACATGACCATGTTAAGATGGACACTTATATTTGTGTGATTGTCAGATAATACATTTAATTCAATGTTCCTTTCATGCACATGATTTCCCAAGGAAAATTAATCATTTGAGTGTTTATAAGTACAAGAAGGAACAGGCAGAACCCTGCTTGTCATTGCTGTTTTGTATTATTTGGAATCTAACTTGGTATCTGCTTATATTCTGAGAAAAAAAGTTCAGAAATCATGTACATGAGATACATATGTGTCATGTGATGTAGATAGCAAATGCTGCAGGTGTTCTCATCGTACTCGGATTAGGCACTTCCTTTCGGCTTGCACTAGAATGCTGTCAAGAGTGGGGTGCAAGGAGAAACCTCCAACTGACAGAAGCGACCCTAAATCCTGGATACCATCCAACAGTGTAAGATCGTAAATAATGTATAACTACTTGTTTCCAATTCTTTTACCTATAACAATCAGAAAATTTGTCGCCAAAAAGTATAGGCTGAATACCAGACATAATCTGTGTACAGTAAAACTTTTTTTCTTTGAGTAAATACATCCCTGCATATCATGTCTCTCCGATACCAGCATCTATAAGAAAACACCTTGTTAATCAGAGTGTTTTTTTTTATGCTATAACTTGAATGAATGTATTTGTCTGTTTGATTTTGATGCATGGAGAACTTTTAGATGCTTAAATCCGGTGTTGGTTAACATTGGTGTTCCTGTCAGCTTCTTGTTTCATGATCCTTGTGATACACGTTATTCAGGGTTGATTTATATGGTTTGGGGCTATAGTCAGGTAGCTAAATATGACATTTCTTTCAATGTCAAAATTTTTTGGATACGGAATTTGAGCTACTATTTCTTAATTAATATTATGAGGTCATACAAAGCCGTTCTCATTTTTCATGGATGTGATCTGAACTAAAGGATTCATTTTGCCACGAAAATACAACCTTTTCTGTTAGCATCCAAGAATTGTGTGTTGAGCTTCTATTATCTGTTCAGCTGGATGTTGCTCTCTGCCATGGCTGGGTTGAGTATTTTCTATTTTTCATGACAGGTTAATGTGTGGTCAATCCTTCACTTCACATGGATAGCGGATGGTCGGTTTATCGTTGGTACTGATATATGAAGGAAATTGAAGCAAAAGAAAATATTGCATCAAGAAAACACAAATCATACTAGAAAAAAATCTCTGGTTCAATTGAATTGGGAAAAGAAAAAAAACACCTAGGAAGAGACCAAAAAGCTATTGGAAACAGAGTTGAGAAATCTCCAAAGGAGTTAATTTTGCAAAAGAAAACAATCAATTTCCCATAATGAAGTCACAGTGTCTGTATTAACTTAGATCAGTGATTTATAAGGATGATATATATATATATTTATATTTATATTTATATTTATATAAAATATTTTTTTGAAAATTATATTTTTATATATTTCTTTTCAATATCTTATTTGAAAGATTTAGAATGCAAATGCCTACTCAAATGTTTATTTCTTTTGATCATTTGTAAATCAGAAATAATATTTCTGACCTCTTTATACTAAATTGATTGTAATTCTTTATAAACAATTCTAATGTATTATAGAGAGATCCAAAAATATTATTTTTATTTTATAAACTTGAAATGATCAAAAGAAATAAATACTTGGGTAGGCATTTGCATTTCAAATTAACAAATTCTAAATTAAAATTATAAGAGTTTGGTTTTTAAGGAATTATTTTTTTCTAAATCAAAATTTTATATAAAATATTATAGATAAAATAAGCAGATAGATCAGAATTCTCAGAATTTTTAGATTAACAAATTTGCAGTTCAAATGATATTGATACCTTTAGTAGGTGTTCTAAACTATCTTATAGAAGTTCTATCCTTAATTTCTTCTTGATTATGAATACTTTGTATAATTTTGTCGGTGCAAATGTATCAATCTCATTTGAGCTATAAATTTGTTTTATTAAAAATTTTGAGAATTTTGACTTATCTAGATATCTTATTTTTTAAAATTTTAATTTAAAAAAATTAAAAATTAGACGCTTATATTTTTTTTAGATATCTTACTAGAAAGATTTGGAATGCAAATATCTATCCAAATGTTTGTTTTTTTTATCATTTGAATTCTGTAAAATAGAGATTATATATATATAGATATATATATATATATATTCAAATTATATATCAGGTCCTGAATCCATCTTTTTGCACACGTCCGCCACCTTATACCTTAGGATCTATGCCTAAGTTTCATTAAAATAAATAGGGTTGTACATAATATACAAGTGAGAGTATGTCCATCTCATTGTCTTCATTTTAATTTTGAATTAAAATGGGGTTACCAAATTTAAGGACCTTGAGAAGATCAACTTGATTGCTTAATTGACTAATAATATCTCACTACAAACATGTTTCAAATGGCCAACACACACTGCAAAATGTCCGCAAGTGCCGGATTACTTTCTATTATGAGAATGATAACACTGTATCCTAGAAGTTTGCAGCATCATTTTTGAGGAAGTCGAGGAATTAAATCAAATACTTGTGTTAGCTTCTGACTTGGGATTGTTCTGATTTCTTCTTTGCAACTGGCGGGGAATCAAAGCGATCACTAACACCCAAATCCATTGCTCACCATTCTCTCGTCACTTTCAAGCTTTTCTCCTCTTTCACAAGATATTTAGTTCACTCAAGAACAGATGGCGGCCAGTAATGGAAGATTGTTGCTTTCCATAGCTCGATTTGTGACGCCCTCGCGCAAAGTTCTACTGTGGACATGGCAAAGGAAGTGGTCATCTGCTCCTTAGGACATGACCTGTTCACAAGCAGTGAAATTTCGATCGGGGCATTGACATCCAATACCTATTTAAGTATTATTACTTTTGACATGCGTTATCATGTGATGCCTCCCAAGTCTTGGAAATCCACAAGTTTCATAAGGGCTGCAGAATCCGACAAGACTGCCAACCTAAGCCTAATTATTTCACAAAGGTTAAATGACTATATTGCTTAATGCATTAAACTGCTCTATTTTGATCATTATATTCATTTCTCATCAGGTTCAGGCCTTTAAAATATGTCCATTTCACCGTTTTTTTTTTTTTTTGATTTCAGAAAAAAAAAAAAAAAGGAGGCAACAAGTGGGTCACATGTCTCTTGAACGTGAGCCAGCATCAACACCACCGGTAATAGGACTAGATTTCTTTTTTCTTTTTTCTAGATTGTTCTTTATTCTTTAGTGGAGCCCATGACAACATATGCTGCCAAGAGAAGAGGAGAGTATAATTTTTTTTTTTTCTGGATTCCACCAGAAGGAGAAGAAAAACTGCAAATTATGTGCATCCCCCCCCTTCATAAGGAGAGTCACGGAAGATTCTTAAATTTGTCCCGCAACCATTCATCTCACTTTTTTTTTTTTTTTTTTGTTGTTGATCTCAAATCTCCATCTAACTGGATCAAATAAAAAAAAATTAATATTTCCCTTTGATTCATAAAAGGATGAACGTTTGATTTAAAAAAGAAAAATAGTAAGAAAAAAAAAATGGCAATAGCACCTTGATAGGAAATCATAACCTGACGGACTGACACATCGGGATGTCAACGAGGAAAGTCATTTTTAGCGTGGAGTCCCTCCACTTTGGGCACATCTTCTGGGATACATGCAAAACCTCATTACTATCTCCATTCTGAGAGTCTCTCTAACAGCAAGCATCTCTTCTACCCCCACAGGATGGGTTGTGGGGAGCGCTCTTTTAATATGCTACATGTGGTTCACAATGATGTATCCCTCAGGTTTGATTTCAAAAAAAAAAAAAAAAAAATGATGCATCCTAGTCATAATCGATGAACCATTGAGATGACTGAGAGCTGCAATTTCTCTACTCGAACCTAAAATCTGGAGACCTATCGATCAACAAAAATATCATATGTCATTTACGAATGTATCATATTGTTACAATTGTCATGGAGCGTAAGCATGACGATTGAAAGCTATAATTTCCCTCCTTCAACCTACACACGAGAGACCCCTATTGGGCCAACGAAAGTGTCTTTTCCTAAATTATTAATTAATTGAAGATATTAGTGGACCTAACTCAATTAGGGATTTATTGGGGTCCAAATGTAGAAATTTCAAACTTAAGATGCGGTTTCAGAAACTATCGGCCGTCGTCTTCCCGCTGCAGGCCGCTAACTGTTTCCCGAACCGCCCGCCCTTCGTCTCGACACGTGTGCTTCAAGTCGGCACAACCCGAACCGTGTCACCACTCGGGACGTACTCAATTAATTAATCATGGATCTCGAGGACCCACATGCCACCCCACCGACATGTAAACCCCAGAGTGGAACAACCACTCCGCCACCTGAGCCGTCCGTTATGAACCCCGTGTGTCGGCTCGCGGCACCCCCTCACCTCCATTTAGGGGAGGAGAAATGGTTTCGCAGGACCCCTCACGTCAGGACTCAAGCCACGAAAGTCGGGAACGGGGCAGGGAGGCGCACCGCCCCGGCCCCACGCCCACCCCCCGTTTTGCGGCATTTCGCTTCTGGAGCTGGTCACTTTAGTCGCGACATGATCCGATCATTGTAAGAGAACACCGATGTTGGTCTCCTTACCCGGCTCCTGATTGGACGAGAGTTCCGGGACCCAATTCATTGGTCCATCATTCTTGCCACCAATCATTTCTCCTGCCACCCGCCCGATCGGATATGCGCTCTGTGTATGCACATCGAATCAACGGTCCACGGAATTCAATAATTCAGAGTTTTTACACAGTTAAAAAAAATAAAAATAAAAATCACCATAATATGACGTGGTGGAGCCAGCCGTTGGATCAACATCGGTGCACCCCATCCGGGCTTCGAGGGGCCGCTCTATTCCTCTTCCTGATTCTTATCCCTTTTTAAAGGCCACGCTATATAATAAACTCCCCCCTCCCTCCCCCCCCACTCATCTCGATATTACGCCAAAAACGGGAACACCTTTCCGTCGCGTTCTCCACCCCGATTTCCCTTCTTTTATTCCGTTTTCTGTTCACCTTTCGTCTTCTGCGCCTCTCTTCTCTCCCTGCCTCTCGTTCCCGTTCCAACATGGTACGCAGAATTGGATCTCTCTTCCATCTCTTTCTTCCCATATACTTGTTTCTGCAAGGATCTCGGCGTCGAACGAATTACCTTATTGCATGTGTCGTTTGTTTGGAAACTGAGAGCAGAGGAAGGAGCGAAATGATGAACCAGGCGTCGACAGGCTCAAACAGCGGCGGCAGAGGATCAGGAAGATCAGCGATAACAACAAGAAGAGGACGCGGATGGGGTGCGGCTCGATGGTGGGCTCCGAGCGTTGCGTCTCCTGCACCACCTTCAACATTCTCGCGCCCATCTACAAACGGCTCAGCGAGGAGGCGAGCAGCCGATTCCCATTCTTCGTTTCCTCATTGCCGTTTTGCCTTCGCCCTCAATCTGTTTGACTTTTGGTCCTCTCTGTTTGACAGGATCAGAGTTGCAGGGAGAGCCAGTACAGAGCGTACTGGTTGAGCCGGAACGAGAGGATCATCGAGCGGCTCTTGGGCGATCGTTCCTCCATAATCTGCCTCCAGGTGCCATCGATGTTCCTTGTAAGAATGCTAATCTGGAATTCGGATGAGAGATGCTGTGAATTTGATCAGTTTGGCGTCAATTGGTTTAGGAGGTCTGGTTGGGGAATGATGAGCTCGTCGATATGTATGAGAAGAGGTTAGGCGACGCTGGTTATGTCAGTTTCAAGCTCGCACGGACGAACAATCGTGGCGATGGTATGCATGTCAGATCCTCCTGTTTTTCTCGGATCTCTTTCGGCTTTCAATGGAAGTTTTTGATGTATTGTGAATGAGGGCACCTTTTCTGCTTTTTAGATTATTAACATTGCTTTTTAAGAGAGAAAAAAAAAAAAACAGGAGGCTTTCATTTATGTTAATTTATTTCTTTTGACGACGTAGTTTTACTTTATTATTTCTGGAGTTCATATTGATTAGCATCTTGATTCCAAACATGAGCGATGGAATTCCATGACCTAATTTTGTAGATCCCTATACAGGAATGAGAATTTAGATTCTTCAGAATTTTTTCTATTATGGAGCGAGAATCCCTTTCTGGGAATTGGACTAAAACAAGTAGTAGTGAAAGAAAAAAATAATAAGACATTTGTTTGATTCCTCATTTCTGTGCTATCTGTTGCAATTGCCAATTGGGATGATGGTGCGCACTTGCCAAAGATCTTCATTTGTTATTTCTGTCGATCTGCTTTATAGACGTGTTATGTTCTTCCAGTTTGGCATTTGAGGGAATTCTCCAGTGGAAAAATTAAATGAACATAATGTCGTTTTTCATGTTAATCAATACAGTTTTCTAGAGGAAATTAGGGTTATTGTGCTATTTAATTACTGCATCGAACTTTCATTCCAATCAATTCACTTTGGCTTTCCTCAATAAAGGAAACTGAGAAGTTCTTAGACGGTAATGACCGACAAACTTTTAGCCTTGCTGGCCAGCAGAGCCTATCCTCTTCCCTATTAATATTTTGTGTTCTTTTCTTAAATATCTTTTGTTTTAGGTGTATGAAACTTTGACATACCTATCAAGGCTATGGTTATTTTACATTTTGGACCACAATGAGACTAATTAGCTTATGATAAATTTGGTTTAATGTAATATCACGACCATAAAATCTTCCTTCGATCTCTCTCTTACACAAATTAGTCTTGATTGCCTCCTCTTTTTATTAATCCAACAAAATAACGTTGAATAATTAACCTCCCAGGTCCTATTTTCCAAGTGTCCTAGATGTTAAAAATAGGTACTTTGAGTTTTAAAAACATTTTTAAGATGTACAATCTTTGGAGAGAAATAGCAGAATGTAGCATTATTATGTATTATATATATATATATATTCGGTATTATTATGAAATATTAGATGACCAGTTTTGTTAGTTACTTCTGTTATCTGCGCTCTTTTTCTGCTTACAAGAGATCTATCGGTTTGTGTGCAGGACTCCTCACTGCTGTCCACAGAGACTATTTTAAGATAATAAATCATCGGGAATTGCTTTTTAATGACTTTGGAGATCGTGTTGCTCAGCTCTTACATGTTGAGTCAGTTGATCCTTCTTGGCAAGGGCAAAACAGCAGCATTCAGGAGCAAGTCCTCATTGTAAATACCCATTTATTATTTCCTCACGATTCTAGCTTGTGTATAGTTCGTTTGCAACAGGTAATCCTTTATGTTCTTTGCGTTGGTTTTTCTCCCACTTTTACCTACATGTGACTTAAACTTTGACATTGGCTTGTTACCACCAGGTGTATAAGATCCTTCAGTATATAGAGACATATCAGAAAGAGCACAATCTTGAAGCTATGCCTATCATACTTTGTGGGTGAGTACTGTACGCACGCATTCATCTTTAATTAGTGAATGACGTGAAATTTTCTAATCTTATACTCTACTTTCCAGCGATTGGAATGGAAGCAAACGTGGGCATGTTTATAAGTTTCTAAGGTCCCAAGGGTTTGTGTCATCATATGATACTGCTCATCAGTACAGTGATTTTGACGCCCACAAGGTTTATCATATTTATATATGCTAAATTTGATGCCATAATTGTCAATTTTTTTTAATGTTAGTTGACATATCTCCTCTTTCTTTCTTTTCTTTTTTTTTTTTTTTTTTGTGCTTGAAGTGGGTTAGCCATCGTAATCACCGTGGGAACATCTGTGGAGTTGATTTTATATGGCTTTTAAATCCAAATAAGTGCAGGAAACCCTTGAGAACTAGCTGGAATGAAGCTGTATTTGGCATTATTAAGGTGAATACTTTATTTGGATTAACTGTACCGACGATACCTTTATGCTATACGCTATTGTTGTCCAGTGATATTGTATCTGTAACCCATGTCATGCTCTTCTTTAAGAGCAAAGAGTTTCAGCTAGAAGGAACTCATTTTTGACTTGGGCAACAGCAGTCGAAAGATCTTTCGGTGATCCAGTGACACTTAGAATGCTTCCTCTGCTTTCTCTACTATGATCGTTATGTTAGACCCTTTTCCTCGAGGAAAAGATGTATACATCTGAAGGCGCAATGCGCATGTCGTTTATTCTAAATTTCCATAGTAAAGAATCATGACATGTTATTTGCAATTTTTTCACATATTTCTGAAAACATTCTGATGTTTGTCAAATTTATGGCCTCATCTTTTACACCTTATCTTGGAAATATTCATAGGCTAACTTGGAATTGTTTCGTGTTCAGTATCTTCTTCGAACAGCTTCTCTTACAGAGAATAATGCGTTTGCGTTCCTTAAAGTGGACAGCCCTGGTGACTACATTACCTACTCTGGTTTCTGTCAAGCACTTTGTCAGGTAATTAAAACTTCTTACAGAGAAATCATTTTATTAAATCATTAATCTAACATATTTAAGACATCAAATCAATTCAGCTAGGTGTAGCTGGCCATCCTCATGGTCTTGGTCCTAAAGATACAAACGATCTATGGGTTCAAGTCGACATTGATGGAAATGGTGTCGTGGACTACGAAAAGTTTCAGGTATGCTCTAGAGACAGACGTTATTACTAAGATCCATCGAACCCCACTGCATTAGCCGGTTGAGTGACATTATACTTTGACCGGTGTTTTAATTTCCAAATCATTAAACCAAGTATCTATGGGTTCCAAATCATTAAACCATCCTCATGGTCTTGGTCCTAAAGATACAAAGGGTTTATGGGTTCAAACTGACATTGATGGAAATAGTGTTGTGGACTTATGAAGAGTTTCAAGTATGCTCCAGAGACATTGTTCCTAAGGTCCCTCGAACCCCACTGCATTAACTGGTTGAATGACTTTATCCTTTGACCGGTGTTCTAATTTCCAAATCATTAAACCAAGCATCTATGGGTTCCAAATCATTAAACCATCCTCATGGTCTAGCTCCTAAAGATACAAAATATCTATGGGTTCAAGCTGACATTGATGGAAATAGTGTCATGGACAATGAACAGTTTCAGGTATGCTCCGGGTACGTTGTTACTAAGGTCCCTCGAAGCCCATCGCATTAACTGGTTGAAATGACATTATAGTTTGACCAGTGTCCTAACTTGCAAATCTTTAAACCAAGCATTCTGAGTCAAGGAAATAGAACTGTTGGTCGTTTGCTGCTGCCCTGCCTTTTGAGATATTACCCCTGCATGCATAATCGTATCCTCATGGAAACAACTTGCTCTTGCAGCAGCGAATTTGGAATCCTAAATGTTCAGAGCCACCCGAGGAGAAAACAGCACCGGGGAACGACGGAACACAGATGATGGGAGAGAGACAGCAGACCTTCGGTTTTAACGTGAAGGACGCTGTCCTCTTCCCACCAGAAGTAGAGCGAGGGATGTGGCCAGAAAATTATTCTCTCTCCGACCATGCACCACTGACCGTTGTGTTTTCACCCGTGAGTATTCCATGTGGTCAACCAATTTGCTAATCCCTGATCTGGTGCTACCACTGCCTCTTCTGTGTAAAGCTCTCAGCGCTATGAGTAGGGTATTTGATGATATACTACACTTGTAACTAAGAGAGGGGGAGAGACGAGACGAAAGTGAAGCAGTACAAAATAGAACACAATGACAAAAAATGTCAACGGTTTTGCCAGTCTTCTGAGAGACGTGTTTCTGTCCCATTTTCAATGCGACAACATGGCCTCTTTCCAAGCATCGATGCTTATAATATATGGTTATTAGATTTTAGTGGCCTTTCATGCTTGACCTCTTATCGCTGACCTTTTTATTTTATCAAGCGACAAGAGTAGCTGTTCTCAAGCCAAAAGCTGAGGTCCATTTCTTCCTCTTAAAACATTTCCCCTTCCAACGTCAGACGTTAGTAATTAATGGTCACAACTTTTGTTTTCTTCTGCTGCTGACCCACGAATTTAAAATTGCATTTCTATTACCAATTTATCGTTTTCATCGTCGGCAAGAAGAGACAAATTTCTCAAACGTACTACTTGCTATTATGGAAGCTATAATTTTCTATATGCAAGTCGATGAAAAGCTTTTAACATCGGTTAATATGAAAATCTACGAAGATCCAAGTCGTTGTTTTGCCTTTTAGGATGTCTCTCCTGAAAACAATTGCCTCCATCAAGTCATGGGAAAGATTTAGTAACTACTTATTTGCATTTTAATCCTACTATTATCAATTTTAAGTGTGAAGTGGAAGAAGACTTGAATGAATTTATAAAAAACTTATTACTAGTAGTTGAGTTCCAACATTTAGATAAGCGATTTGTGTTGATTATCTCAACAGATCAATCGTATATCATTTAATAAATTAATATGAATGATCGAAAAAAAACATGATAATATTTTTCCTTTTACATATTAGTTTCAGATTCAAGTGTATTGTCGAGACATTTTTAGTGATTAGTGTACTATTATTGTTAGTATAATGATAAACCTCAGTTGCGAATCCACATCATCTTGCGTCCCAATTAATAGAAATTTCTTCCGTTTACAAAATAGAGTAGCTGCAGGACCTTTCCAAACCCCCTAGTATATAGCCCCGCTGTTCTCCTCCAACCAGGACTCTTGGTGCCACGGTTCATTGAGTGCCGCCCAAAAAAAAGATGGTGCCAACCAACATGCCTCCTATTTGTCCCGTTCGTGGACATCGCTACACCAACGCAAGTTCCTGTTGAAGTGTCAGAGACTTGCACTGCGCACATGGCTGCGCAGTTAATACTACCACAAACAATGCCGTTTACTTTTTACCGAGCGGCACCGACTCCGGAGAACAATGACAGACACTGCCAGCCTCTATAAAAATCTTGTCATCATTCGAATAGGCTTCACAAGAAACACACGCAGGCAATCGGCGGCGACGAAGGCAATAGCGTAGAGAAGAGGAGGGCCAAGAGATGCTACTCTACCAGGATTAGTTTCTCGGTGAGCCTCCCTATTCGGTTGAGGAAAAATTTTCTATCTTCAACTTTAGAAATTGATGATGGACCAATAAATTATTTTTATTACTATTTTTTATTTTATCATAGCCCTCTCTCTATAAGAGAGATTAATTTTTATTTTTTTTATTCGCTATCAAACGATAACTTATGGCATCATTTGTCCATGGACAATCCTGCTACGAAACCGCAGATACCTAGAGGTCATCCACCGTTACCCTCTCGAACATCCTCTCCGAAGGTAGCTCTCTTCTCATCAGTGCAGATCTATCTCTTTTTGTTGTCAAACGATAGTCTCTTATCGACGTCGAAGCTGGAGACTTCTAGTGCGTTGGCTTTCTCTTTCTCCGTTGGACTTCTAGTGCATCGGCTTTCTCTTCTTCTGTTGGACCGCGTCGGCTTTCTCAATTCCTCTACCGAGGCGTTCTTCTGTATGATGTCATCTTCCGTGTGCACCATCATTGTCACATCAGCTCCAACAAGCAACGACACCTTTCATACCCCATCTGCAGCAGACAACGACCTCTACACCTGCTCGTTGGCGCCATCCCTTCTGCAGACTTTGTTGCTCTGTTCTCTTTGCCGAGAGTACCTATACGGGCCATCGCTCATCCTCTCTTAGTGCTCTGCAGAGAGGGTGCAATAAGTTCTTTCTTGTTGTCAAACGATAACAAATCTATCATCACAGTGCTTCTCTTGCTGCCCTTGGCCTCAACCGTAGCAGCATCTCCTCCGTCGAAGTCAACCGCCATCAGACCTTCATCGTGGTTGACAACACAGCGGTCTTATTGACATCCTGCGTCCTTCACAGGAGCTTGATCTTGTAAGGGCATGATAGTCCGATCTAATCGGATTGTTGAATTTAGCTCCAGCAGAATCGTCTGCTCCTTTCTTTAGATTTATTGTCATCAATTCAAGATCAACGTCTTTAGTTCAAGATCGATGTCCTTACAGGAGCTTGATCTTGCGGGACATGATAGAAGATAAGATTAAGTTACTATTTAGATATGATTTAAATAAGATTAAATTAAGATTTAGATATGATTTCTCTAACTGAATGAGGAAATGACGATGGATCAATGAATTAATTGGGTATTATTATTATTATTTTTTATTTCCAATAAAGGTGATCCAAGATGATGGTGTGAGAGACTCTTGGAAGGTGATGGAAGAGTTAGTGTAATGTTTCGTCGTTCTCAATTCGCCCGACGTCCATCGCTTCATTGCGGATGCATTCCTTGGTGTATGTTCTCCTAGTCTTCAGCTTCCCTGTAAGGAATGACCAGATGAATTCAGCTTCTCAAAAGAAGAACACCAGCAGTCAATTTCACTCGACGTTCCCTTGCTATATAGATATATAAAATGTTAAAGACTAATTTGTAATTTCAATATGAATATGAGTGCTGCCTATTAGCTTGTGCAACTACCAAGATTAGGAGTATAGAGTTTTGGATCTAAAAAATCTACAGAATACTCTGTCGAGAAAGAGAAAGAGTGAACTGGGTCTAATCACTTACGTGAGCTGCAATGGTGTTCTCCAGTGCGATGAAATCTTTCTTTCTTCCATGAAATGTTCATCCCGTCTTTCTTCCGAGCAAATTTGGTATTAGAGTTTTTCCTTTTTCTTCTTGTTGAATGGCACAAAACTCCATTCTCATGGTATTTGCAGACACTCCTAATCAAGTTCTAAATTTTGAGGTAGAGCATTATGATTATTGGAGTAGTGAAATGCAAACTCTATTCATCTCCTAAGATCTCTGGGATATAATTGAAGATTTATATGAAGAACCAACTCAAAATCAAGAGGATGAAGAAGAATTGACAGCAAAAAAAATAAAAGAAATACAATGAGAACATCAAGAGGGATACAAGTTCTCTTCGATATATCCAACAAGAGGTGAATTGATCCATTTATCCATGAATATTTGATAATAAAAAAAGGCAACACAAACATATGAAATCTTGAAAGAATGGTTTCAAGGAAACAATCGTGATCTTCATAAAGCTACACTCGCTTTGGATGGCGCTTGACAACATGACAATGAAAGAATGCTAAGATATGAAAGAGTTTCTTTTTTCTTTTTTTTCTGGACAAAAATTATTAAAGTTATCAATCAAATTAAAAAGTCTTTGAGATATTATTGAAGATAAAAAGGTTATTTGCAAAGTTCTTAAAAATCTTTCCACCCCAGTATGATCGTGTTGTAGCTGCAATAGAAGAATCAAAGAAACTATCCACTTAGATATATTTTTTTGAATTCATAAGTTCACTTCAAGTGCATGAGGGAAAAAACATAAAAAATGAACATCTCATCTTTCAATCAATTCAGTCAGAAAAGAATCCAAAGGAGGATCATTAATTCACCACAACAAAATATACTTTTGCCTGCAGGTTTTACGTATATATTACTATGTAGTTAGACTAGACATAAGTAAAAATCAACATATTATTATGGTTATGAACCGTAGTAATAGAAAGTTTTACCCTGTGATTAATACCGCAGCAATATACCATAGTATTTAGATCTTTTATCCTGCGGTCAAAATCGTAGCATTAGAACCCTCAGCCTATGGTTAAAACGCAGTAGCAGATATTTTATCCTACAATAATAGACTTTTTTTCTTTACCCTATGATATGTAAGCACAATAATAGATTGTTTTAACCTATGAACAATAACTAATAAACAATTTCATTTTACAATCAACAGATGCACTATAAGGCTTTTTAGCCTACTTTCAACAATACACAGTAATAGTATTTTTAGCTTACAATCAATACAAGAATAGAAAAAGACAAGTATAGTTACTAGACAACGATAGATATCAACAATGATTTCATCAGCTATATTAAGTGCGCCAAAAAAAATAGCGTTGAATATTCATGTCAATCATATACACATTTCAAAAAGAAAGATCAATGTCATATTAGTTCGCGGAAGTGGAATATCATCAAAATGATCCAAAATGGTTCTCTAGCTGCTCCTTTTAATGTGTAGCACCTGAATAGAGCAAATATTAGTAAAACTCATAATTTCATGTGATGATACAAATGATAATGAGTACATGAAAAAATGACAACTTATTTTGTAGGGATAACAAGATATATCACTACAAAAAAAAAAAATGTATCTAAAAGAAAGAATACAACAACTATACGAGAAGTTTTAGATGATAATACAAGTATTTTTGTTGCAACCTCATCAATTGGTATCTTATCTTTTTTCCTTTCATGATTAGTGAGGAAAATTTCATCTCTAGCTAACTTCATATAAATGATATTAGCATCAATGAATGTAAAATCTTGAATTAACAAATTAGTAAAATCTTAGCATCAAATATAGCAATGAATGGTTTACCTTCTCGTCGATCAATCTAACATAACTTTTCTTTCCTAAAGTATGAGACATTTTTTGCTTTGATCTGTTAACCTTGTTTCTTTTACTAAGATTCTAAAACCATAAGCTTAGAAAATTATTAAATTTATTATATAAAAATAAAAATCAATTAATCTACAATTGATATTTGTGGTGGTCATTTCAAAAGTACCCTCTTGAGAATTCTCACCATCGCCGACCATGGTGCTTCATTTGATTTAGGTGCTTTCTAATACTTCCTAGCTTGGACTAGAGATTATAAACTTATATTTACTAATTGTGACCCTATGCGTCTAGTCTTATCTATTGATAATACTAATTATGTAAGTAACTTAAACAAAAGAAATAAATATCCTAAATTCATGTCACACAAGTTTAAACAGGAAATATGTGCTAACAAATGATTTTTAGAATTCATAATTCATATTAGAAGTTATCAATTACCATGGTATATAAAAAAAGTTAGAAAACAAAAATATATAAATAGAGACATGCAAGCAAAAAGTTGATCCTAACACCTGTTCATACAAGAGAATTTGTTGTACTCTCAATCGACTTATAAATGCATGAAATAATAGTTACAAAATGCAAAAAAAAAAATGATTAAATTATAAAATGAGTCAAATTAACCATCCAATTACCATAAGCATATTTAGAGTATTAGAGAGATGATTGATTTATATATTATGTCCAACATCATTACTATCATCATTTTCAACAGATTAACTCTATTTTCAATTTGGATCCAAATATTATCTATACTTCTCATTAATTGAAATAGTGATGAACATCATTCACCTAGATTCAATTAAAATCCAATACGTAAGAACTTATTCAAGTTAGAGACAACATGAATATGAACATATATTCAGAATAGAGATAAACAATTAACTATAAAATGATATCTAATAATATAGGAACTGAGTAAATACTAAGTAAATACATTAAGAGAGTTAGAAATGAAGTAAAAAGTAGGGGTTTTTCTCAATAATTTCTAAATATATGCTTATGGTCATAAAGTGCTATAAAGTGTTCAAATAAGAAATACTTAGTACTTGGAATATAAATGAGAGCATGCAATCTTAAAGTGTCATAAATACACACAAGCATTACGAAAAAGCTTTTCACATGTTACCTACTAAGGAATAGCGATAAACTTGGTTACACTTAGAACCGAAGAGAATGCAATCCATACTAAAGGGTTCAGTAGATTAACTAACATTTCTATATGGCAGTGGACAGTGTTCAAGAAGCATGAAATTACGGGGGATATCATGGATGATACACATCAATTGTATAAGGAAGAAAACAAGAAATATGACCATTGACAATATCTAAATAGAGAAGGAATTAACATCGGTTCAATTTGAAGATTACAAGAATAGCCTAATATTATTATTGATATACAGAGATCTAAATGCATAAAAAAAATGGATAAATGCTTCACAAAATATATCTAAAGATTCGATACATCGAATTACCTAGTTAGTGAAGTATCACGATTGATCTATCTCCTCACAATGACATCGAGACCAAGCTGAGCACCAAAACAGATCTGCCTCCTCACAACATTGCCAATATCGCGATGAGGAAGAGGGGAAATAAGGCAACACGGCCAGGGATTTTGTTTCCCACTTAAGTTATCCTTATAGTTTTGAAAAACTATTGCCTTTGATCAATATATCACCACGGTTTTTAAAACCCAAAGTAATAGGTATAACCTAATCTAGCATTCTATAAAACCTTGGCTACTAGTCATTTATAATAAGGATTTTCTAAAACTGCATCTAGGTGTATCCAATCTTGGTATCGTATTTATGTCGCAGTCGAGATGTCAATACGGCTTGGTCTAACCCGAGTACGCAAAACTGTCAATGATTTCGTCGAGCTGGCGAATATGTATTAGTGGGGGATCCGACCGTAGGGTTGTCCGTCCATTCCTTCGATCTCTTTCACCTCTAGACCCCTCATGTTCTACACAAAGGTCAAAGTCGGAGGGATGAATCATGACTTGATCTCTCCGAAGCTCAAGTTAGTTAGGGTCGAAACTCCGAAGACCCCAATGAGCCTTCTAGGGTAGAGAACTATAGTATGAAAGTGTTGAGAGTTTGTCTCCCTCGATACTATTCCAAAGAGTGACTTTTATACTTATGATCTTGGATCGATGTACGTAATCATTTAATAATCTCCAGCATCAATATATGTAGGCATTTAATGCGTGCTAGCACCTCAGTTGGTCTACCCGTACACTAGACGCCGATGTCAACTGAACTGTGTGACGTTGCCCCTTGCTTCTCGAGTAACGGGATACGAGGTTGTAGTAACCCGTATTTATCAGGGGATAGCCAATGTGGAGGATAGGTAGCTGACTTACCCTAGGTTAGTAGGGCTGAGTTGGCTCAAGGTATCTAGTTGACCCTTTCATGGTGATCTTATAGGCTACCTAAATCTAAAATCTAATAAAAAGGGCAGGGACAAGACAAAAGAAAGAGCATCAACTAAAAGGTTCATATTCAGATTACAAAAATTTGCAAGAAGACTAATCATAAACCAAAAGATCGTGATTAAGATACAAAAGCTACAAAATTCTCAATCATTCTAAAACGATTGTTAGTTTCAAGATAGAAAAAGAGAAAAACTTTACTAAGAATGAAACTGAACCACTCTTCTCTTCTATGAATATTCAAGAGAAGCATAAAATGGTTGGTATTTGGATAATGGGTGCAACAATGGGAATGAAAAGATTTTTATTAGCCTTATCACAACTTCTCTTCTACCTTATCACAACTTCTCTTCTCTAAGTGAAACTTGGAGATGGAAAACTACAACGTGTTAAAGGCAAAGAAACTATTCTATTAAGTTCATACAAATTTGACTAATAATTTTTTAAGCATTGGTCAAATTTTGCACAAAGGCTATTTTGATTTTCCCTCTTATTATGCCAATGGAGAAAATAACATTCAAAATTGAAAAGATTGATATGTCTAATTTATGCCACTTGAGATATCATCATCTTAATATCGAAGGTCTATAATTGCTCACGTAGAAGAATATGACATTAGGAGTTCCTCATCTTAAAGTAAAAAAAAATTAAATATGTGAAGGTTGTATTTATAGGAATATGCATACACTTTCATTTCTTTAAACTTCTTAAAGAATAAAATCATCACTTGAACTTATTGAAGCTGATATATATGGTCCTTCTAGAACTTCTTCAATCAACAATAGAGGATATTTTATTCTCTTTGTTGATATTTTATCAAAATGATTGATTTTATTTTTTGCAGAAAAGTAAGAGGCATTTTTTATATTTTTTAACTCAAGACTCTTGTACAGAAGCAAAGTAGATTTCAAATAAAATCTTTAAGAACCGATTATGGTGGAGTCATCTGAACTCTATTTATGGACTATTGCAAGAAAAATAATGTTGAAAGATAGCTTATTTTTAGTAGAAACCCTCAACAAAACAGTAGCAGAAAAGAATAATTATATCATTATGGAGATAGCACGAAGCATGCTGAAAAGTAAAAAATTTACCTAATACGTTTTGGACAGAAGCTTATTCATACTGTGAAGCTATTCATACTGTAGTTTATATTCTGAATAGATTTACAAAAGTTATGCTTAATAGAACTACTCCCTATTAAGTTTGGCATAAAGAAAACTAGTGATTGGTCATCTTAAAGTGTTTGGCAGCATTATATATGCACATATATCATCGCCAAATAGAGACATATTTGATGAAAAAAGTGAAAATTTGCTCTTTATTGGTTATAGTAATGAATTCAAAGGCTACAGGTGGTTTAATCCTAAGACTAGATAGTAAGAGATGTCATTTTCTATGAGATTGCATCTTGGAATTGGAAAGAAAAATTATAAATATGTAAATTATTCATGAGTTATTGGAGTCTTATTCAAATCAATAGGAGCAAACACAACCTCCTATAACTACTACCCTAAAGGCTAGTTCTTCAAATGATTAAGTTAGGAAATTCATATTATGATTTAGATTTTTCACCAGGAATTATTATGGTTTGGTTCTATCACGAAGGAATTATTATCGACCCAAGTGATAATCATGAATAGTATTCAGAGTGAAGGAAGGCTCGATTGGAACAATCTCAAGATGCTACTTGTACATCCAAGGTGGATTCCACGTTCGACCGAGTTAATTGAGCTCCCTTTGGGTTCTGGGGATGAGCCAAGGTGTCTTGTATTTGCCAGGAACCTTGCACAAGTTGTCAACATCAAGAGAGTTCCTGACTTGACCCCTCCAATGGTAAGTCAGTTTTTGAGGGGATTGAGAGTATTAAGGTTTCTCTATATTGGTCCCTTGTTGAAGCTCTAGGGACTGACTTTTATACCTAAGAAGTTGATGGAAAGAGGTTGGTGGCTAGTTAGGATGGGCCTCTACGTCCTTCAAGGACTCATTTATATAGGCAATCGACTTGTACACTACCTGGTTGCATCATCAATGTAGGACAACTAGAGAAGCATCATTTGTTAGTGCTGGAGCCAGTCCGAGATATAGTGTAGTGGTTTCCTATGTCAGGCGATTGGAAAATGGTGAAATAGGCTTCATTGCCAAGGGTTAATGCTCCATACACTCGGCCCATGCAGACTTTCCCAAAACTAGGGTGGGTGACTAGAAAAGGGGGAAATGGGCTTTGCCTCTAAGGGTTAATGTTCTATGCGGCCAACCCGTGCCAACTTCCTTATAACTAGGGTTGGTCAGTGCCTGAAGGTTACTTCCCTATTGCTCACCATAGGGAAAGGGAGGCATGTGAGTTCTTCTGCCCATGTCATCATCTAAGTGGCTGCGAGTTATTAGGTGAGCCAGTAGGTCCCTTGAGTGTTTATGTTAAAGAGTTATAAAGATTGAAAGCTTCCCTTAAGTGCTTCAAATTATAAATTGAGTCTAAAGTAAGAAACTCTTGTAAAGGTTCATCTCTTAAACCTGTGAAAAGGAGAGAGTGGGAAGTATAATAGTTTGATTTTCACCCAAAGAAGATTGATAATGGATGTCGGTAGACCTCGAAGAAGAGGACTCGGGAAGTAGACGTAGGCCAGGTTAAGGCCGAACCACTATAAATCTATGAGCATCTCTTTACTTTGCTTTTTTAATTATACATGTTCTTTTTTCTTTTAGCATAATCATAACTTAGCTTCGTTTAATAAGCTTATTGCTCACTTACTCAACAAAATGCTTTCGATTTCTGATTTTGCTCTAAACGAAAAGTTTTTCTTAAACCATATTTTTTACACTTGTAGTAATTCACCCCCCCTTTTAGTGCCAATTGATCCTAATAATTGGTATTAGTGTAAGGTCTTACTCATTAGACTAACATCCACTTGAGTAAATAGTTTTGTTTGGTATGAATGAGGATTAATGCATCACAAGTCCTCATATGTTCAATGGGAGAGACTATACCTCATGAAAAAGTTGAATGCATATTTTCTTGATTTATATAGACTTTGATTTATGGTGTATTGTCAAAAATGATTTTTCAGAAGTCATCCAATCAAATAAATGATTGGAATGATCATTAAAAACATATATTTTCTTTAAATGCTAAAGTTATGAATGCTTTATTTTGTGCTTTAAACAAAAACGAGTTTGATCGGGTTTCTTCTTGTGATTCAAATTATGATATATGACAAATTAAAAATCATATATGAAAATACAACTAAATCAAATAAATCATTAAATAAAATATCTTATAAAAATAAATAAGAATAATATCTTACAAAGAATAAGTAAGATTTGACATTGAGAATCCAAGAATACCTTCGAAAGAATAGGAAGTAATTTGAACTTAGAAGAACATATGACTCCTCAAGTGAAATCATGAGTGATAAGAACTTTGAACCTTTGACAAATGAATTTGTTAAGTTAGTAAATAAAAAATATAAAAATAAACTTAAATTGGACAAAACCTCTTACTATAAACGTAAGAAGCTGAAACGCTCCAAAGATGAAGAGCATAACTAAGATATGGAGAATTTTGTGCTCATGGCCAACCATGATCACGATGAGGTAAGTAACCCACCTAAAAGTTCTTTTACTTTTAATGAGTTATTAAATTCTTTTCATAAGATTTATGATAATTTTATAAAAATTAGTAAATCTTATAAACTGCCTAAGAAAGAGCATGATTCACTAGTTAGTAAATTTGAAGAAATATATGTAGCATCTCCATCATATAGTTCATGCATCGAATGTGAAAATTTAGATGGACTTAGAAAAGAAAACATTGTATTAAAATAAATATTAGAAAAAATTAAAATAGAGAATAATTCTCTAAACATGATCCTTGCAAATAAGAGTCATGTTAATAAAAAAAGGCATAAGTTTTGTTAGCAATATTCAACAAAAGCCAACTATTTTGGTGAAAGGACCCACTCTAATTTACAATAAAAAATTAAATGTAACTTTTATGGTAAATTAGGACATAAAGTCTACAAATGGTATTTAGAAAATATAGTTAACGTAAACTAATTTGGGTTTCTAAAGGAACCATAAATAACCTAAAACCAATAGAGAAAATGGAAAGAATATTTTATAAGGGACCCAAACTCAAATGGGTACCTAAATCAAAACCTCCCATATTATAGAGTTGCCTCCTAAAAGGCAAGTAGTACTAACTAATGCTTTAAAAGTGGATACTCAAGATACATGACTTGAGATCTAATATTCTTTCAAGGTCACTAGCCTAAGTAATAACAAGAAAAATTATTGAAAATAAAAGTATAGGTAGACTCTTTGGATGCTTCATGGTTATAAAGTTAATCTTGATTGTTTTCAATGGTGCATTACTTTTGCATAACTAGAGCATGCTAAAATTAGAACAAAGAAACTTTAGTTATTTTTATGCAAATATCTAAGTAGAAATTTATGAAAAAGAAATTTTAATTATAATGATATTATTGGTTCAAAATCATTGGCTTGGATGTTGGTTGGTTTAAATGCAAAGGCTATTATTGAATGACTTAAATATTATGGTACTTTTGACTAAGTGAGCTTATAAATATAATTGTTAAATGATTGAATAGTTATATGATGAGATTGAATGTGTGTTATTAAATGATAAATTATTCTTGAATTTGAGCATAAGAATAAAATATATAAAAAGGAGAGAAAAACTATGCTTTATTTTAATTTTTTTTAAAAATTAATTAAAAATACTTTTGAAATGAAAATGAAATGAGCATGGTAACTCATTTCACTAAGTCTCAAGAATTAGACTCACTTAAGAAAGAAAAATCATTGGAATTAAAATAAATCGAAGCTTTTGTTTTGAAAAAGTTTTATTGTAATGATTTTGATGATTTCTTTAGAAATAATACTTGGTTTTGTAGTTTTGAAATATTTGAAGATATTTTACTTGGTTGAAAATATTTATTATGATCTTGATGTTTTCTTTTATAAATTAAACTCAGTTTTTGATGATAATGCATAAAGGTATTCTTGAAATATTTCATATAAAAGAACTAAAAATGAGGATATTTTTTCTTGAAAATATCTTTATACTATCAAGGCTTCAATAAGAGATAAAGTGACATCGTTAATGTTGAATCTCTTAAATTACAAAATTGATTTGATGATTTAAACTTTAAAAAATTATTATCCAAATCATAATCTTGAAATCTTGAAAATTACAATTTGAGATCTTCATATAAATCAAGATCGTTTACCATGATTATTATATTTTAGAAAATTATCGAAATGAACTATGGTCTTGTTCTTTTATTTGTTCTCCTATGTCTCCTTTGCAACTTACTAAAGAAAACTTTTCATCTTAATCATGATCTTGACTTCACAATATTTTTAACTTGATATTTCTATATGAATCAAGATCCTTCTTATTATTTGATCTCCTAAGATTCTATTTTATCATCTACGAGGAGATTTATTAAATTGTATCATATCTTTTGATGTTAATATCTTTCTTAATATAATTTATTTATGACTTTTTGTAACTCATGAATGGTATACCTTATCACCAAATTAATATCTCTTAAATTTGTGATAAGTTGAAAATTATATGAGATTTGTTTTATTATGAATATTTTCTTGATTTCTTGACTTTAAATATTCTTTATGGGAATCACGTTTAAATATCTATGATTTTCACTTTTTAATAAAAAGGAGATTTATGATCCTAACAATTATAATAGAAATGTTTATCAAGATCATTCTTCTATTTTATTAAAAAATTTGTCTAAATGAATTGGGTGTCTTAAGATTTATCTTGGATGAATTAAGATTATTTAATCCCCAAAGACTTATTTTTATTGTTTATAAAAAAAAAGGGGAGATATTTCTTAAAAGAAATAATATCTTTAGTAATTACAATTTGATATTTTATCCTTATTTGGTTCCTTTGTACTTATGTTTATATTTAGAACATACATGCAAAACAAAAATTAAACCATTATATTTTTTTATCATAAAAAAAGGAGGAGTCTAAATTATAAATATGATTAGAAGAAAATTAGATATGATGAATCTTATAACATTGAATAAGGAACAATTGCTTAGAAAAAAATTAGAATTTTCTAAATATATACAAAATGCATGATTTACAATTTGAGCTTTATTTACTATCATGTTTTTTTTATAATTCTTGACCGTTACAAATTGAGCTTTTTATCAAAATTTACATGAGATGATATCTAAAATGAATGATTTGATATTTGATATTTTTGCTTAGAATTTACATGAGATGAATTTAAATGTATGAGTAAATCTTAGTTCTTCTTGGATTTCTTAGATTTTTGAGCTCACATTCTAAATAATTCTCTTCGAAATTGACATTTATAAGATTGAGATTCAAAGTTCTTCTTTGTGATGAAATTTTTATGATCCTTAATAAATATTTCGAGTATCCCTCCCTATTTGATATTTGTTTTTTTTATACTAAATTTCTAGATCCTTAACACCCCTTCCTTGTTTCTCCTTATTATTCAAAAAGAGTAAGAAAAATTTTCATAAGAAAATTATGTTTTACTGAGGGAGAGAAATACAAAATTTAATCAATATTTATTTTATACAACTATAAAATTTTTTGACACAATGAGTTTATGTATCATGAAATTATTTGCTTATTATTTTACCTTCTTCTGTTGATCATAATGGGGGAGAAATAGTATACTGCTGACATATATCAAAAATTATACATGACAAAGGGAAAAAAGGTTTTCATGAGAAAATTATGGTTCATATCCTATTTTACTAAGAGGGAGCAATGACACGTGTGCCTGAAATCATTTTCTCTAACATTTCACCTTTTTGTTGATGACAAAAGGGAAGAAATGACATATTGATGACACATGTAGAAAAATAAAAAAAGAGATATTTCCCCTATTTTAACTGATAAATAAAGCGAAAGAAATAATTGATTACTTAAGGAAGAGAATTTCAACTTAATGTATGATTGATGCATAATTTTAAATTTTACGTTATATACTTTAAAACTTTGATGATATTGAATCTCAGATTTTGATGATGAAATTAATTGATGGGTTTTATGATCTAACTTGTGTGTTAAACAAAATAGTGCAGGATTAACTGCGACAGTAAAGGGCAGTACAATCAGATGTTGGGCCGAAGTCAAGTTCGAGCATCGGGTCGAGGTTTGGATGATGCAATGGGAGCTCACCAGAGGTCGGCCGAGGTTCGGATGATATTGTTGAGAGCTCACTGAGAACTCACTAGAAGTTTGTTAGGAAGTTCATCGGGAGTTCAACGACAGGTTGTCAGGAGCTCACCAGGTGTTCGCTGGAAGAATGCTGGAAGTTCATTAGGAGTTCACTGAAGGAAATCAAGAGCTCATCGAGAACTCACTAGAAGTTTACTAGGAAGTTCGTCGGGAGTTCACCGATAGGTTGTCAGGAGCTCGCCGGGAGTTTGCCAGAAGAATACTGGGAGTTCATCGAAGGAAATCAGGAACTTGTCGAGGGTTCACTAAAAGGATGCTGAGAGTTCACCGAGAGACGATGGGATAATGAAGATTGTGCGTTAAGGGTCATAGTTAGCATTATAATGAGAATTAGTTTTTACTAACTGAATTAAGAGGCCATTAGGCCTTAATTGGAGCTGATTTGGACTCATTATAAAAGTTATTTCAGTAACCTAAGGTCAGATAAGGCACGATCTTCGAAAATATGATCTCCAAGATGACACAATTTTCGAAGGTGTGTTAGGCAGATGAACCGGCTAGATTGGGTGAATCACCTGGGCGAATCGCCCAAACATAGTCCCAGACCGTCAGGTGACTTAACTGCCCAGAACACAGTCTTCTAGATTATGTCAAGCGGTTGAACCGCACAGAACGCAGTCTTCAAGACTAACACCTTGGGATCACTTAAAAATTAATTTTTGGCTCTACTGTTAAAGCCATTTGGGGCCTATAAAATACCCCACCCTTTCTTGCTTGAGGGAGGTAAGCAATTAAGAGCAAAAATCTTGTGAAAATGCTGTTGTAATTGAGAGCTTCTCCTCATTTCGTCTTGTATTATTTTTTGCTTAAGGAAGAGCTTTGAGTCTTGTTAAGGTTATTTCATAAACTTGTAAAAGGAGAATAGAGTTATAAGAAGGTAGTTGATCTTCACCCATTGAAGGAAGATCAATAATGGAAGCCAGTGACCTCAACGAAGGATGAATTGGGAAGTAGATGTAGGTTATGAGATCGAACTACTATAAATCAGTTTGCTTCTTCCTTGCTCTTTAATTTCATTTATCTATTATTTAACTATCTATTATCTTTACTTGCACTATTACAAACATCTCTAAACTTAAATGTATTTATGATATGGTTTTCATTAGAGCAAAATTTTTAAATCGACGAAGATTTCTTATTAGCACTAATTCAACCCCCCTTTAGTGCCGCTTTGATCCTAACGATTATTATAAGAGCTGTATTTCTCTCTAGTTGGCTTAAAATCTAAAAGAGATAGCTTTTGTTAGCAATCAAGAGGGACTTTCTATCATATATCCTCCTATGTTCAATAGGATGGACTACACATCTTGAAAAATTTGAATACACATCTTTTTGATTTCAATAGTTTTTGATTTGTGGTGTATTATTGAAAAAGATTTTCAAAAGTCATCCAATCCAATAAATGATTGGAACAATTATGAAAAATAAATATTTTCTTTAAATGCCAAGGCTATAACGTCTTATATTGTGCTCTCAACAAAAATAAATTTGATTGGATTTCCTCTTGTGATTCAGCTTTTTAGATTTGACATATATTAGAATTAACATATGAAAGCACACTAAATCTAAATGAATTATTAAACAAAATATCTTACAAAAATGAACAAGAAGAATACCTTACTAAGAGCAAGAAAAATTTGACATTGAGAACCCAAGAACACCTTCCAAAGGACAGGAAGGAATTGGAACTAAAGAGAACACATGACTCCTCGAGTGAAGTCTCGAGTGATGTGACATTTGAATATTTGATAAATGAACTAGATAAATTAATTAATATAAACCATAAAAATGATTTAAAGATGGACAAAACTTCTTGCTATGAACGTAAGAAGCCAAGATGCTCTAAAGATGAAAAACATAATCAGGAAGAAGTGAAAGATCTCGTGCTCGTGGCCAACCACGATGAGGTAAGTAACCCACCCGAAAACTCTTTTACTTTTAATCAGTTATTACTTTCTTTTCATGATCTTTATGGTGAATTTAGAAAGATTAGCAAATCCTATAAATTACTTAAGGTAGAGCATGCATCATTAGTTAGTAAACTTGATGAAATACATAAAGTAGCACAATCATACAATACATACACTAAATATGAAACTTTCCATGATACTTTACCATTACATAATTTTTGCTCTAAATGTGAAACACTAGATAGTGTTAAAGAAGAAAATACATACTTAAGACTATATTAAAAAAATTAGAATTGAAAATAAATCCTTAAATATGGTCCTTATCAGTAAGGGTCATATTAATAGAAGAAATGACAGAGACTTTATTGGTAACATTCAACAAAAGGTAACTATTTTTGTTAAAGGACATACCTTAAATTTACCATCAAAAATTAAATATAATTTTTATGGTAGATTACTCTATATGGCTTATAAATATCCATTCAAAAACTATAGTCTTCATAAATTAGTTTGGGTTCCTAAGGGAACAATAAATAACCAAAAACAAATAAGAAAGACAAATTTCTTCATATAGGTCCCAATATAAAATGGGTTCCTAAATTTTTCTTATAAGTTTATCACCAAAGTAAGGCTAGAAGCAAAATAGAATGATATCTTGTGCATGTTCAAGCCATTTGTTTTGAGATCTAACTTACTTATCAATCTTCCTAGCTAAAATGTAAAAAATAAGAAAAAATATTTGAATTAAGATGTTTGAAGCTTAATAATCTTTATTTCTATTATAATAAATATTTTTATTGAAAATAATTATTATTATATAATTAATCTTGATGATGCATAGCCAGAACATATACGTATAAAAACGAACTAAAACCAAAGAACCATAATTATTGAAAAATATATTGAAATTTACATAAATGAGATTTTGATGATGATTGAATAATAAGTTCAAAATTATTGGTTTGAATATTTAGAAAAGCTATTGTTGAATGACCTAAATGTTATGAATGATTGATGGTTAAATAGTTGTATGATTTGAATGTTATATTAGATAGAATTAAAATAAATAAAAAATTTTAAATTTAGTTTGTCAACTCATTGCATTATATGTAAAGAGTTAGACTCATTTACATGTTGGAATTTAAATTATTTGTTTTATCATTTTGATGTGTTATTATAATGGCCTTGATAATGTTGAAGAAGTAACTTGAAATATGGGTTGTATGATTAAATGGATATTAATGAATGATAGAATTTGAGCATAGACAATTATAAAAAAGGAAAAAAATCATGCTTCATTGTCTTGTATTTTTAAAATTTTAAAATACATTTAATTAGAATGAAATGAGCATGATAACTCATTCTAAAAATAATTGGAATTGGAATAAATTAAATTTTTATTTGAAAATGTTTTATGATTTCTTTTGAAAATGATACTTGATTTTTAGTTTTAAAAGGTTAAAAATATTTTACTTATTTTAATGATCTTGATGATTTCTTTTTAGATGAAACTAGAATTTAAATGACAATCAATGCATGGATTTGACATAAAAGGTGAAAAAATTTTTGTATGAAACAAATCACATAGATTGAAATAACTAAAAAGAGGAAAAGTTTTTTTTTGAAAATTTCTCAATCAAGTTTTTAGTAAGTGATAAAGTGTTATAATTATTGTTAAATCTCTTGAACTATAAAAGTGATTTTGATAATTGAAATTTGAATGAGATTTTTTTTGGCCATGAACTTTCTAATGATTTTTGACTTGAGGCATCTTATATAGGAATCATATCTTTTACTTATATAATTTTCTTTTTACCAAAGAGGAGACTTATGATCTTACAACTTGAGATTTTTATTAAGAACTATGATCTTGATAACTAGAAATTTTCTATATATAAATTAATTTTTTTTCTCCTATGCAACACACCATAAAAAGGATCTTATCATGATCTTGTCATCTTGAAAATCATAATTTGAGAACTTTATATAAATCAAGATTGTTCACTAGGACTTTTTTGTTTCATTAAAGAAAATTATCTGTATGAAGCAAGATCCTTCTTATTATTTGATCTCATAAAATTTCTTTTTGACCTAAAATAAAAGCTGTCAAATTAAATTATATCTTTTGGTATTCATAATTTGATATTAATATCATTCATAATATGATTCATTTATGACTTCCTTATATTCATGTATGGTATATCACCAAATTAATATTTCTTAAATTTATGATGAGTTGAAAATTGAATGATTTTCTTTAAACTTCTCATTGACTTCTTCACTTGGCTTATCCTTTATGAAAATTATCTTTAACTTCTATATTTTTTAATAAAAAAGATTTATGATCTTAATAACTATAATTTTAGATTTTTAATCAAGATCATTCTTCCGTTTTATTAAGAAGAATTATTTGAATGAATTATATGTATTAAGATTTACCTTGAATAAATCAAGATTATTTACTCTCCTAGGACTCATTTTCTTGTTTACAATGACCAAGAGAGAGATAAAATTGCTATCTTGCAATAAAATCATTAAATCATGAATGACTTGCTTGAAGAAAATTAGATATGAAAAACCTTCTAAATGCATGATTTGCTATCATGACTTTGAGGATTTCTTGATATTTACATGAGATATGAGTAGCTCTTATATTTTTCTCAGATTTTTTAACTTTTTGAGCTATCCTTTGAAATGGTTTCACTTGATTCTTTCTTCTTGACATTTACAAAAGAAAAAATATAAGTTAAAATTATCTTGTGATAAGACTCATGAGGTATTTTTCAATATTTTGATTCTTGCATTTATTAATATTTTCAAATGTATTCTCCCTCTTAATAATTTATTTTGTTTTGGGAGACTTGATTTTTGGATCTTTGACACCCCCCTCCCCTTCTTCTTCTTCTTCTATTTTATTTACAAAGGGGAAGAAAATAATTTTATATGAAATGGATTAAACTCTCTTTTTTTTACTAAGGAGAATGGATTAGATTTCTTTCTTTGTGTAATGAATATTTATGATAAATGTGTTGATATATGTATTGAATACTTAATATTCAAACGTATCCTTTTTGATAACAAGGAGAAAAATCATGATTGATGATATATGATAAATTTTGTCTTTGAAATTTTATCATATAATGAACATTTGTTTTGAATAATTATTTAGAAAAGTTATGTTGAACATTTCACCTTTTTTATGACAAAAGGGGGAGAGATAGTATATTGATGACAAATGATAAATGGTATGTTTGAATATTTTTGATAAATATTCAAAAATGATAAATATTTAAATGATAGATATTTATGATAAATGTTCAAATATAAATTGAGCATTTCTCCTTTTCGTTGATGACAAAGGGAGAGAAATGACATAATTGATGACATAAGAGATATATTTTGACATCTTTGAAATAGTTGAAATGAATGCTATATCATAATTGATGACATGGTTATATTGTGAATATAATGATTGAAATTTTTATGTAATACTAAGAAAATGAATGCTTTAAAAATTTTATAATGTATGGTATCATGAATGGTTCAAGTATGAAAATACTATACTTGAATTCAAAAGTGATGGGTTTTTTTGAATTTAAGTTTATTGTATTTATCCTATGACATATACATAGGGGGAGTTATGGTTAACTCCGTCATCAATTGGTTGTCACCATAAAAAGGGGAGAGATTGTTGAATCTCAGATTTTGATGATAAAATTAATTGATGAGTTTTATGATCTAACTTGTGTGTTAAAGAAAATGATGCAGGATTAACTACGACAGTAAAGGGCAGTATAATCAGATGTTGGGCCGGAATCAAATTCGAGCATCGGGTTAAGGTTCGGACGACGTAATGGGAGCTCACCGAGAATTCGCCGGAGGTTGGCCGAGGTTCGAACGATGTTGTTGGAAGCTCACCGAGAACTCACCAGAAGTTTACCGGGAAGTTCATATGGAGTTCGCTGATAAGTTGTTGGGAGCTCGTCGGGTGTTCGCTGGAAGAATGTTGAAAGTTCGTTAGGAGTTCACTGAAGGAAATTGGGAGCTCATCGAGAACTCACTAGAAGTTTGCCGGGAAGTTCATCGGGAGTTCGTCGACAGGTTATCAAGAGCTCACTGGGAGTTTACCGGAAGAATGATGGGAGTTCATCAAAGAAAATCGGAACTCACCGAAGGTTCATCAAAAGGATGACAAGAGTTTGCCAGGAAGTTCGTTGAGAGTTCGCCGATAGGTTATCGGGCGAGAGTTCGCCGAAAGAATGCTGGGAGTTCGCCAAAGGAAATAGAGAACTCACCGAGGGTTCATCAATCGGACAACGAAGATTGTGTGTTGAGAGTCATGGTTAGCATCATAATGAGAGTTAGTTTTTACTAACTCAATTAAGAGGTCATTAGTCTTTAATTGGGGCTGATTTGGACTCATTATAAAAGTCATTTCAGTAACCCAAGGTTAGATAAGGCACAGTCTTCAAAGACACGGTCTCCAAGATGACACAGTCTTTGAAGGTATGTCAGGTGGTTGAACCGCCTAGACTAGGCGATTGAACGCCCAGACATAGTCTCCCACTATCAGGTGGTTGAACCGCCCAGAACACAGTCTATCACTGTCAGGTGGCTGAACCACCCAGAACATAGTCTTCGAGACTAGTACCTCGGGATAACTTAAAAATTGATTTTTAGCTCCACTTTTAAAGCCATTTGGGGCCTATAAATACCCCAACCTTTCTTGCTTGAGGGAGGCAAGCAATTAAGAGCAAAAATGTTGTGAAAATGCTATTGTAATTGAGAGCTTATCCTTATTTAGTCTTGTGTAGTTTTTATTTAAGGGAGAACTTTGAGTCTTGTAAAGGTTATCTCCTAACCTGTAAAAGGAGAATAGAGTTGTAAGAGCATAATTAATCTTCACTCATTGAAGGAAGA
Source organism: Ensete glaucum (assembly GCA_021527575.1). Classification (NCBI taxonomy): domain Eukaryota; kingdom Viridiplantae; phylum Streptophyta; class Magnoliopsida; order Zingiberales; family Musaceae; genus Ensete; species Ensete glaucum. The sequence goes on from CM038559.1 coordinate 21,103,615, forward strand.
TCAATAGTGAAAGCCGGTGGCCTCAACGGAGGAGGAATCGGGAAGTAGATGTAGGTCATGAGACCGAACCACTATAAAATCAGTTTACGTCCTCTTCTTTGCTCTTTAACTTCATTGCTCTGTTATTTAACTATATATTATCTTTGCTTGCACTATTACAAACATCGCTACACTTAAACGTATTTTTGATATAGTTTTTATTAAGTAAAATTTTTAAATCGATGAAGATTTCTTATTAGCACTAATTTACCCCCCTTCTTAGTTCCGCTTTGATCCTAACAAATGATTCATTATTGGTTGAAATTGATGTGATATCATTTCTCAAATTGATGTATGAGTGTCTCTTTGCATCATTGAATTATTGATGAAAATTACTTGTAAAATCATTTCATGATACTTGAATTCAAGAGTGTGTGGTTCTCTTGAATTTAAGTTTATATTATTTGGATTATGGCCTAGATTTAGGGGGAGTAAGGTTTAACTCCTATTATCAATTGGTTGTCATCATAAAAAAGGAGGAGATTGTTGAATCTCAGATTTTGATAATGAAATCAATTGATTGATTTTTGATCTAACATATGTGTTGGAGATGATTGATGCAGGCTTAACTACGATAGAGAGTGAATTAGAATCAGATATTGGGCTAAAGTCAAGTCTGGGCATCGGGTCGGGGTTCGGACGATGCAGTGAGAACTCGCTGGAAGCTTGTCGGGAGTTCACCGGGAGCTCGCCGAAGGGATCAGAGGCTTGTCGGGAGCTCATTGGAAGCTTGTCAAATGTATCAGAAGCTGGTTCGGAGTTTGTCGGGAGCTTGCCAAGATGGCATCAGGTGTTCGCTTGAAGAAGACCAACAGAATTGCCAAAAGATCATCACGGGTTACTGAAGAGCTTACCGGGAGTCAGGAGGGTCTTGTTGGACTTGATGGTCACATGATTGTAATTGATTAAGTTGTAATTAGCATTAGTTTAGGTTTTAGTTCTATTTGAGTTAGATTTGGAAGGAATCCTAATTAACTCAAGTGAGGCAAATCGGGTCCACTATGAGTATGGAGTGAGCTTAATTGGTTGATCTGAGAATTGGTCAACAGAAGGTACAAGTCGGGATTAGAAAAGTAGAGAGAATCACTTTACCGGGATTCCCAACAGTTATACCACTAGTGAGCGACAATTGTACCGCCTAGGTCGGCGGGTTGTACCACCATCGCCCAATTTTTCGGATAGCTTTCGATGATTGTATCACCGACGCTGACGGTTATACCGCTCATATTCGGATTTTTCAGATATATTTAAATTTTTGCTCTATTTTTGAAGCCAATTGAAGTCTATAAATACCCCAAGTTTTCTTACTTGGAGGAGCAAGGGTGGTAAATGAAATAGTGGGTTAAAATTTATTAAAGAGTTATAAAAATTGAGAGATTCTTTTGAGTGCTTCAAATTGTAAATTGAGTCTAACTGAAGTGAGAAACTTTTGTAATGGTTCCTCTCCCGAACTTATGAAAGGGAGAGAGTGGGAAGTGTAAGGGTTTGATTTTCACCTAAAGAAGATTTATAGTGAATACCGGTGGACCTCGAAGAAGAGGACTCAAGAAGTGGACATAGGCCAAGTTGAGGCCGAACTACTATAAATATGTGAGCATATATTTACTTTGCTTTTTTAATTATGCATGTTCATATACGGAGCTTTCTTTTAGCATGATCATAACTTGGCTTCGTTTAATAAGCTTATTACTCACTTAACGAGACGCTTCCGATTTTTTATTTTACTTCGAACGAAAAGATTTTCTTAAACAATATTTTTTATACTTGCATTAATTCATCGTCTAAGTTTAATTTTGTAGAAGTGCTCATGGTGTGTTTATGGTCTTAGCATTATCCATACTAAAATGTTTTAACAAATCTAAGGTATACTTAGTTTGACTTATGAAGATACCATTATTTAATTATTTTATTTATAATCCTAAGAATAACATTAATTCACCCATTAGATTCATTTCAAATTATTGGCTCATACTCTTGGCAAAAGATTCACATAAGGATTCATTTGTTGAATAAAAAAATAATATCATCAATATAAATTTGAATAACTATAAAATTATTTTTAAAATACTTAAAAAATAATGTAGTATCAACCTTGCCTTTCAAAAAATTGTTTGAAATAAGAAAATAACTAAGTCTTTCATACCAAATCTTAGGGGCTTGTTTCAATCTATAAAGAGCCTTAGATAGTTTAAAAACATGATTCGGAATAAGATTATTTTCAAAATCGAGGATGAGTATCTACATACTTTTGCAGCGTTAGCACAAAAATTCTTAAATGATGAACGAGTTTAAATACCTTTTGATGTATCTCCTATTATTAACTCCTTAGGATGAGTATCTACATACTTCCATTCCTTATGTAAGGATTCATTGGAAGTAGATGCATCTAAGTTGTTTTGGAAAGGAGATTTATGATTCAAATTTAAAGTATCAAAATCAAAATCTTCATTAAAATTAATTTTTTTCAATTTAGGAACCTCATTAAAATAATATTGATGGATTCCTTAATTATTAGAGTTCTTTTATTAAAGATACAATAAGCTTTTGAAATTAAGGAATAAAAAAAATATGCCTTCATCGGATTTTGAATCGAACTTTCCTAAGACATCTTTTTCATTCAAGATAAAACATTTACAACTAAATACTTTGAAATACAAAATATTAGGTTTTTTATTATTCCATAATTTATAAGGAGTTTTGGAAGTAATGTTCTTACAAGAACCCTATTCATAACATAGCATGTGGTGTAAACAGCTTCGGCCCAAAAATATTTGTGTAGGCTATGTTTGTTTAATATGGTTTTAGTTATTTCTTGTAAGCTCTTATTTTTTCTTTTGACTACTCCATTTTGTTATGAATTTCTAGGAGTAGAGAAATTATGATTACACCTATTTGAGTCACAAAAATTTTGTTTGAAAGTCATGATTTTGAAACTCACCACCATAATCACTACGTATAGATGAAATCATAAAACCCTTTTCATTTTGAACAAATTTACAAAATTTTTAAAAAATATTTAAAAGAATAATTTTTGTGTACTAAAAAATAGGTCCAAGTATATCTACTATAATCATCTACAATGACAAACACATATTTGCTACTTCCTAAGCTTGTAGTATCAATTAGTCCAAATAACTCCATATGGATCAATTGAAGTGGCCTAGAGGTACTTATTTGATTTTTTAATTTGAAACTACTTTTTATTTTATTTTCCTAGTTGACATGCATCATAACCTTTGTCTTTAATGAACTTGATGCTAGGCATTCCTCTTACTAGATTTTTAGTTAAGATTTGGTTTAATAGTTTTATGCTTGTATGTCCTAATCTCCTATGCCAAATCTATGCATCATCATTTAAGATTGATAAACATATTTTATTATAAAAATCATCAATATCAATAATATACATATTATTGCTTCTTAAGGCAATCATAGAACTATGTGTGGTATTTCAATTATACAAGCATTAGATTCAAATTTGATAATATATCCTTTATCAGACAATTGGCTAATGCTTAATAGATTATGTTTCAAACTATCAACTAATAATACATCTTCTATCAAGAGGTTTGATTTGTTATGTATGATTCATTTTCTAATGATTTTTCCCTTATTGTTGTCTCCGAAGGTGACAAATCCTTTATTTAGGCTAGTAAACTTGGAGAAATGAGTTGGATCTCCAGTCATATGCCTTAACCACCCACTATCAAGGTACCATTTAGTACTTATAGCTTTTGTTTGGAGATATACTTATAAGAAAGAAGGTTTTGGTTTAGGTACCCATTTACCTTTGGGTTCCTCATGAAAAATTCTACCTAATTTTACTAATGGGGTTGAGTTGTCTATGGTTCCTTTTGGAACCCAAATTAATTTTTGTGGACTATACTTTTTAATTGAACATTTATAAGCATAGTGTCCAATTCTTCTACAAAAATTATTTTTATTTCCATGTGAAACATATAATGTAGGTCTTTTAATGAAGATGGTTGGCTTTTGTTGAGTGTTACTCATAAAGCCAATTCCTTCCTTTCTATGAACATGAACCTTATTAACAAGGATCATGTTTAAGGATTTGTTACATATTTTAAAATTTTCTAATGTCTCTTGTAACGAAACATTTTCTTTCTTGAGTATATCTAATTCTTCACACTTAGTGCAAGGAACTATCCTATGTTCATCATACTCCATTTTGAAAATTTCAAACTCACTAACTAATGAAACATTATCTTTCTTTAACAATTTATACTTTTTACTAACTAATTTGAGATCAACATACAAGTCATTAAATGTATTAAATAATCCATTTTTAGGTTACTTACTACATTGTCAAATGTCATTAAAGCATAATTTGCAACTTCTTCCTTGTTGTTTGGCTCCTCATCTTCGGATGAACTTAAGTCATCTCAAGAGCTTTGAACGTATTCTTCTTCTTTGGTTGCTTCTTCTTCACTTGGGGACATTCATTTTTAAAGTATCCTGGCTTCTTACATTCGTAACATATTATTGAGTCCTTTTTTAGTTCACTTTTATTCTTAGCATCTTGTTTTATCTTAGTCGTTTTTAAGAATTTTTAAAATTTTTCTTATAAGAAGTGCAAAGTCCTTATCATCATCATCGTCACTTGAGTTTTCTCTCAGGTGGTCTTCCTTGGTTTTAAGTGCTATGTCCTTCATGTTTTTTGGAAGATTGTTCTCGAGTTTATCATGTGCTATACATGTCATTTCATAAGTCATCAAAGACCCGATTAGTTTTTCAAGCGGAAAATTATTTAGGTCCTTTACTTTAGGTCTTTTACTTCTTGTATTATCGTTACTTTAGGATCTCAACTTTTATGAAGGGATCTTAATATTTTATTAACAAGTTCAAAATTAGAAAAACTTTTACCAAGCACTTTTAGACCATTTACAACATCCGTAAAATGAGTGTACATGTCTCCTATGGTCTCACTTGATTTCATGCGAAACAACTCATAGTTATACACCAAAAGATTAATTTTTGACTCTTTGACTCGACTAGTGCCTTCATGTATAACTTCGAGTGTGTGCCAAATCTCATACGTAGTTTCGCAAATAGAAACTTGATTAAATTTGTTTTTATCAAGAGTATAAAATAAAGCGTTCATTGCTTTAGCATTCAAAGAGAAAGTCTTCTTTTCTGAATCATTCCTTTCGTTCATAGGTTTGGAAGACTTTTCAAAACCACTTTCAACAATATGTCATAATTCAAAATCCATAGAAAGTAGAAACATTCTCATTCGAGTTTTCCAATACGTATAATCTATCCCATTGAACATGGGAGGATGAGTGATAGAAAATCCCTCTTGATTGCCAACAAAAGCCATCTCTCTTAGATTTTAAACCAAATAGAGAAAAATGTGGCTCTGATACCAATTGTTAGGATCAAAGTGGCACTAAGAGAGAAATGGGGGGGGAGGGGGGGGAGAGGGGGAGGAGGGTGGGTGGGTGTGGGTGAATTAGTGCTTATAAAAAATTTACATCGATTTAAATACTCTCTCAATAAAAACTGTATCGGAAATGTGTTTAAGCGTAAAGATGCATGTAAACATAGAGAAGCATTTAAGCATAAAGATATTTATAAGAGTGTAAACAAAGGTAATAGACAGTTAAATAAGAAAGCAATAAAAATGAAGAGTAAAGAAGAGGAAGCAAACCAATTTTACAGGGGTTCGGTCTCGTGACCTACGCCACTCCCAATTCCTTCTCCGTTGAGGTCACCTGCTTCCACTATTGATCTTCCTTCAATGGGTGAAGATCGACTATCCTCTTACAACTCTATTCTCCTTTTCCAAGTTTAGGAGATAACCTTTACAAGTCTCAAAGCTCTCCCTTAAACAAAAATCCTACACAAGACGAAAATGAGGAGAAGCTCTCAATTATAACATCGTTTTCACAAGGTTTTGCTCTTAATTGCTTGCATCCTTTCAGCAAGAATAGGTGAGGTATTTATAGGCCCAAAATGACTTTAGAAGTAGAGCTAAAATTTAAATTCTAAGTGATCCCAAGGTGCTAGTCTAGAAGAATGTGTCTGGGCGGGTCAACCGCTTGACACATCTTCGAAGACTGTGTCAACTTGGAGATCGTGTCTTCGAAGACCGTGTCTCATCTGACCTTGGATTACTGAAATAACTTTTATAATAAGTTTATCCCAATTAAGGTCTAATGGTATTTTAATTGAGTTAGTAAAACTAACTCTTATCATGATGCTAACTACGACACTCAACATACAATCTTCATTTTCTGATCGTCTCTTTTGCGAACTCCCGACATCTTTTTGATGAACCCCTGGTAAGCTCTTGATTTTTTTTGGTGAACTCCCAACGAACTTCTAGCATTCTTCCGACGAACTCCTGGCGAGCTTCGGATGAACTTCCCAGCAAACTTCTGGTGAGTTCTCGGTGAACTCCCGATAATATTGTATGAACCTCGGTCGACCTCTGGTGAACTCTCAGCGAGCTCCCATTGCATCGTCCAAACCTTGATCCGATGCTTGAATTTGACTCTGACCTAACATATGATTATACTTTCCTTTTCTATCACAGTTAATCCTGCATCAATTTCTTTAACATACAAGTTAGATCATAAAACACATTAATTGATTTTATCATCAAAATCTGAGATTCAATACCTACAACTAAGGATTCTTGGCCATAGGGGGTAGCGTGGCGGCCAGGGCTTTGTTGGTTGCCCATGGCGGATTGTCGCCAAGGGTGTTGACTATAAGGGACACCTTGGGTGCCAAGGTTTCCTAGCCACCCAAGGTTGCCCTATGGCCAGGGACTCCTGGCCACAGGGGTGTCCCTAACGGCTAGGGTTTCCGAGCCGCAAAGGGATTATTTTCAATCATGTGGAACACCCTATGATAGGGTATCCCAAAATTCAGTAAAATAATTAATTAAATAGTTTAATTAATTATAATTATCTAGTAGTCATGATATGTACATGTGATGTATGATGCAGGCGGACGATCATGAATCGAAACTCTCTCATACAATAATATTAAGTCGACAAGCGTGAGGCTATTATATTGACCCATATGACCTTTTATCATTATAAGAAGAAATTAAATCCCGACGTAGATTGAGTTGGTCGAGTCCCTCATGGGTCACCTACATCGTGATTCAAGATCTTGCCTATGACATAGAGATGTCACTGTTGACTTGAGGATGTGGATGCTTGGTCAAGTCCCTCGAGGGCATATCATTAAATTAGACTCATCTTATAACGATGGTGATGACTTAACCAAATATCATAGTTAGTCAAATCTCTCGAGACCATGATGGCTTGCAGGTTGAACCAGATGAGAATCATAAGGGGTTATGATTGACAAGAGTTGCCTATCTTTTTAGGCTTAGTGTGATTGATCGAGCCCCTCAAGGTTATACTAAGATGTTAATTGGATCTTGATCTCCACTAGAAATATGCTAGAGATTTTCGTTTTATGCATCAAAGGGTATCATATGATTCACCAGAAAAATAGTAAGAGTAGATTAAGATAGAAGTTAATGTCTTAATTATTTATTTTTCTACAAAATTTGTATGTTATTTATTTGTGTTGCATCTTTGTTTGTTAGAAACTTGTCGCTTGCAAATCTCTTATATGACATACTTGATGCCAACTACCTCACTAGTTCAAACTCTATGGATTAGCTTTGTAACTTGAGAATCATTCTCATAGAGGAGAAAATCACATATGTCCTTGACATGATTATGCCTATGCCAGAGGAAGGGGCAATTAAGGATGAGATCGCTTGCTATATGAAGTATATAGATGATTCCGGCGAAGTGCCATATGTTGGCCTCTATGACTCCTAAGCTACTGAGGCAATATGAGAGTATAGATGCCAATTCCATCATTCTTCATCTTTACTAGTTGTATAAGAAACATGGAAGAATTCAAAGATATAAGATATCTAAAAGTCTCTTCTTCACTAGGATGATAGAGGGAGATATCGGTTCAGAACCATGTCCTAATAATGATTGAGTGGATTGAGAAACTCACAGGTCTAGAAATGGTCTTAGAGGATAATATATGTGTAGACCTCATACTTCAATCTGTCCTACACTCCTTTTTATAATTTATCATGAATTTTAATATCAATAGACTTGAGGTGACTCTCCCTAAGCTCCTCAATATGTTGAGGGAGGCAAAGAGTACCATAAAAAAGAGAAACTAGTTCTCTATATTGGTGAGACAAAGAAAAAAAAAGTTGATAAGTCCCTTAAGAAGGGCAAGGGTAAATTGGGTAAGATAAATGTTTCTAGGAAAGACCTAGTAAAGGAACTACATAGAGTACATTACAACAAAGGTAAAATAAAAACTTAAAGAAGCTTCAAGTACATTCATGATCAATCTCCATTTATTAGATTCTTATCATAATACATAGATATTGGATACCAATAGTGCTTATCATATCTAAAATTTATTACAGGTTCTAGCAAGGCCTAGGAGACTAGGAAGAGGTGAGATGAACCTTAAGAAGGGTTGTTAGTAAGGTCATCCTACATCTACCTAGTGGAGCTACTATTGCATTAGATGCATGCTATTTTATTCCTTCTATTATCAAAAAATATTATCTATATTTCATGTTTGACAATTATGAGATATAAATTAGTTTTTAAGAATAATAGTTGTTCGTTGATTTTAGATCATAAGATCATCACTAGAGGTATATTGCATAATGATTTACTTGTGCTAGATATAGCTCCACACATTATGAATGTAAGCATGTCCAAAAAGAAATGAGATGAGGTAAATGATGCATACCTGTGACATTATAGACTAGGTCACATCCATGAGGGAAGAATTCAAAAATTACTAAAGGATGGATACTTAGATCCATTCGACTATGAGTTATATACAACTTGCAAACTTTGCATTTATGGAAAGTTGACCAACTCTCCATTTAGTAGAATTGGAGAGAGAGCCATTGAGTTATTAGAACTCATACATAATGATGCGTGTAGCCCCATGTTGACTTAGGTTATAGGTGGTTACTCCTACTTCATTACTTTCACTAACAATTTCTCTAGGTACGGACATATGTACTTGATAAAGTACAAGTCTGAAGTCTTGGAGAAATTTAGGGAATATAAAAATGAAGTAGAGAACCTTACTAAAAAGAGTTGTAATGCTTTTTGATCGGATCGAGGAGGAGAGTACTTGAGTACAAAGTTTACCCATTTCCTTAGGGACAATGAGATTCTATCATAATATATAACTTCTTATACACCTCAGCTCATTGATGTATCAGAAAGAAGGTATCACACACCATTAAACATGGTGTGGTGCAGATGAGTTTCATTGACCTACCTATCTCATTATAGGGATATGCCTTGGAGACTGTAGCTTACCTTTTGAAAAATAGAGTTCCATCTATGTTGGTAGTGTCTACACCACATGAGAGATGGAAAGGAAAGAATCTAGATCTTAAGGTTGTTAAGATTTGGGGCTACACTGCCCACGTTAGAAGATATAGCCTTGAAAAGTTTGAATCAAGGGCGAAGTGATGTAAATTCATGAGATACCCCAGGAAAACTTGTGGGTACTATTTCTATTATCCTGAGGACTAAAAGTCTTCATTGCTAAGAGAGTAGTGTTTCTTGAGAAGGAATACATTTTTAGTGGAAATAGTGGGAGTGTGATAGAGTTGAGCGAGGTTAGAAAACTTAGTTCAAGCATCACTCTATAGGCCGAGTCTATTCTGGTACTTAGCACACAAGTTCCAATTATACGTAGGTCAAGCAGAGTGTTACACCCTCCTAAGAGATATGTGAGACATATGAGTAGAGAGGACACTCAGGATATTGATCCTCAAACCTACGAGGAGGCTATTACGAGCATAGGCTCCGGGAAGTGGTAAGAAGCCATGAATTCAGAGATGGATTTCATATACTCTAACAAGGTTTGGAACCTTGTAAATACACATGAGGGTTTTGTACTCATCGGCTGCAAATGGATCTTTGAGAAAAATATCAGAGTAGATGAAAGGTGAAGACTATAAGGCAAGGCTGGTGACCAAAGAATATTTTCAAAAGCAAGAAGTTAACTGTGACAAATCATTCTCACCTATAGTTATACTAAAATCTATTAAAATTCTTTTGGCCATTGCAGCACATTATGATTATGAGACTTAGCAAATGGATGTGAAAATCATATTCCTCAATGGCAACCTCGAGCAGGAGGTATGTATGATACAACTAGAGGGAATCGTATCCAAGGAGAGCCCGGATAATATGTGCAAGTTACTTAGGTTCATCTATAGATTGAAGCAAGCTTTCCGAAGTTGGAACATAAGATTTGATGAGGCGATAAGATCTTATGACTTTGTTAAGAATGAAGATGAGTCTTATGTATATAGGAAGGTAAGTGGTAGAACTATTACCTTCTTAGTGTTGTATGTGAATGACACCCTGATCATTGGGAATAATGTAGAAATACTCTCTACAGTTAAAGCTTGGCTATCTAGAAACTTCTCCACGAAGGACTTATGAAATACATCCTACATCTTGGGGATTCAGATCTATGGAAGTAGATCCAAGAGGATGCTTAGTTTGTCCCAATCTATGTATATAGATACTATTATCAAAAGGTTTGGCATGAAAAATTCCAAGAGGAGTCTAATACCGATGAGATATGAAATATCACTTTTTAAGAGTATGCCCCTAAAGACTCCTCCTGAAGAAAGAGCAGACATAGATATGATATCCTATGCCTTTGCGATATGGTCTATCATATATCCTATGCTATGTATTAGGTTTGATATAGTGCATGCTTTGAGTGTCACGAGAAGGTATTAGACGAATCTAGGTTTAGAATACTAGAAGGTAATAAAGCACATCTTTAAGTACTTAAGAATGACTAAGGATTTTTTACTAGTGTAAAAAGGAGATAGCCTATAAGTAGAGAGCTATATAGACTTAAGTTTTTAATCCGATGTCGATGATAGCAAGTCGAACTCAAGGTATGTGTTTACCTTGAATAGTGGAGTAGTAAGCTGAAAGAGTTCTAAGTAAGATACTATTGTTGACTCGACCATAGAGACGAAGTATATTGCTATAACAAAAGTAGTAAAGGAGGGAGTCTAGATGAAGTGCATCACAGATTTGGGAGTTGTACCGAGCAGTGAGGAGTCGATTCCCATATATTACAACAACAATGGGGTGATTGCTCAAGCCAATGAACCTAAGTATCATTAGAAGTCCAAACACATACTAAGGAGGTTCCACCTAATTAGAGAGATTATAGCCTATAGAGATGCAACAATGGAAAGAGTTCCACACCAAAAATAACATTGTAGATCCATTGATAAAGCTATTGTCTTAAATTTTCTTTGAGTGTCATAAGGGTCTGATGAGGATTAAACATGTCGGTGATTGGCTTTTGGTCAAGTGGAAGATTGATAGTTATATGTGCCCTGTAAGCTAATCACATGAGTGATGATACGTATGACACACTGCATGATCTTTTAGCTTATTATTATTATTATTAGCATATTCTCACTTTATATTGCTTGTCGTATATATTGTGATGTCTTTGGATCTATGCAATGAGAATTGGATCGTGATGAGATCACAATAAATAAGACCGATTCACCTTTAAACACAAACCTTGAATAATTTTGATTAAATGTTACTTAAGAGGGACATCAAGATGAGTAGATAGATCGATATGTTAGTCCCATCTATATGATGGAGGTAAGGAAGACTTCAGACACTAATGATGACTTGTTTAAGTACTCCATTCTTTAATGTCGGACTTACAAGTTTGAAAATTCTAAATCTGGTACAATCGGTTATAGGGATTGGTAACTAACCTTACAAAGGTAATTGAGTGTAAATAGAGGATCGTCCACTCTTAGTATCATGAGAAGAATATCCCGTGTATTCTTGCTTAAGCAAATCCCTAGACAGGGTCATTCAGATTGAAAGAGATGAAGTTCTTCAGGAGAATCCAATCAAAGCGATACTCAGATGAATTTTATATGAGGCATGATAATACCATGCTCAATATACTATCTTTGGGATATTAGATGGATGAGAGACTATAGATATATAATAATTGAGGACAAATAGGTCCAACAGATTAGATCTTCCTGTACCATCTAGGGATTATGACATAGTGGCATAGTACGACCAAAGTCAATGAGTTAAATGAATTATTATGGGATAATAATTCACTGAGTCAGAAGGAGTTCTGTTATGTTCAACTCATGGGCAGTTCGGTATTGGGCCTAGAGGGTCACACACATATGATAGGTGTTGCGACGAGTAGAGGTTTGAAAATCCAATAAGCCCCTATAATATTGAATCCTATAGATGAGATCCAATAAATACTAATAAGAGATTATTAGGTAGAAATCCACTAATCCAAGAGGCTTGGATAATTGGATGGAGATCCAATACCAATAAGATAGGATCCAAAAGGGTTAAGTTAATAGGGACTTCCATAAATAAGAAAAGGTCATAAGGTGTTGAATCTCAAATTTTGATGATGAAATTAATTGATAGATTATTAATCTAACAGGTTTGTTAGAGTTGATTAATGCAGGATTAACTACGACAAAGAGAACATTATAATCAGAGGTTTTGCCAAAGTAAAGTCCAGGCATCAGGCCGGAGTGAGAATGATGTGGTTGAGAACTCGCCTGAAGTGGTTACCGGGAGCTTACCAGGATGGCACAAGGGAGTTCGCCGAAGAAGACCGAGACTCATTGAAAGATTATTAGGGGTAGCCGAAATGGTTACCGGGTGTTGGGAAGGTCTTGATTAGATTTGTTGGCCATGTTGATTGTAATTAATTAAGTCATAGTTATTATCATTAAGGTTTAATCTTACTTGAGTTAGATTTGGAAGGATCTAAATTAATTCAAATGAGGCTAACCGGGTCCACGATGGAGAGTGGATTAAGCTCAGGTTAAGCTCAATGGGTTGACCTAGGAAGTAGTCAACAAAAGGTACAAGTCGAAATTGGAAAAGTGAAGGGAATCACTTTTCTGGATTTTTCGGTGGTTGTACCACCCGTGAGCGACAGTTATACCACTGTCGCCCAGGTTTCTGGGTAGCCAACAGTTGTACCCCTAGGCCAATGGTTGTACCACTATCACCTAGGATTTCAGGCAGCTTTCGACGATTATACCATTGGCACCGACGGTGGATCACCTGTACTCGGCTTTTTTAGATGTGTTTGAAATTTTGGCTCTAAATTCTAAAGCCATTTGTCAATTGATCCTAACAATTAGTATTAGAACGAGGTTATTACTCATTGGACTAACACTAACTTGAATAAATGGTTTTGTTTGGCATGAATGAGGGACATTATATTGCATATTCGCCTATGTTTAATAGGATAAATTAGACATCTTAGAAAATTCGAATACATATTTTTTTAATTTCTATGGATTTTAATTTATGGTATATTATAGAAAATAGTTTTAAGAAATCTTCTAAGTCTATGAATGAATGGAATGAATTTAAAAAGAAGGTTTTTTTGTTGAATGTGAAGGCTATGAATGCCTTATTTTGTGCTTTAACCAAAAATGAGTTTGATCGAGTTTCTTATGATTCGGCTTTTGATATATGACATCAAATAAAAATTACATATGAAAACATAACTAAATTAAATGAATCATTAAATGAAAAGACTTATAAAAATGAACATGAAGAATACCTTCCAAAGAATATGAACGATTATGAACTGAAAATACCATATGACTCATCGAGTGATAAGAACCTTGAACTCAAACTCTTGAAAAAAGAATCGAGAAATTTAATGAATATGAATAAAAAACTAAACTTAAATAGAGAAAACCTCTTGCTATAAACGCAAGAAGCTGAGGCGCTTCAAAGATGAAGAGCACAATCAAGAAGAAGTGGAGAATCTCGTGCTTATGGCCATCGACAACGAGGTAAATGAGTCTTTAAAATTTTTTAAATTATTAAATATGTTTCATGAATTGTTTGATGAATTTAGAAAAATTAGTAAATCTTATAAGTTGCTTAAGAATGAACATGATTTGTTAGTTGGTAGATTTGATCAAATGTATGATACATTATCATCACATAATCTTTGCTCTAAATGTGAAATGGTAGATGATGTTAAAGAGGAAAATATTATACTTAAGTAAATATTAGAAAATTTTGAAATAGGGAATAAATTCCTTAATATGATCCTTGCTAATAAGGGTTATGTTAATAGAAGAAAAAGTATAGGTTTTGTTAGTAACACTCAACAAAAGCCAATCATTTTTGTTAAAGGACCTACCTTAAATTTATCATCAAAAGTTAAATATAATTTTTGTGAAAAATTAGGACATAAATCCAACAGATGTTTATTTAAAAGTTATAGTCCACACAAATTAATTTGGATTCCTAAAGGAACGAAAAACAACCTAAAGCCATTAGAGAAAATGAGAATAACCATTCATGAGGGACCCAAACTCAAAGGGTACCTAAATCAAAACCTCCCATATTATAAAGTTACTTCTAAAAGGCTAGGAGCACTAAGTAATATTTTGAAAGTGAATGCTCAAGTCATTTGACTTGAGATCTAACTCACTTAACAAGCTCTCCAGCCAAAATATCAAAAATAAGAAAAATTATTTGAATCAAGATGTTTAAAACTTAATGATATATGTTTCTATTATAACAAATTTTTTATTAAAAATAGTTTATGATTATATAATTAATCGTGATAATGCATAGTTAGAGCATACTAGTATGAAAATGCATTACAACAAAAGAACCTTAGTTATTGAAAAATATGTTTATATTGAAATTTACAAAAATGAGATTTTGATGATGATTGAATGCTAGGTTCAAAATCATTGGCTTGAATAACTATTGATTAAATGTAAAGCCTATTGTTGAATGACTTAATCATTATGGTGTTTTTGATTAAGTTAGCTTATGAATGTCATTGTTGAATGATTGATTTAAATGATTGAATAGTTGTAAGTTGAGATTGAATGAGTGTTGTTAAATGATATATTATTCTTCAATTTGAGCATAGAAGAAAATAAAAAAAGGGAGAGAAAAATCAGGCTTCATTGTCTAGTATTTTAAAAAAATTAAAAATACATTTAATGATAATGAAATAAGCATGGTACCTCATTTCACTAAGTCTAAAAATCATTAGAATTAAAATAAATCGAAGCTCTTATTTGAAAATGTTTTATTGCAATGATCTCGATGAAATTTAATTTTTCATTTTAAATGACATTGCATTCTTGAAAGAAATTTCATAAGTTAAAGCAACTAAAAAGGAGATTAATTCTTCTTGAAAATATTTTTGATCCTATTAATCTTCAACAAGAGATAAAATGATACTATTATTGTTGAATCTCTTACAAAATAAGTTAGAGAACTTTAGCTATTTTCTTTTGAAAAACAATCTATATTGCCTTCACTAAAAGTTTTCGAAAAATAATTTTTGCTGATGATTTTGGATATATTTTCATTTTCTATGAATCTATCAAACTTTATTGATATTTTGATAATTTTATCATATCTTGACATTTTAAAAAATTACAGCTTAAAATCCTTATATAAATCAAGTTCGTTCAAAAAAAATTATGTAAATAAATCATAATTTATCTCTTCGGACCTATAACTTGAAAATCTTCCTATGAACCATTTCTTGATAACTTAAAGTTTAATATATATATATATATATATATATATATATATATATATATATATATATATATAATTTATCTTTTCTTCTTTGCAACTTATTCATGATCTTGATATTTTTATGAATGAAGACTCTTCTTTGATTTTTAAAGCTTTAAATCTCATCTAAGAAGAGATTGGTTAAAATAAATAATGTCCTGTGACATTTATGATTTGATAATAATATCATTCATGTCATAATTTATCCTTCACTTGTTACAAATGATACACCTTATCACCAAATTAATATGTCTCAAAATTATGATAAGTTGTAAATTAAATGAGATTTGTTTTATCATGAATATTCCCTTGATTTCATGACTTTGATTATCCTTTATGGGAATCACATTTAATCTCTATGATTTCCTTTTTTAAATAAGATCTATGATCTTAACAATTATAATTGAGATTTTTATCAAGATCATTCTTCAATTTTATTAAAAAGATTATCTAAATGAATTGGGGTCTTATGATTTATCTTGAATAAATTAATTTAATCCCCTAAGACTCATTTTCATTATTTAAAAAGAAAAAGGGGAGAGATTTATTTAAAAATCATGTCTTTGGTAATTACAATTGATCTTTTATCCTTAACAACATGATTCCTTTGTACACATGGTTATATTTAAAACATGACTGTAAAAGAAAAATTATACTATTATATTCTTTCTTGACAAAGACCAAAGGAGGAAATAAAATAATCAATATGATTAGAAGAAAATTAGATGCGATGAATCTTATAACATAGAATGAGGAACAATTTGCTTAGAAGAAAATTTTAAATTTTAAATTTTCTAAATGCTTATAAAATATATGATTTACAATTTGTAACTTTTACAAATTGAGCTTCTTATCAAAATTTGCATGCAAAATGCATGAGTTGCTTGATTTACTACCTTGCTTGAAATTTGCATAAGATAAATGCATGAGTAACTCTTAGCTCTTCTTGGATTTCTAGGATTTTTGAGCTCACCTTCCAAAAAGATTTACCTTGATATTGACATAACAAGAATAAGATTCAAGGTTCCTTTTGTGACAACATTTTTATTCTTTCTCAAGGATCATTATAATTCATGATGAACATCTACAAATGAAAAATATATGACATAAACTTCTATGATGTTTGATATGAGCTTTTGATATTAAATGTTTAATGAATGTACCATTTCTAAAAATTTTTGAATCTTTGACATCTCCTCCCCTCTCTTGTGTCTACTTTCTTATTTACAAAAAGGGAGGAAAACTTTCATGAGAAAAATTATGTTTTTATCATATTTTACTAAGGGGGAGCAATGAAGTAATTAAACATTTAATCATATTTATTTTGTACAAATAATAATAATTTTGACATATGATGAGCTTATGTATCATGAAATTATTTGCTTATTATTTCATCTCTTTTTGATGATTACAAAAGGGGAGAAATAGTAAATTGATGATATAAAAAAGATACATACATATCAAAGGGGAAGAAAATTTTTTATGAAAAAATTATTGCTCATATCCTATTTTACAAAAGGGGAGTAATGAGACATGTGCTTCAAAATTATTTGTTCTATATTTTACCTTTTTGTTGATGACAAAGGGTAAGAAATGACATATTAATAACATATGTAGAAAAATGATAAAAATGGGTATTTCTCTAATCTTTGTTGATAAACAAAGGGGGAGAAATGATTGATGAGTTAAGGGAGAGAATTTCAACTTAATGTATGACTAATGCATGAATTTTAAAATTCTTAGAATATTCATGAAAATTGAATGATTCAGGATTTGTTGGCTGAGATTAATATTATATCATTATTATATATGATTTGATAATTTTAAAATTTATGGTATATCATTTCAAGATTTGAATAGATGATATAATACTTTAATTCGAGAGTGTATGATTCTCTTGAATTTAAGTTTTTCCTTATTTGAATTATGGCATGGATTTAGGGGAGTAATGTTTAACTCCCATCATCAATTTATTGTCATAATAAAAAAGGGGAAGATTATTGAATCTTAGATTTTGCTGATGAAATCAATTAATGGGTTATTGATTTAACAAGTTTGTTAGAGTTGATTAATGCAAGATTAATTACGAAAGAGAGAAAATTATAAAAATAGGTTTGGCCAAAGTCAAGTCCAGGCATTAGGCTGGAGTGAGGATGATACGGTTGGAAATTCACCTGGAGTGCGTCGGGAGCTCGCCAAGGGTATTTGGAGCTTGCTAGGATAGCACAAGGGAGTTCGTCGGACGAAGAATAAGACTCGTCAAAAGATTGTCGGGGGTAGCCGAAATGCTTATTAGGAGTTGGGAAGGTCTTGATTGGATTTATTAGCCATATTGATTGTAATTAATTAAGTCATAGTTAGTATCGTTAAGGTTAAATCTTACTTGAGTTAGATTTAGAGGGATCCAGATTAACTCAAGTGAGGCTAATCGGGTCCACTATAGAGAGTGAATTGGGCTCAGGTCAAGCTCAATTGGTTAACTTAGGAAGTGGTCAATGAAAGGTACATGTCAGAATTAAAAAAGTGAAGGGAATCACTTTTTCAGGTTTTTCGATGGTTGTACTGCCGGTCACCGCCAACGCCACCGCCCAAGTTTCTAGGCAGCTGTCGGTGGTTATACCGCCTAGGCCGGTGATTGTATCGTTGCCGCCTAGTATTTCAGGTAGCTTTTGGCAGTTGTACTGCTGGTGCCATCGGTGGTATCGCCCACACCTAGCTTTTCCAAGTGCGCTTGAAATTTTAGTTCCAAATTCTGAAGCCAACTGGGCCTATAAATACCCTAAAATTTCTTACATTTTATATAACAATTTTAAGCTAAAAATTCTATGATAAATTATGTGCAAAAATTGTAAGAAAAAAAAAGGGTAAGGGAGAGAGGAAAGTCTTGTAAAACTTGTAGTTCTCCCTTGTAAGGTTGTAAGGTTCATCTCCTAAGCTTGGTAAAAGGAGAGAGGAAGTTTGTAAGGGTTTGGTCTTCACCCAAAGAAGATCAGTAGTGGACACCGGTAGGCCTCAATGAAGAGGACTCAGAAGTGGACGTAGGTAAAGATTGGGGTCGAACCACTATAAAATTGTGATGCTCTTTATTTGTCTTATTTACTACTTTCAATTGTTCTTAATCAGAAAGGCAAGAGCATCATCTTTCGATTGTGTTTTAAATCATTTACTTCTTCATGTTTAAGTCCAAGAAACGCTTTCGATTATGGTTTTACTTAAACGTAAAGTTTTCTTTAGAACATGATTTTATACTTAAACTAATTCACAACCGCAGTGAACTTAGGGCTCCACCATAGTGGGTTAGGGGACTTCACTGTAGTAGGTGTCACATGATATTTGACATATACATGAAGTTACTCATAAAGTCATAAATAAGTAAAAGAATCCAAAATTAATCTTTTGGTTCACAGTTATGAATTATTTAAAATAAATCCAAGCAAATACATTAGTGATATGTACACCCACTTTACGAATGTTGTTAATGGTTTAAAAGCTCTTGGTAAAAGTTATACTAATCTTGAATTAGTCAGCAAGATTTTAGGATCTCTTCCTAAAAGCTAGAAGCCAAAAGTAATGACAATCTAAAAAATTAAAGACTTGAACATTATTCTTCTTGAAGAACTCATAGGATCTTTAATGACCTACAAAGCACATGATGAACAAAAAAAAAAAAACCTTCTTAAGAAAAAATAAGGATATTGCCCTAAATCTAAGGAAAACTACTTGATCAAAAGTTTAAGTAATGATGATGATGTCACAATACTCCTTATAAGAAGATTCAAAAAGTTCATGAGGAGAAACAAGACAAATTTTATAAAATGTGAAGGTAACAATAAAAATGAACATAATAAAGATGTAGTCATATGTGTTATAAGTATAAAAGGCCAAGACACCTAAAAAATGAGTGTCTATAATTGAAAAAGAAGTCATCAATTCAAAAGAAGAAGAAAACATTCAAGACAATGTGAGATGAATCAAGTGAGTTATAGGTTGAAGAATAAATCAATGATGAAGAAGTGGCAAACTGTGCCTTTATGGCTTTAACAATGAGGTATTTGACTCTTCGAAAATATTTTTTTCATACGATGAATTACATGATGCATTTCATGATTTTTATGATGAACTTAAAAAGATTGGTAAAAACATATAATTACTAAAGAATGATCATATCTCTCTCAACTTAAAGAACCCATAAGAGATAAGAAGTGAGGATAAGACACGACAACCCTACACCTCGACGACATTAACCTCCTTTACACAACTTCAAGAAGGGCACCTCAATCAAGTTGCTCAGAGCATGAGAGCTACATCAACCTTCAGCACCAATTGATTGCAAGAACCATGATGAAGAACTAATGATGATCTGTCAAACCTCTACCATCCAAGAGTACCAAACCAGGTTTGAAATGTTATCTAATTAAATTTATGATTGGTCTGAAAAGTAAATATTGAGGACTTTTATTGAGGGCTTGAAGCTAGAGATTCACGAAGAAGTTAAAGTACGATAGCCATACACACTTAAGGTAGCCATCTCCTTCACACGACATCAAGAGGAGTGGTTGAATCATGAAGCCCAAAGGACGAGGGTGGTCAATCCCTAACCAGCGGTACCAAAGTTTTCACCTCCCCTTACTATCAGCCGAAGAAACTAATAAGAGAAGACTTTCATGTTGGATCGACGAAGGAACCCAAACTTGAAGATATGATTCTCGAACCCAAGGAGAAGGATACACCACAACCGGCCACCTGCCCGGTCCCTACCCTAGCCGATTACACTAACTTGTGAAAATTGAAGATCAAAGTGTTTCTCGAGCAACAGTCTGTCATCATCCTTGTCGACACTAGGAGCACATATAACTTCATAAGCAGTAAGGTTGTTGCCCACTTAATGCTCCATAAAGAAGATTACAATGGGTTCGAATTCAAGGTAGCTAATGGCTAAATTCTGAAATACAACTAAAAGTGCTCGTGGGTTAAACTAAGTCTACAAGAGCAAGACGTAATTGCTGATTTTTTTCTCCTCCCTCTTGATGGTTTTGATATAGTGCTTAGCATTGATTGGTTGTCCATGATTGGAGATGTTTTCTAGAATTTTTTGAAGCTAACCATGAAATTTTTTAGAAAAGCAAAGCAAGTAGTTCTACGAGGGGGCCCAACAACTACAACCACAACACCACACTTGGAGGGGGTACCAAAAGAAGAATCCAGTGGTTTTCCAATTCAAATTCAAGAGTTTTATGAGACTGAAGATAAAAAACCCCTCCCACAACTTACTGAATTTTTGGGTGCCTCTATCCAACTGAGCCGACTACCTCCTCTAAAGCTGGTCGATCCCCTTATGTTGAACAGGCTGAAACTTCTACCAGTTGTTTCTCGACCAGATTACTTCATACAACCTCAGAAGGATGAAATAAAAGGGTCGTCCAAGAGATGACAGAGACACAGATTTTTCAGCCATGCTTATTTCCTGCTACGACACGTCCCTATATCCTTTTCTCTGAAGATAAGCTACTTCTAAAGTGTTACATCTTGTCGAACTGACCATGGTTGCTGATGCAACACTTCTAGATCTCAAATGACTTCCACGACTTTTCCTAGGATCGGACCATGATGCTGAAAGACTTCCTTGATGATGACCTCTGATCTACGACCTAAGACGGCAAGAAAATTGAGCCCCTCCAGTGGCGAAATCAGAAAAGGAGAAGGATCATTCGTATGACTCAACGAAGCATGAACATCATCCCTCTCATTATAAAGAAAAATGCACCGCCTTGGCCGAGTGAAACTATATCCGGAGTGGGGGTCAGCATCATCCTCATGCAAGATGGTCAATAGCACGAAAAAGTGAAAATAGGCCCCGAAAAATTATCACTCCTACCCACCTCAGACTCAGATCGAGCTCAGACCATTAGAGATTTTATCAAAGGACAACCCTTACTCCAAAAGAAGGTAATACTATTATTATAGAGCAACTATATGACAACTCATGCAAGGAAGAAACTTCCCCTTGATAAATGTCGGAGCAGAAGAAAGTTTCCTAAGAAAGATCAAGTCCCCTTTCATCTCCAGCACCACTAGCATGAAATTCAAGCCTTAAGAAAGTGAACTCCCTATTTTTTTAGGCCTTGCAAAATTGGGGATCATACTGGGACCCTAACCTAGAGATCAAATCCGTGCACCATATCAAAATTATAGTTGATCCTCCAAGTATCCTACCTTAAATAAAAATTTAAAGATGATGATTCAGCTCAAGTTCTTCCAACTAACACCTAAGCTGATAAGGAGCTAAAGACCTGGTTTCTTGAGCTCATGAAACTTCAGTCTTGAGGAAAAGGTTGATTTTAAGAGGACAAGTTTGATAGGACTCCAACAGGATTGAGTCTTAATCTCCCTAGAAGTAGTCAATAAAACCCTACTAGATTGTAATAAAGTCATTCATATCTTATAAAGGATTATGGCTAGGGTTTAGATTAGCTCTTAGGGCTTAGTGGCCATCGATCCCCTTACTTGGTTGGTTGGCTAGGGTTTCCCTTGCTTAAGTTGGTTATAGATCCAACCTAACCGCCCCCTGTTCCTATTAAGGCATGTTAATTATAAGAGGGGCAAAGAGATAATTTTACTTAGGCAAGCACCCTCTTAGGCTAGGGTTTTGATCCCTATACAATGATGTAGCTGCCCCCTCTCTTGAATAAAGCAATCAGTTTTATCCCTATACAATGATATAGCCGCCCTCTCTCTTGAATAAAACAATGTATAATTTTAGTTTAACCTTGTGCCGAGTCTAGGAGGGAAGAACCCCTACAACGTTCCAAGGGTTAATCCCCCTTAAGGATCAAAATCTATAGAGCTCCTTCTGGGGTTCTATCATAATAAAAGTGTTGAATCTCAAATTTTGATGATAAAATCAATTAATAAGTTTATGGACTAATAAGCTTTTGAAGATAAGTGATGTAGGAAAAACTTCGATCATAGATATGAACCATCATAGGGCAAATTGTCGAAGCAAGAGAATAAGATGTTGGGTTGGAGAAATATCATATCAAAAATTAGATATCAAGCTGAAGGATTGGTTGATATGCCAAAGGATAGACTTCGTGCCATGAGTTTAGACATTATGTCGGAAGGATTGAGTATTGCACTAAAAGATCAACTGTTCTAGAAAGTTAAGATGCCGATGGATCGGGTGATATGTCAAAGGAAAGGATGATATGCTGGATATTCAGAGAAGTGCCAGATGATCAGATGACATAGCGGAATACTGGATAATGTTTGAAAGTTTCGTAATTATGCTAGATATGTGATTGAGTGGTTAAGTCTTGATCAAGATTGTTTGGGCTTAAATTGAGTTGGTATTTAGTTGAAACTATGCTAGCTTAATTACAAACCCATTGGGCCTATTGGAAGGCTAATTTAGTGACCTTAAGTTGTCCCGGTTAGTGATATCACTAGGCTCAGGCAGTGGTACCGCCTGAGAGCTAGAATACACAATTTGTTCTTTTCTAAGAATGTCGGCGATAATACTACCCCTATCGGTGTTGGTACCATCTAGGGTGATAGTGGTACCAATCGGTGGTACTGCCAAAGTCCATATTCCTAGGCTCTATTCAGCATTAGTATTGCCTAGCACTGACGGTAGTACCTCGAAATCTTGAGGATTTGGATTCTTGGCTCAATTTTAAAGCCTTTTGGGGTCTATAAATACCCAACTTATGCTTGCTTAATGGAAGAAGAAAAAGAAAAAGAAATATTGAGGATTAAAGGATTGTAAACTCTCTTTGAGTGGTGTTTGAGTCTTTTCCTTCTTGAGTTTAGAAGTGTTTCTAAGTTGTAGGATGGTTGATGTCTCTTGTAAAAGAGAGGTATAAAGGTTCTCTCCTAAGACTATTAAAAGGAGAAGAGATATAAAGGTTCTCTCCTAAGCCTGATAGAAGGAGAAAAGTTATAATAAGGATAGTTGATCTTCATCCATTAGAAATAAGATCGGTAGTGAAAGCCGGTGGCCTTGAAGGAAGAGGAATCAAGAGTGGATGTAGGTCGGGACGATCGAACCATTATGAATCAGTTTGCATTATTCTTTTGATTTGCTTTGTTATTGCTTACTAATTTACTTCACTCATTATCCTTACTTGCACTTTTGGATAAACACATATTCGATACAGATTTATCATCCAAACTTTGAAAAAAAAAGGATCCTTTTTGCTATAACACTAATTCACCTCGCCCCTCTTAGTGCTATTATAATCCTAACAATTAGTATCAGAGCCTAGTTCTCTTAGTTGGATTTGCTGGTTATAGGTGCCCTATAAGCTAATCACGTGAGTGATGGCACATGTGACACGTTGTGTGATCTTTTTACTTATAATTATTATTAGTATATTCTCAAATTATATTATTTGTTGTATGTATATTATGATGTCCTTGGTTTTGTGCACTGGAAGTTGGATCATGATGAGATCATGATAATGAGATCGATTCACCTTTAAACACTAATCCTGAATAATCCCGGTCATAGGTTGCTTGAGAGGGATATCGAGATAATCGGATAGACTAATGTGCTATATACCCGTCCATATGATGGAAGCGACTGGTCTCATAGCCACTTATGTGGAGATACTAAGGATATAGTACAGGTGCTCATTAGAGAATGAGTTTACAGATTGATCCGCTTATGAAATGCTATATAGTTAAAGATGCCTAATGTCAGACAGCGATTCTATAGTCCCAGTTATGTATCCGATTCTTTTACTTGAGACACCAAGGATGCCTTGTCTGAGTATTCATTTCTTTGACACCAAACTTACAGGTTTGAAAAGCTCTATATCTGGTACAAGTGGTTATCGGGATTAGTAGCCAACCTTACGAAGGTAATTAAGTGTCAATAGAGGATCATCCACTCTCGATATCACGAGAGGAATATTTTATATATGCTTGCTTAAACAAATCCCTAGCCAAGGTAATTCGGATTGAGAGAGAAAGAGTTCTCCAGTAGAATCTGATTAGAGCAAGACAAACTGATTCCGTATGTAACCTAACAGTTACCATGTCCAATATACAATTTCTGGGATATTAGTTGGATGAGAGATTATAGATACATAGTAATTATAGACAGACAGGTTCGATGGATTTGCCCCCCTATATAGTTTGGGAACTATGGCATAGTGGCCTAGTACATCCATAGTCGATGAGTCAACTAAATTATTATAGGGATAATAATTTACTATATCAAAATGAGTTTTGATGGGAGTGATTCACGACCAGCTCGGTATCGGGCTTAGAGGGTTATACACATATGGTGGATACTTCAGTGAATAGAGGATTTGATGAAGATCCAATTAGCCCATATTCTCATTAGATAAGATCCTATACTGATGGGCTCATTGTTTAAGGCCCAATTAGAGGTCTAAGGAGATTAATGGATAGATATCTAATAATGTAAGGTTAGTGGGTTATTGGATGAAGATCCAATACCCACTAAGGCAGGAGCCCTAGGGTTTTTGGTGGCTCTCTATAAATAGGAGGGAGACTCATAGTTGATGGCTATAGCCTTAGCCTCCTCCTCCTATTCTCCTCCCTCCCTTTGTGCAAGAGTTGTGAGATTAGATTGAAGGAGTTTCGTTTCAAAGATCCATCATGTGGATACCACTAGAGAGGAGTACGCTTAACCTCTTCATCCTCTCCATCTGGATCTGGAATACAGGGATATACGATCTCTCTAGGTAACCAATCTCTCACACATGATGTGATTTTTCGGTTCTTGCTACATTTTCACAATGAAAGCAATGAGGAAAGGGGGCAGCCAGCCATGGCTAAGCCCTCTGCAAGGGCGGCTAACCATGACCACACCCCTTGCAGGGGTGGCTGGCCACGGCTAGGCCACTGCAGGGTGGTAGGCCATGGCCAACCCCTTTGTAGGGGCGGCCGGCTACAACCAAGGCTGCGGGGGCAACTGCTAGCAAAAGATGGCATAGCCACCAGCGACCAGCCTGCAAGGGTGGCCTACGGTGGTGGTGCAGTGAAGGCAAAGAGGGCTAGGGCATCTTTTTTAGAAAAAGATTATTATGCCCCTCAAAATTTGAGAAAATCTAATTTTGTCCAATTTTATAAAATTCTTAAAATACCCTTAATAATTCTAAAAATTCTAGGGATTGTCCTCCCTTTCAGAATTCCAAAAGTGCCCTCAATAATTTTAAAAATTTCGAGGACTATCCTCTCATCCAGAATTATGAAAATACCCTTGACAATACTGAAAATTTTGAGCATGTCCTGATTTCCAAAAAATAATTAATTAAATAGTTTAATTAATTATTATATATATCTAGTAATCCTATATATAATGTGATATACATGTGATGTATGATGTGGATGATCATGAGCCATGTATTGTGATGTATATAATTATGATTATTATTATTATTAGGGCCTATGAGCCTTCGTTTTTCTCATTTATTGTCGGGCCTGTATGCCTGTGATTATTTGTAAGTACATGGAGAGCCGCAGTAGGAGCGTGGAGGTGACAGTAGGACCCATGGTACCGTGGCGGGAGATTACGATGCATGGTGATGCGACGATCCGATAGAACCGATGATAACGAGATCAACAATCACAGGGCATGAAGATGCACCGATGCACACATTGATCATATTATGAGTGATTAGGCTCAATGGCTCAGCTTAATCATATTAGGTGATGGCTCATGATTATCCGGTGTGACTTACATATATGATATGTTATACACATACTATATATATATATATATGATGTAGATATATATTAAATATGTATGTGTGTGACACAACATATTAGGAGACCGATATAAAATAAAAGCCCCTCCTATGATAATATTAAGTCAGTAAGTGTGAGGCAATAAGATTGACCTACGTGGCCTTCCATCGTTATAGGAAGAAATTGAATCATGACATAGGTTGAGTTGGTCGAGTCCTTCGAGGCTCACCTATTTACGTGATCGAGATCTTGCCGACGACATAAGATGTCACGATGACCTAAGGATATGGTATACTTGGTCGAGTCCCTCGAGGGCATATCATCAAATTAGACTCCTATTGTAATGATAGTGATGACTTAACTGAATATTATGGTTGGTTGAGTCCCTAGAGACCATAATGATTTAGAGGCCGAATATAACGAGAATTACAAGGAGTTGTGATTAGCAAGAGTTGCCTACCTTTTGGGCTTAGTGTAATTAGTCGAGTCCCTCAAGGTTGCACTAAGATGTCGATTGGATCTCGATCTCCACTAGGAGTTTGCCGAAGACTTTCGTCTCACGTGTCGAGGATGTCGCGTGATTCGCTAGAAAAATAGTAGGAGTACATTAAGATAGAAGTCCATATCTTAATTAGTATTTTTTGTAAAATTTGCATGTTATTTAATTTATGCTATATCATGTTTGTCGCTTGCAAACCCCCTACGTGGCATACTTGATGCCAACTGCCTCATCGGTCTAAAGGCTCCGTAATTTGAGAATTGTTCTCAAGGAGGAGAAAATCCTATATATTTTTAACATAATTGTGCCCACGCCGGAGGAAAGAACAAGCGAGGATGAGATTGCTTGCTTTGTGAAGTATATAGATAGTCCCAGAGAATAACCTATATGTTGATCTTATACTTCAATCCCTACCAGATTCCTTTTTACAGTTCATAGAAACAAGTTTGAGGTGACTCTACCTAAACTCCTCAATATATTGAGGGAAGTTGAGAGCACTATTAAGAAAGAAAAGCCAGTTCTCTCTATTGGTGAGACTAATAAGAAAAGAAAGACTAGCAAGACCCTTAAGAAGGGCAAAGGCAAAGAAATATCAGGTAAGACAAAGGTTGCTAAGAAATACCCGGCAAAGGACAAGGATAGTGCTTCCACTACAGCCAAGATGGACATTGGAAGAGGAACTGTAAGGACTACCCTGCAAATAAGGTGAAACAAAAGCTTAAAGAAGCTTCAGGTATATTTATGATCAGTCTCCACTTGTTAGATTTTGATGATAACACATGGGTATTAGATACCGGGAGTGCTTATCATATCTGTAATTTGTTACAAGTTCTAGCAAGACCTATGAGATTAGCTAGAGGCGAGATGGATCTCAAGATGGGCAATGAAGCAAGAGTTGCACCTCCTTATTCACCTCAGCTTAATGGTGTATCAGAAAGGATGAATCTCATGCTGTTAGACATGGTGCGGTCCATGATGAGTTTCACTAACCTACTCATCTCGTTCTGGGGGTACGCCCTAGAGACCGTAGCTTACCTTCTGAATAAATTTTCATTAAAGTCGATAGTGTCTATACCATATGAGATATAGAAAGGAATGAAGCCCGATCTTAAGGTTGTTAAGATTTAGGGCTATCCTGTCCACGTGAAAAGACACAACCCCGACAAGTTGGAATCAGGGACAAAATAGTGCACATTCGTGGGATACCCCAAGGGAACTTGTGGGTATTATTTATATCATCCAGAGGACCAAAAGGTCTTTGTTGCCAGGAGAGCTGTGTTTCTTGAGAAGGAACACATTCTTGGTGGAAACAGTGGAAGTGAGATATAATTGAGCGAGGTTGGAGAACCTAGCTCAAGCACTATTTCAGAGCCCAAGTCTATTCAGATACCTAACACATAAATTCCAACTTTGTGTAGGTCTAGTAGAGTATCTCACCCTTCTAAAAGATATGTAGGACATATCAGTGGAGAGGACTCTCAGGATGTTGATCCTCAGACCTACGAGGAGGTTATTATGAGTATAGACTCTGGAAAGTGGCAAGAAGCAATGAATTCTGAGATAGATTACATTTACTCTAACAAGGTTTGGAACCTTGTGGATGCACCTAAGGGTATCATACCTATCGACTATAAGTGGATCATTAAAAAGAAGATCGGAGTAGATAGAAATGTGAAGACCTATAAGGTAAGACTAGTAGCTAAATGATATCATCAAAGACAAGGAGTTGACTATGACAAAACCTTTTCACCTATTGCCATGCTTAAGTCCATTAGAATTCTTTTGACCATTGTAGCACACTATGACTATGAGATCTGGCAGATGGATGTCAAAATGATATTCCTCAATAGTAACCTCGAAGAGGAGGTGTATCTGATACAGTTAGAGGGATTCATATCTAGAGAGAGTCCATATAAAGTATGTAGGTTGCTCAAGTCCATTTATGGACTAAAGCAAGCTTCTCGAAGTTGGAACATAATATTTGATGAGACGATCATATCTTATGACTTTGTTAAGAACGGAGATAAACCTTATGTGTATAGAAAGGTAAGTGGGAGTGCTATCACCTTCTTAGTATTATATGTGAATGACATCCTAATCATTAATAATGATATAGGAATACTCTCCATAGTAAAGACTTTGCTATCTAGAAACTTTTCCACGAAGGATTTAGATGAAGCATCTTATATTTTGGGGATCCGGATATATAGAGATAGGTCTAAGAGGATGCTTGGCTTGTCCCAATCTAAGTATATAGACTCTATTATCAAAAGGTTTGGCATAGAGAATTCGAAGAGAGGTCTCTCATACCGATGAGTCATGGAATATCACTTTCTAGGAGTATGTCCCCAAAGACTCCTGAAGAAAGAGCAAACATAGATAAGATACCCTATGCCTCAGCAATAGAGTCTGTCATGTATGTTATGCTATGTACTAGGCCTGATATAGCGTATGCTCTAACTATCACGAGCAAGTATCAGGCGGATCTAGGTTTGGAACACTGGAAGGCAGTAAAGTGTATCCTTAAGTACTTGAGAAGGACTAAGGATCTTTTACTAGTATATGGAGAAGGTAGCCACTAGGTTGAGGGTTACATTGACTTGAGTTTTTAGTCCGACATTATTGATAGCAAGTTAAACTCAGGATATATTTTTACTCTAAATGGAGGAGCAATAAGCTGGAAGAGTTCCAAGTAAGATACTACTGCTAACTCGACCATAGAGGCGGAATAAATTACTATAGCAGAAGTAATGAAAAAAGGGGTATGGATGAAGAAGTTCATCATGATATGGGAATTGTTCCAACCAGCATGAAGTCGATGCCCATATACAGCGGCAGCGATAGGGCGATAGCTCTAGCAAGGGAACCCGGTCTCATCAGAATTATTCTGAGGAGATTCTATCTAATTAGAGCGATCATGACCCATAAAGATATAGCAATAGAAAGAGTTCCATCCGAAGATAACATTGCAAATCCACTATCAAAGCCGCTAGTTTAGATTTTATTTGAGCATCACAGGGGTTTGATGAGAATCAGATACATACGTGATTGGCTTTAGGACAAGTGGGAGATTACTGGTTATAGGTGCCTTGCAAGCCAATCACATGAGTGATGGCACGTGTAACACGCTATACGATCATTTTACTTATGATTATTATTGGTATATTCTCACATTATATTATCTATTGCATATATATTGTAATGTCCTTAGTTCTGTGTAATGGGAGTCGGTTCGTGATGAGATCACGATAAAGAGATCGATTCACCTTTAAACATAAATTTTGAATAATCCCAGTCATAGGTTGCTCGAGAGGGACATCAAGATAACCGGATAGATCAATGTATTATATACCCATTCATATGATGAAGGTGGCTAGTCTCATAGCCACTTGTGTAGAGACACTAAGGATATAGTACAGATGCTCGTTGGAGAATGAGTTAAATGATTGAAACACTTATGGAATGTTATATGATTAAAGATACCTAATGTCAGATAGCGATTCCATAGTCCCAATTATATATTTGATCCTTTGACTTAAGACACCAAGGATGCCTTGTATGAGTACTTCTTTCTTTGATGCTAGACTTACAGGTTTGGAAAGCTTAAGTTCTAGTACAACTGGTTATTGGGATTGATAGCCAACCTTACGAAGGCAATTGAGTGTCAATAGAGGATCATCCACTCTTGGTATCACGAGAGGAATATCTCATATGTGCTTGCTCAGAAAAATCCCTAACCAGGGTCATTCAGATTAAGAGAGAAAGAGTTCTCCGGTAGAATTCAATTAGAGCAAGACAAATTGATTTTGTATGTGACCTAACAGTACCAAGTCCAATATATGGTCTCTGGGATATTAGTTGGATGAGGGATTATAGATACAAGATAACTATGGACAGACATGTTCAATGGATTTGATCCCCCCTGTACCGTTTAAGACTATGGCGTAGTGGCCTAGTACATCCATAGTCGATGAGTCAATTGAATTATTATGAGGATGATAATTTACTATATCAGAAGAAGTTCTGATAGGAGCAACTCACGGTAGCTCTGTATTGGGCCTAGAGGGTCACATACATATGATGGATGATTCAGTGAATAGAGGATTGTATGGAGATTCAATTAGCCCCTATTCTCATTAAATGAGACCCTTTGCTGATGGGCACCTTGCTTAAGGCCCAATCAAAGGCCTAAGGAGATTTTTAGATAGAGATCCAATAATGTAAGGTTAGTGGGTTATTAGATGAAGATCCAATACCCACTAAGGCAGGAGCCATAGGGTTTTTGATGGCTCTTTATAAATAGGAGGGGAGACTCATTATTGATGGGTTGTAGCCTTAGCCTCCCCCTCCTATTCTCCTCTCTCCCTCTGAGCAAGAGTTACAAGATCAGATTGAAGGAGTTTCACTACAGAGATCCATCGTAAGGATACCACTAGAGAGGAGGATGCTTGACCTCCTTCATCCTCTCCATAAGGATCTAGAATACATGGATATACGATCTCCCTAGGTAACCAATCTCTCACACATTATGTGGTTTTTCATTTTACATATTTTTCTCACGACCCCAATCTTTTGCATGATGATTTGATCTGCGTAGGAAACCAGTTTTTTGTTTTGATTTTCGTTGTACATGTGATGCACCCGCTGAGGTTTCCAAACAGGATTAACATCCAAGAAAGATTTAATAGCTTTTTTAGGTAACCAAGAGGATCACTCCATTACTCATCCTCCAATGTTCAATGGGATAGACTACATATGTTAGAAAATACAAATACAAATTTTCTTACTTTCTATATATTTAGAATGTCATTGAATTTTGTTTTCAAAATTTTTTAAGCGCAATGAATGAGTAGAATGATCTTGAGAAGAAAATATTAAATCTCAGATTTTGATGATGAAATCAATTGATGAGTTATTGATTTAACATGGATTGTTAGAAGTTGATTAATGCAGGATTAACTACGATAGAAAGAATGTGACAATCAAGTTTGGCCTAACTCAAGTCCATGATTTGGGCCGAGGTTCGGACGATGCGATTGGAAACTCGCAAGGAGTGCATCAGAAGCTTCCTGAGGGTATCGGGAGCTTGCTTGGATGGCACAATGGAGTTTGCCAGAAGAAGACTGAGACTCGCTGGAAGATTGTCGAGGGTAGCTGAAAGGCTTGTCGTGAATTGGGAAGGTATTGGAGTGGACTTGTGGCTATTATGATTGAAATTAATTAAGTCATAGTTAGTATCATGTAGGTTTAACCACGATGGGAGAAGGAGTTACAGATCATACATGGAGCCAGGATCAAGTTTAGGCATTAGGCTAAGGATTGGATGATGCAGTGGGAACTCGCCGGGAGTACGCTAGGAGATTCGCCGAAGGGATCGAGAAGCTCACTAAAACCACACTGAGATATTGATGGAGGAAGACCATGAGACTCACCGTTAGAGATTTCGAAGGTTGTTGGAATGCCGGAGTGAGGTTATTAAGCTTGGTGGTCATGTTTAATTGTAATCTTCAAGTTGTGTGTTAAGAGTGAGTCCAATTTGAGTGTGATTTGGAAATCAACTCAAAGAGGCAACTGGGTCCACTATGGGGTTTGATTGAGCTCGAGTTAAGCTCAATTAGTTAACCAAATAATTAGTTAACATCAGTTTCAAAACAAAATTCAAAAAGTGGAGGGAACCACTTTTGTGGAAATTCTGGTGGGTAAACCGTCGGTAAGCAACGGTTATACTATTGTACCCAGGATTTCGAGTGATTGTCAATGGCTGAGCCGCCCAACGGTGATGGTTGTACCGTTGTACCTAGGATTCTGAGCTATTGTCAGCGGCTGAGCCACCTAGGCTGGGTGGCTGAATCACTTGTACCTAGGAATCTGGACACTTTTGGTAGTTGACCTGCCTCCTGGGCACTTTCATCGATTGACCCACCTAGGCCGACGGGTGAACCGCCCGTACTTGGATTTTTTAGATACAGTTAGATTTTGACTCTCGTTTTAAAGCCAATTTAGGGCCTATAAATATCCCAAGTTTTCTTACATTCCCAACAATAAATTTTGGGGATTATATTCTAAGAAAATATTGTGTGAGAATTGTAAAAAAAAGAAAAGGGATAAGAGAGTGATCAAAGAGTATAATCTTGTCTCCCTTGTAAGCAAAGTGTAAGGGTTTAGTCTTCACTCAAAGAAGATCGATAGTGGACACCGGTGTGCCTCAAGAAAGAGGACTTGGGAGTGGACGTAAGCCATTGGCGCCAAACCACTATAAAAATTGTGAGTGTTTCCATGTTTATATATTTTTGTATTGATGCTTCTGATTTAACTCAACTCTTTGAAAGCAAAGTTTTTACGATAAGTTCTAACGTTGCTTATCTTTCCGGTTTGCTTATTAACTTAGCAATTTTTTTTTAATCACTCACTCATTTCATTAAGAATAAAAAGCTTCAGATTTTCTATCTTGGTTTAATTGAAAAGATTTCATCTAAACTAAAAATTTATACTTGCATTAATTCACCCCCCCCCCCCCCCCCCCCCCTTCTTAGTACCAATTGATCCTAACAATTAGTATCAGAGCGAGGTAGTTACTCATTGGATTAACATCCACTTTAGTAAATGACTTATTTTGGCATAAATGAGGGACATTCCACCTCTCGTCCTCCCATATTCAATGGGACAGACTACACTTATTGGAAAACTCGGATGAGAGTTTTTTTGCTTTCTTTAAACCTTGATTTATAGACTATTATTGAAAATAGATTTGAAGAGTCTTCTCTTCCAATGAACGATTTGAATGATTTGGAGAATAAGACTTTCTCTTTAAATGCTAAGGCTATGAATGCTTTGTTTTGCACCTTAGATAAAAATGAATTTGATCGGATTTCTTATTGTGATTCGACTCTTGAATTTTGGCTTACATTGGAATTGACACATAACAACTTACTTAATTTAAATGACTCATTAAATAAAATATCACATAAAAATGAACATGAAGAACACGTTCCAAAGAACATGAAGGATTGTGAACTAAAACTAATATGACTCCTCGAGTGAAATCTCGAGTGATGAGAACTTTAGACATGAACTTTTGACAAATGAACCAGAAAAATTAATGAACTGGAACCTTAAAAATAATATAAATATAGACAAAACCTCTTGCTATGAATGCAAGAAGTCGAGGCACTTCAAAGATGAAGAACACAATCAAGAAGAAGTGAAAGATCTCACGCTCATAGCCAACTACGATGAGGTAAGTAACCACCCCGAAAGCTCTTTTACTTTTAATGAGTTATTACTTTCTTTTCATGAGCTTTATGATGAATTTAGAAAGATTAGCAAATCTTATAAATTACTTAAGAAAAATCATGCATCATTAGTTAGTAAACTTGATGAAATGCATGAAGTAGCACCATCACACAATACATACATAAAACATGAAACCTTGCATGATACTTTACCATCACACAATTTTTGCTCTAAAAGTGAAATGCTAGATGATGTTAAAAAGAAAAATATCATGTTTAAATAAATATTAAAAAATTAAAATAAGAAAGAAATCCCTAAATATGATCCTTGCCAATAAGGATCATATTAATAGAAGAAATGATATAGGTCTTATTGGTAACATTCAACAAAAGCCAACCATGTTTGTAAAAGGACCTACATTAAATTTACCACCTAAAAATAAATATAATTTTTATGGTAGATTAGGACATAAAGCCTACAAATATCCATTTAAAAACTATAGTCCACATAAATTAATTTAGGTTCCTAAAGGAATCATAAACAACCTTAAGCCATTAGAAAAAATAGGAAGAGCATACCATGAAGAACCAAAACTCAAATGAGTACCTAAATCAAAACCTTCTATAACATAAAGTTGTATCCTAATTGCATAGGTTGATATCAATTCTTAGATTTTAGAATTTACATCTAAAAGATTGAGCCCTATTTTTATGATCCAATGTCTCTCACCCCACTCCCTTATTTCTTATTTATTATTCAAAGAAAGGGAAGAAAATTCTTTCATAAGAAAATTATGAAGGGGAGCAAAACTTGTTTGCTTGCATGATGTAAATTGCTAGCTTAAATATTACAAAGGAAGCAAAAATTTGCTAGCTTGCACTTCTCAAAAGAGAAGAAATAACTAGCTAGCTTTATTTGCTATGTTTTCTTGAAATTTATATAAGATGGATTTATTGAGCTCATATTCAAAATTTTAAAATCTTATATCTACAAGATTAAGGTTGAGAGTTAAAAATGCTAAATTATTTAAATATATAAATTGATAATCTAGATTTCATGATATTAAGCCTTTTTGTGATAATATTTTTGAAAACATTCTCTATGTTTTTATCTTATTATTTACAAAAACAAAAAGGAGAGAAAATTTGCATGATGTTACCCTATAAATTTATTTGCTACCCTTGCTTAAAATTACATGAGATGTTTTGAAATGCATGAGTAGCTCCTAAATTCTTGAATTTTCTTGAAT
This sequence comes from Ensete glaucum, assembly GCA_021527575.1. NCBI lineage: Eukaryota > Viridiplantae > Streptophyta > Magnoliopsida > Zingiberales > Musaceae > Ensete > Ensete glaucum. Next base: position 21,139,043 of record CM038559.1, read on the forward strand.
ATCTTAGATTTTTGAGCTTATTTTCGAAATTCATCTCTAAGAATTGAAAGCTATACATAATTATGTTTAATAATTCCTCCCTTATTTTCTTTCCTTTTTAATTATAAGAAAAAAAAATTCTTTATGACTCATGTCATATTTTTACATAGGGAGAGCGAAAACTCATGTGTCTTAAAATTCTAAGCCCTATATTTCACCTTTTTATTGAAGACAAAGGGGTAGAAATATACATTAATGACACATGATATTAATGATATACATTGATATGGATATGGATTGATATATCTTGCATATGGATATGAGTGCATAATTTCTTTTTACTCATAATTTGATATCTTAGATATGCAAATTTGTGTTAAAATTTACATAGAATTTTTCTTGCTTGAATTTAAGAGTGTGTTATTCTCTTAAATTTAAGTGGCATGAATTTAGAGGGAGTTAGGATGAACTCCTGTCATCAATTATTATCATCATAAAAAAGGGGGAGATTATTGAATCTCAAATTTTAATGTTGAAATCAATTAATGGGTTATTGATCTAACATAGATTATTAGAAGTTGATTGATGTAGGATTAACTATGATAGAGAGAATGCGAGAATCAGGTTTAACCAGAGTTAAGTCCATGCATCGGGCCGGGGTTTGGATAGTGTAGTTGAGAACTCACCAGGAGTGCGTTAGAAGCTTGCCAAGGGTATCAGGAGTTTGCTTATATGGCGTAAGGGAGTTCGTCAGAAGAAGACCGAGACTCATCGAAAGATTGTTAGGGGTAGCCGAAAGGCTTGCTAGGAGTTGGGAAGGTCTTGAAGTGTACTTATGGTTATTATGATTAAAATTAATTAAGTCATAGTTAGTATCATATTGGTTTAACCATGACGAGAGGAGTTACAGATCAGACATAGACCCAGGATTATGCTTAGACATCAGGCCAAGGATTGGACGATGCGGTGGGATCTCACCGGGAATTTACTAGGAGATTCATCGAAGGGATCGAGAAGCTCACTAGGAATACACTGGGAGATCGCCTGAGGAAGATCGTGAGACTCACCATTGGAGATTTTGAAGGTTATCGGAATACGAGAGTGAGGTCATTAGGCTTGGTGGTCATGTTTAATTATAATCTTCAAGTCATAGGTTAAGAGTGAGTCTGATTTATGTGTGATTTGGAAATCAATTCAAAGAAGCAATTGGGTCCACTATGGGATTTAATTGAGCTCGGGTTGAGCTCAATTAGTTGACCAAAGAATTGATCAACATCAAGTTCAAGCCGGAATTTTAAAAGTGGAGGGAACAATTTTTATAGAGATTCTAGTGGATAAACCGCTGGTGAGCGATGGTTGTATCGCTGTACCCAGGATTTCGGACAGCTGTCAATGGCTGAGCCACCTAGGTTGGGTAGCTGAACCACCCATACCCAGGAATCTGGGCACTTTCGGTGGTTGACCCGCCGAGATTGATGGATAAAACGCTCGTACTTGGGTTTTCCATATATAGTTAGATTTTAGCTCCGGTTCTAAAGCCAATTTGGGGCTTGTAAATACCCCAAATTTTCTTACATTCCCAACAATAAATTTTGGGGATTATATTATGAGAAAATATTATATAAGAATTGTAAGAAAAAAAAAGGGGTAAGGGAGTGATCAAAGAGTGTAATATTGTCTCCCTTGTAATTAAAGTGGAAGGGTTTGATATTCACCCAAAGAAGATCGGTAACGGACGTCAGTGTGCCTTAAGAAAGAGGACTCAGGAGTGGACGTAAGCCATTGGTGCCTAACCACTATAAAAATTATGAGTGTTTCTTTGCTTATATATTTTTGTATTGACGCTTCTGATAGCAAAGTTTTCACGATAAGTTTTTTCCTCAAACATTACTTATCTTTCTGGTTTGCTTATTAACTTAGAAACATTCTTTTAATCACTCACTCGTTTTACTAAGAACGAAAAGCTTCAGATTATCTTGGTTTAATAAAAAAGATTTTATCTAAACTGAAAATTTAAACTTGTACTAATTCACCCCCCCTTATAGTGTCAATTGATCCTAACAGAAAATATTTTCGGTAAATGCTAAAGCTATAAATACTTTGTTTTGTGCTTCAGATAAAAAAGAGTTTAATTGTGTTTCTACATATGACACCACATATGAAATTTGATATACATTTAAAGTTACTCATGAAGGCATAAATAGAATAAAAGAATCTAAAATTAATCTTTCGGTACATAGATATGAATTATTTAAAATAAAACTAAGCGAAATCATTGGTGACATGTATACCCTTTTTACTGGTGTTATCAATAGTTTAAAAACTCTTGGCAAAAGCTATACTAATCTTGAATTGATGAATAAGATTTTAAGATCTCTTCCAAAAAGCTAGGATCCAAAGGTAATACCTATCCAAAAAGTAAGAAACTTGAACAACTTTCTTCTTGAAGAACTCATTGGATCTATGACGACCTATAAAATAACTTACAAAGCACAAGATGAACTAGAGGAAAACCTTTGTAAAAAAAAAAAAAAACTAAATTGCACTTAGAACCAAAGAAGACCGTTTGAGCAAAAGCTTAAGTGATGATGACATAGCAAACTATGTATTGATGGCCTTCAACGATGAGATATGTAACTCAACTGAGAGATCTTTATCTTATGTTGAATTACTTGATACATTTCATACTTTAGATGATGGAGTAAAAAAGATTGGTAAGAAATATAATTCACGAAAAAGAGATCATGCATTGTTTACTAATGAATCTGATATATTAGAATTATGCATGACAAATATACATCAACATATAATACTTCTTACTCTAAATTTAAAGATTTAAAATTATCTAATCTTGAACTTAAAAATGAGATTTTAAAAATCACTTGCTTTAGAAAATTTGAAAAGTATCTAGTTGAGATGAATGAATGAAAAACTAGAATATTGCTTAGATCAATCAATTGATAGTAATAACATAATATAATCTCTTAAAAAAGAAAATGTGTTAATATAACAAAAATTAAAAAATTAAAAATAAAAATAAGTCATTGAACATGATTCTTGCTAATCAAGGTTGTATATATAAAAAGGAAGGAATCAACTTCGTGAATAGTAACACTCATCAAAAGCTAACAAAATCTATAGGACCCACACTGTATTTTTTCTAAAAGTAAAATATAATTTTTTTTGAAAGATTTGGTCACTAGGCTTATACATGCTTTCTTAGAAAATATAGTTCTCATAAATTAGTTTAGGTTCCTAAAGTTACTATAAATGATTTAATGCCAAAAGTCAAGGAAGATAGATCTAACCATGAATGACCCAAAATTAAATGGGTACTTAAAGCAAACCCTTCTTTCTTGTAGATATATCTCTAAATAAGAGCTAGGAGTAAAATATAATATCTTGATAGTAGATACTCAAGACACATGCTTGGAAATCCAATATATTTCTCAAAGCTCACTAGCTAAGACGGAAGATATATTACATTCGAAGACAATAACAAAGGAAAATTATTGACATTGGAAATATTGGTAACAAAGTAAATCTTTTAATTGAAGATGTTATTTTAGTAGATGGTTTAAAATATAACTTATTAAGCATTATCCAACTATGTGATAAGAGATATAATATTAAATTTGAATATAATGTGTGTATCATAGAAATACCAAATAAGAATAAATCTATAATTGTTTTAAGAAGTGATAATGTTTATATTATTGATCTTGATGATTTTCATGATGAAATTTATTTTTTAGATTTAAATAATAATGAATGACTTTGGTATAGAAGGTTAGGACATGCAAGTATGAAATTGATCTCACAAATTAAAACTAAAGAATTTGTACCTTAGGAAAATTTAATTCAAAATCTAATGGAGATATTTTTCTTAGATATTCCTCTGTTTCTAAAGCTTATCGAGTTTTCAATAAGAGAACTTTAGTAATTGAGAAATCTATCCATGTTATTTTTACTAAATCCCCTGATGTTAAGAAAAATAATTTTAATGATGTTTTTGAATTTGAATGAGAATTCTCCTCTCCAAAGCAACTTGAATACATCTACTTCCAAAGAAACATTACCAAGGAGTGAAAGTATGTAGATGCATATCCTAAGGAGCTGATTATTGGAGATACCTCAAAAGATATTCGAACTCATTCTTCATTAAAAATATTTATTCAAATGCTTGAATTAAGACCTTTTACTATTTATTCACGTATGATTTTTTAAAGAGGAGATTTATCATAACGAATCATGATCTTCCACTTAACTTCTCAATATTTATAACTTGAGATTTATATGAATAAATATATTTTACTATTTATTCTCCTATGATTCTTTTTGCTATTTACTAAAGAAGAGATTTATTCAAATGAATTATGATCTTTAACTAACTTTTTGATATTTATAACTTAAGATTTATATAAATCAATATCTTTTACTAGTTGTTCTCCTATGATTCCTTTTGCTATTCACCAAAGAGGAGATTTATTTAAATGAATTATTTTCACTTAACTTCTTGATGTTTACAACTTAAAATTTATTTTATCTGAATTAGATTTATTTTGACTCTTTTGTTTTCATGACTTGTGTACTCTATTTTTTTAAAAAAAAAGAAAACAAGTAACTCGTATTTGTGTTGATAACAAAAACATGAGAAGTAGCGATTTATGATTAGCTTATGTGTTGAATAAGGAGATTTATGATGCTTTTATAATTCTTATTAGAAATAATTTATGTCTAACTTTCATTATTTAAAGCTTGATTGAAGATTTGGGCTTGAAATGATAATATTAAGATCAAATTTATCTGAACTTTAATTCAAGAGTACTATTAGAAAAGTTCCATTTTGAATTCAAGTTCATCAATTTTTAAGATGACATATAGATAGGTGGAATTTTGTTAATACCCTATCATAAGTTAACCTATCATGAACCTATTTTGATATTTGTATCCTTAATGTTATGATATTATAGTAGTTTTATAATTGAAATTTTGATGTAAAGGGAGAGAAATAGTACCATGATAACATGATATCTTTTTCTTATTTTTGATGATGACAAAGGAGGAGAGAGAAATGGTAGCTCATGTCTTTTATTAATAAAGGGGAGAAGTATATTTTAACAAAAGGGGAGAAGTATATTTTTCTATTAACTAAGGGGGAGAATCATGATGTCTTGCTTATGATTCTTTGTTATGCAAATGGTTAACTTATAGTTATATTTTGATATTATACATTGATATTTATTAAAATTTGAAACTTGAAATGATTATGATTTTTAAGACTTAATTAAACATTAATTTTTGAGCTTGAATCATAATCAAATTTCTTTCAACTTGAAGTCAATACAAGCATTTAAAATGATATATGCTCATTTGAATTCAAGTGCATTATAATCTTTCATAATAGCATATATACAGAGGGGGCTTAGTTAAAACTTCATCATCAATTAATTATCATCATAAAAAAAAAGAAGATTGTTCAATTTTGAATTTTGATGATGAATTTAATTAATGAGTTTCTAAACTAATAAGAATTATAAGATTAGTGACACAGGAAAAACTTTGATAATAAATATTAACCATCACAGAACAAAATATCAAAGCAGGAGAATCAAATATTGGGCTGGAGAAGTATCATGTTAGATATTAGACATTGGGCTAAAGGATTGGTCAATATATTGAAGGATTGACTTTGTGCAATGACTTCGGGCATCGGATCGGAAGGATTAAGTATTCCGCTAAAAGATCATGTGTTGTTAGAAGTCAACATGTCGATAGATCAAGCTATATGTTGAAGGAAAGGACAAAGCAGCAAAGGTTCAAATGAGGTGTTAGATGATCAAATAACATGCCTAAACGTTGGACAACATACTGAAAGCTTCATGATTATGCTAGATATGTGATTAAGTAGTTGAAATCTTGATCGAGATTGTTTGAGCTCAAATTAAGTTGGTATGGGGCCTAAACCATGCTATCTTAATTAGAAGCACATTAGACATGAAATAGGGTCAAATTTGACCTGTTGGAAGGCCAATTCAGTGACCTGAGGTTGGCCTGGGTGGTGGTACCGTCAGCCCAAGTGATGGTACTACTTGAGAGCCAAAAAGCATAGTTTGTACTTTTCTTAGAATGTCGATGGTGTTATCGCCCCCAGTTGGTAGTGGTATCGCATAGGTCGATGATGGTACTACTTAGGTCAGTGGTGGTACCGCTATTAGTGCTAGTACCGTTAATATCCTGAAATCTTAAGAATTTAAATTTTTTACTCTATTTTTAAGCTTTTGGGGCTATAAATACCTTACTCATGTTTGCTTAATGGAAGAAGGAAAATAGAACAAATCTGGAGGATTTGAGGCTTGTAAACTCTCTTTAAGTGGTGTTTGAGAGTCTTTTCCTCCTTTATGAGTTTAGAAGTGTTTCTAAGTTATAGGAGGTTTAAGTTCTCTTGTAAAAGAGAGGTGAAAGGTTCTCTCCTAAGCCTGTTAAAAATAGAAGAAGTGTAAAGGTTATCCTAAGCCTGTTAAAAGGAGAAGGGTTATTACAATGGCAGTTGATCTTCACCCATTGGAAAGAATATCAGTATTAAAAGTTGGTAGCCTCGAGGAAAGAAGAATCAAGAGTGGACATAGGTCAAGACGACCAAACCATTATACATTGATTTGCATCCTTTTCTTGCTTTGCTTTGTTATTGCTTGTTGATTTACTTCACTCACTATCCTTATTTGCACTTTTAATAAATACATTTTTGATACAGATTTATCATTCAAACTTTAAAATAATTGGATCCTTAAATAATTGGATCCTTTTTGTGATAGCATTAATTCACCCCTCGTCTCTCCCCCTCTCCCCTCTTTTAAGTGCCATTATGATCCTAATAAAAGACCCAACATTTAGTATTTTAAAGTTTTTAGATTCAAATATTTTAGTTTAAATAAAAAAAGATGCCTTAGAAAATTTTGATATAAAATCCGTACAAAGGTATTTTTCTTGGATATTCTTTTATCTCTAAAGCTTATCAAGTTTTAAATAAGAGATCATTAGTTATTGAGGAATCTATTCATGTTGTTTTTCATAAATCTTTCAAAGTTAAGAAAAATAATTTTGATGATGATTTTGAATTTAATAAATTGAATTTAAATGAGATTTCTTATCTCTAATGTAATTTGGATATATCTAATTCTAAAGAAATCGTACTTAAGGAATGAAAGTATGCATATTCTAAGGAGCTAATTATTAGAGATATATCAAAAGGTATTCAAACTCATTCTTCATTAAAAAATACTTATGCAAATATCACTTTTTATCTCATTTTGAGCCTAAATGCATTAACGATGCTCTCAAAGATGACTCATGGGCCTTGACAATACATAAAGAGTTAAATCAATTTAAAATAAATAAAGTTTGAATACTTGTTCCTAGACCTAGTGATCATCTTATGATTAGTACTAAATGAGTCTTTAGGAATAATCAAAACGCACAAGGTACCGTGATTCAAAATAAGGCTAGATTAATGGTCAAAGGTTTCAACCAAAAAAAAGATATAGATTATAAGAAACATTTATTCATGTGGTTAGTCTTGAAGTCATAAGGATATTCATTGCATATGCATGTTTTAAAAATTTTAAATTATTTCAAATGGATGTCAAGAGTGTTTTTCTTAATTATTTTATTTTTGAAGAAGTTTTTGTTGAGCAACCACTCGGATTTAAAAATAATTCTTTTCCAAACTAAATTTATAAATTATTTAAGACTCTCTATGGGTTGAAGCAAGTCATTATAGTGTAAGAGACTTAGCTCTTTTATTATTTAAAATAATTTTTCTAAAGGTTAAGTTGACACCACATTGTTTACTAAATATTTAAAAATATCTTTCTTATTTTTAAATTTATATTGATGATATTTATTTTAAGTACTATAAATGAATTTTGATGTGAATCGTTTGCCAAGAATATGAACCAAGAATTTAAAATAAGTTAGATAGGTGAATTGATTTTTTTTAGAATTACAAATTAAGCAACTAAATGATGAAATTTTTATTAGTCAAACTAAGTATATTTTGGATCTATTAAAATAGTTTCATATGGATAGGTGCTAAGGCTATTAACACATCAATGAGCATTTCTACTAAATTAGATATGGATAATGAAGAAGAAATTTTGATCAAAGGACTTATAAAGTTATGGTAGATGGTATATTATATCTTATTGTATCTAGATCTGATATAATATTTAGTGTTGGGCTTTATATAAGATTCCAATCCAATCTTAAATAATCTTATTATAAAGTAGTTAAATTAATTTTTAGATACCTAAAAGGAATTCTTAGTATGAGATTATGGTATCTTAAATCTAAAAATTCTGATTTGATTGCTTATGTTGATGTTGACTTTATAGGATATATAATAGGTAGAAAAAGTACCTTTTAAACTTATCATTTCTTAGGTCATGTACTTATTTCTTGGTCTTCCAAGAAGTAAAACTCTATCATATTATTTACAACTAAAGCTGAATATGTTATGATAAGTATATGTTGCGCATAGGTAATTTAGATGAAAAATACTTTAGAAGATTATGAACTTTGTTTAAAAAACATCCCTTTAAGGTGTGGCAACACTAGTGAAATTTGTCTGTCAAAGAATCATATTCAATATTCGCGAACTAAGTATATTGACAGTATACATCATTTTATTAGGGATCATATAAACAATCATGATATATCTTTAGATTTTATTAATATAAAATATCAGTTAGTGGATATCTTTAATGAACCACTAAGTGAGGAACAATTTTATTTTATTAGAAGGGAATTAAGTAAGTTAAACTTGAATGAAAGAATCTAGATGAAATTAATATTCTCGAAATAGGTAGTATGTATTGGATTATAACAGGATGTGATTGTTGCTTTGGATATTTGTATGATAAAATATGATTGATATATCTGAGAAGGATATAATGCTTTTATACAATGGCCTGATTACTAGACAGCTTCATAAACATGACATAGCCATCCCATCAGACAAAAAAATTATAAAACTAGATATATTTAATATAAATCTATTAAGAAGATTAAGATGCATTATAATGAATAGGTTTATGGGCTAGATTACCTAGAAAAATTGATCCTCTTCTACATAAGCCTAAACTAGAGATACCTATACATAGGGGTGGTCATTCTCCTCTTGCTAATCCCTTTGAGGCAAGACCTCTAGCAGAATAAGTACCATCTTCATCTTCTGATTCCATAGCAACCCGACTAGATCATATTGAGGTTCATCAAGACCATATTTTGATTGAGATGTGATAGCTTTATCATTGTCTTGACACTTACGGTGTATATTTTCATACTTTATTTAGACATTTTGAATTACCAATACCTGAGTAGCTTGTATATTCTTCTTTATATTGATGATAAAGGGGAGAAGTAAATTTTACTGAAATGTATATGATTTGTACAATAATTATTCTAATATTTTTAACTAAAATTATACATACTTTTTGATGACGTAATAAAATTAAGATGTTTTTGGTGATGATGATGTTTGAGATTTTAATTTAAATTATGCATATGATTATGTAATGATTATTATGATATTTTTAATTGAAATTATGTATATGTTTTGTGCAATGATTATTTTGATATTTTAATTAAAATTATGAATATGATTTTTGCAATGATTACTATTGAAAGTCACTAAGATTTATGATTAAAACTATTTTGCATTGAACTCAAAGAATAGCACTGAAAGATTATTATTTTTTTGAATTTAAATTTATTATATTTAAAAATAGCATATATACAGGGGGAGCTTAATAAAACTTCAACGTTAATTGATTGTCCTCATAAAAGATAGAGATTATTGAATCCCAAATTTTGATAATGAAATCAATTAAAGAGTTTATGGACTAATATGCTTTTGAGATAAGTGACATAAGAAATACTTTGGTCATGGACACAAATTATCAAAGTACATACCATTAAAGTAAGAGAATAAGATGTTTTACCGAGAAAAGTATCATATAGGAAATTGGATATTGAGTTGAAGGATTAGTCTCAATGCTAAAAATTGAATTTCATAATATAAGTTCGAGCATCGTGCCAAAAGGATTAGGTATTACCGAAAAAGTTCGAATGTTGTGAGAAAGTTATCATGTCAATAGATCAGGCGATATGCCAAAGGAAAGGACAGTGCATTCGAGGTTCAATCTAAGTGTCAAAAGATCAAACAACATGTCGAAATGGTGTACAACATGCTAAAAGCTTCATAATTATGATGGACATGCGGTAGGATTATTAAAGTCTTGATTGAGGTCTTTCTAGGTCAAATTGATTTGGTATTATGTCGGAAGCATACCAACTTGTTGAGAAAGCCAATGTGCTTGGACTCGGGTTGAATTAGGCCCATTATAAGGCTCAAATGGTACCCTTGAGCAGGTCTAGGTGGTGGTACCACTAGGCCCAAATGGTGGTACCGCTCGAGTCAGCTGATAAGCACAAACAGTGCTTGTTAGAGCTATCAACATTGTTACCGTTCGAAGGTCCAAAATTGTAATATTAAAAGTGATGACAGTAGTACTGATAGTTGTTAGTGGTAGTACTATCTGTACCCCAAAATTTTAGGAATTTAAATAATAGAGCATCAAATTCTAAGTTTGTAAAGGGTTGTAGCTCTTTCTTTGAGTATTGTTTGAGTCTCTTTTTCCTTCTTAAGTTTAGAGGTGATTCTAAGTTATAGAAGGTGAGAGATCTTATAAAAGAATGAGTGTGGAGATTCTCTCCTAAGCCTGTTAAAAAAAAAAGTTGTAATGATAGTAGTTAATCTTTGTCCATTAAAAAGAAGATCAATAGTAAGATCTCTTACCTTTTACAACTTAGAATCATCACTAAACTCATTATGAGCATAACAACTAATTCACCTCTTAAAGCAAAAAGTTTTTTTTTTTGTTAAAAAAGGGAATATACATTTGCACTAATTCAACCCCCCCCCCCCCCCCCCTCTTCTCTTAATACCATTATGATCGTAATAACTACCCTAATACAAGCGCCAACTTTTTAATAGGGTGATAGTGCTCCTTAGGCCCATTCCGCACATGGCTAGTGCATTAGATGTTAGGAAAAAAGAGAATTTACATTTGCACTAATTCCCACCCCCCCCAAAGTGCCAATTGATCCTAACACTTTCAATATCAATTTTCTTTGAACGAAATTTTTTTAAACTGAAGTTTTTCACTTAGCACTAATTCACTCATCCACCACCCCCTCCCCACTCTCTTAGTGCCAACTCGATCCTAACAAGTGAACGATTTAAAAAAAATTACTATGTTACTTACTTAAAAATGACTTAAGAGGAAACAAGCAAATCCAAATAAAAAATAATCAATATTGAAGAAAAGTACTTGACTTGAAACATTGCTTTCAAAGAGTAAATTAAATCGAAAGCATTAATACAAAATTAGTAAGCAAGGAAAGCAAAAGAAAAATTCACAAGTTTTATAATGGTTCGACACCAATGGGCCTACGTCTACTCCTGAATCCTCCTCCTTGAGGCACACCAACATCCACTACTGATCTTCTTTAGGTAAAGATCAAACCCTTACACTTTGCTTACAAAGGAGACAAGATTACAACTCTTTGATCACTCCCTTACTCCTTTCTTTTTTCTTATAATCCACACAAGTTTTTCATAGAATTTTATCCCCCACATTGTTATATAGAATGCAAGAAAACTTGGGGTATTTATAGATTCCAAATGGCTTCAGAATTTGGAGTCAAAAATTAAACTCACCCAAAAAATTTGGGTACGGGCAGTTCATACGCCGACCTGGGCGGGTCAACCGCCAAAAGTGCCTAGATTCCTGGGTACGAGCGGTCCAACCGCCGAGCCTGGGCGATTCAGTCATTGACAGTCATCTGAAATCTTAGGCAGCGCTGGTTAAACCATCGCTCACTAACGATTTACCTGTAGGAATCTCTGAAAAAATGGTTCCCTTCACTTTTCAAATTTCGGCTTGCACCTGATGTTGACCAATTATTTAGTTAACTGATTGAGCTCAACCTGAGCTCAACCAAACCCTCAAAGTGGACCCGATTGCCTCTTTGAGTTGATTTAGATTCTTTTTAGATCACACTCATTTATGACTCAATCTTAACCTACGACTTAAAGATTACAATTAGGATATGACCACCAACCTTATGACCTTACTCCCGTAATTCGACAACCTCTAGAATCTCCAACGACGAGTCTCATGGTCTTCCTCTGGCAATCTCCTAGCATGTTCTTAGCGATATTCTCAATACAGCGAAGTCCTAGCAAACACCTGGCGAGCTTTCACTACATCATCCAAAACTTTGGCCCAATGCCTAAGCTTGATCTGGGTCAATATCTAATCTGTAACTCCTTCTCCCATCGTGGTTAAACCTACATGATACTAACTATGACTTAATTAATTATAATCATAATGGTCAACATATTCACTTTAAGACATTCCCAACTCCCAACAATCCTTTTGGCTACCCGCAACAATCTTTCGGTGAGTCTTGGTCTTCTTTCGGTGAACTACCTTGTGCCATCCTAACAAACTCCCAATACTCTCAGTGAGCCCCCGACGCACTCCTGGCGAGTTCCCAACCGCATCGTCCGAACCCCAGCCCAATGCATAGACTTGACTTTGGTCAAACCTTTGATTGTCATATTCACTCTATCGTAGTTTATCCTATATCAATCATCTCTAATAATGCATGTTAGATCAATAACCCATCAATTAATTTTATTATCAAAATATGAGATTCAACAATCTCCCCCTTTTTGATAATGATAATTAATTGATAACAGAAGTTAATCCTAACTCCTCCTAAATCCATGCCACTTAAGTTTAAGAGAATCACACTTTTAAATTTGAAGTATTTTTAAGCAATCAACATTCCAAGCAAATTTCAACATAAATTTATATTAAGTCATTGAATCATGAATTTCCAAAATTAATTATACATCCATATCCAAGATATCTAAGTATATGATCAATATCTTGTATCATCAATCAATATCATGTGTCATAAATATATATTTCTCCCCCTTTGTCATCAACAAAAAGATGAAATATAGGGCTAAGGATTTTAAGGCACATGAGTTTTTGCTCCCGTATTTTAAAATACGATATGAGTCATAGAGAATTTTCTTCCTCTTGTGAAAAGGAAAGAAAACAAGGAGTTATAAAATATCATTAAATATAGCTCTCAATTTTATAGAGGTGAATTTTAAAAATCAGCTCAAAACTCTAAGATATTCAAGAAGATTCAAAAGTTTAAGAGCTACTCATTCATTTAAAATTATCTCATGTAATTTCAAGTAAGCGCAGAAAATAAATCTGTAAAGTAGCAAAACATTATGTAAATTTTCTCCCATTTTTGTGAACAATAAGTTAAAAACACAGAGAGAATTTTTACAAACATTATCACATTAAAAAAACTTAATCTCATGAAATCTAGATTAACAATTCATATATTTTCATGATATAGCATTCCTAGCTCTTAACCTCAATCTTGTAGATAGAAACTTTGAAAAGAATATTTCGAATATGTGCTCAACAAATCTTTCTCATGTAAATTTTAAGAAAATATAGCAAATATTTTTTGAACAATAACAAATCATTATCTTCATGTAGATTTTTAAAATCATCATTACATGCATGATCATCAAACATGATTTTACATCATCATACCGCTCCCTTTGTCATCAATAAAAGGAGAAGTGCAATTAGTAAGTTTTTGATATATGAAAGATTAGCAATTTAATAAATTTTTCATTACTTTAGAACATGCAAGCTAGTGAATTCTTTCTTCTCTTTTAAGAAGTGCAAGCTATTAAATTTTTGCTTCCTTTACAATGTTCAAGTTAGCAATTTTACATCATGCAAGCTAACAAGTTTTGCTCCCCATTTGTCATTGTTAAAAAGAAGGGATGGTTATAATAGTGTAATACTTTTCCCATTACATTATTTTTCAAATCATCACATGAAACATATCAAGAAAAAGTTAATATGGTGATGAGATATATAATTCATGAAGATAAATTATGAATATCAAGAGACAAATTATAGGATAAATAAATAAAAATGATTTATGCATAAGAAATCTCAAGTTGTCAAGATAATAATTTATATAAAAATCTCCTTTTAAATAATATGAGAACACATGATAAGATATTTTGATTCATAAAAGATTTCAGGTTATAATTTCGAGGAATCAAAATCACAATATAGGCAAAAACTCATTCAATTTCAAATAATCAAAATTATCAAAAACACTTTCAAGAGATTCAAAATAAATATAAATGCTAGTGATTTACTTTCTCTCCTTTTTGGTTGTAAATAATGAAAATGAGTCTTAGGGGATTAAATAATCTTAATTCATTTAGGATAAATCTTAAGACATATAATTCATTTAGATACATCTTTTTTTAATAAAATAGAAGAACGATCTTGATAAAAAGTTTCAACTTATAATTGTCAAGATCATAAATATTATTTTTATTAAAAATAGAAAATCATAGATATCAATAACGTGATTCCCATAACATATAAATCTAGTTAAGAAATTAAGGAAATATTCATGATAATACAAATCTCTTTCAATTTTCAACTTATCATAAATTTAAGAAATACTAATTTTGGTGATTCTTGGTGTGGCCTCTTATAAGACTCCTCGTGTTGGCTCAAGATCATTGCCTTGGCAGCTATATGTTGGTTAGCTCTTTAGAGGAAGGTCGTGGGTGGCCGACTAGTGACTAGAAGAAGCAGGAGCATCGTAGGCCCATCATGAAAGTCTGTATCACCAATGAGGGGTGGGCATCTTTGACTCCTCGGATCTCATTGACAAGCTGGGTGATAAAGCAGGAGAGGGGCTCGTCCTCTCAGTGTCTTAACCTGAGCAACATGGGCGTGGAGGGCTTTTGGTGAACATTGGCATGAAAATGGAGCTCAAACTCTTTTGCAAGCTGGGTAAAGGAGACTTTAAAGGGCTTTAGATGATTATATCATTCTCAGGCTAAACCCCTTAGTGTTGTCAGGAACGCCCGACACATTAGAGCATCCAACGTGCCATATACCAACACCTAGGCCTGAAGATTAGAGTGTGTTCCCTGGATCGAAGCTAACATTGAATG
Source organism: Ensete glaucum (assembly GCA_021527575.1). Classification (NCBI taxonomy): domain Eukaryota; kingdom Viridiplantae; phylum Streptophyta; class Magnoliopsida; order Zingiberales; family Musaceae; genus Ensete; species Ensete glaucum. The sequence continues at coordinate 21,154,179 of CM038559.1, forward strand.
CCTCCAACATCGGAAAGCAAAAGTTAGCTAGGAGGGGTTCCTCTTGAATGCTTTGGACAAATGGGGAGTGGCTTGAGGCGAGGTCATTCCCCCTTCGAGTACTGGAACTCAAGTTGCACCTTGTCCAGGTATTGGTTAACTTAGTGAAGTTGAGCCCTAAGTGAGGATTAAGTTTACAACTTGGGTAGGGTAGATCCATGGTGAGGGGGCACTGAATTCCACTATCAGGGACAATGTGCTCTTGGTGACGTTTCGATCTGCCTAGGACAGTTTGAGGGATCAACTATGGATTTGATGAGGAGGCCCGGAGAGGTGCGAGAGCAAGTGAGGGTTGAACCACTGATCATAATGTTGAAGGTGGGATCGATTATTGGGCCAGATGGGGGAGGAGATGAGCAATGTCTTGTATCATCCTAACCAAGGTTTACATATAATGTGTGAGACTTAGGAAGGCCTCGGTAGGGATGAGCAGGTGCCCTACATTTGATCCCAGAGGAGAGAGCCCTAGGTCATTGAATAGACACTAGTAGCACTCTGGAGTCTATGCTGAGGTGGAGACATCTACTTATAGGAAGGAGGGTATCAGTCCTCCCTGCCCGAAGGTATTATGTGTAGGTGGTGGCGCTTCTTCGTTGGAGCGCTCATTAAACAGGTTTGCGGATGGATGTTCTTACAACATCTGTGCCCTCCTTCTAGTGCCCAAATGTTATCACCTCGATGCCATTGACTGAGAAGTTATCATAGCTTGGTTCTATCCTAAAGGTGGAAGCTTGTCCTGTCGACCCAAGTGGCAATCACAAATGATGTTAATCGTAGATGAAGGTCCAGTTGGAGAATCCCGAGGTGCTACTTATTCACCCGAGTGGATTCTGCATCCAACAGAGATGATCTGAGCTCCCTCTGGGTTCCGAGGATGAGCCAATGTGTGCCTTGGCTTCACTGGAAACCCTGCATGAGTGGTTAGCATCGAGAAAACTCTCGACTTGACCCCTCTAATGATAAAGTCAATTTTTGAGGGGAGTGAGAATAATAGGTTTCTTTGTGTCGATCCCTTATTCAAACTTCGAAGATCGATTTTAATATATAAGCAATCGATAGAGGAAGGTCGATGACTAGTTAGGATGAACCTATACATCCTTCAAGGGCAGGTGACTGATTGATACATTCTCCTAAAATGCATCACTAATGTAAGATAATTAAAGGAGTATTATTTATAAAAAAAATGTGAAAATAAATTTCATCACCTGAGATTAATACTCTCAATAGATAGCCCGTATAGATTTTTCCGAAACTAAGACAAGCGATTAAAACAAGGGAAAATGAACTTAGGGGTTTAATGCTCCTTCCCACCAACCCATTTGGACATCCTCAAAATTGAGGTCGGCAAAAGAAAAGGGAAGCACGTGGGTTCTTCTACCCACGTGGGGCAACCAGTTGCGAGGTGAGCTAGCAAGTTAATGCCCATGTCAGTTATTACCTATCACATTCTTTACTTGTGAACCACAGAATTTTATGTCAGCTACCAAAGAGAATGAGTGATTACATTAGTCAATCGAAAAGAAGTTTTGATTCCTTAGGGATGTTATTAACGTGAGTAACTCTCATAATAATTTATTTTTAATCTTTTATTATTTTTTATAAATAGACATAATCTCATATGAATATGTATAGGAATATAATTTAAAGATTATGATTTTTCTTTCATCTTTCCTACATCATTAATATTATTGGATCTGTAAAAAATAGAAAGAGATGAAAATGAATATCTAATTCTGTTATAGAGATTATATCAAAATATATCTATCAAAAATTTGATTTAATATTATTTAATTTATATTAGTGCAAAATCTGAAGCAGAAGCTAAATCTGTCAGTTCAAGCAAGGACAGTAGCTGATGAAACTACATCTGCGTTATATTTAGCTACGCAACAACCTTAAACTCGTGATGTCGTGTCCCACTTATACGTTTGTCGGAGAAAGACTTTCCGAACTCTCTCCCACCCTTGCAACGACTATTGATCTCTGATGTTGTCGTGTTGGCTACCTTTGCCAACTGAAATATAAGCAGCAGAACACGAGATTGTCATGTTGACGAGTCCAACATTTTATTCCAAGCTTAATGGAATGTGAAGCCCAAGATTAATTCATCGGAATTCTTGGGTGTTAAGCCATGGCAACGCATCCTTGGGGTCCAACCTTGCGACTGGAATATACAGTTCGGTCGCTTGCCCGCCATGCAAGCTTAAATCTCGTTACAAGATAAGAATAATTCCACTCCATAGCAAGCTTCAATCTCCATTATAAATCTATCGAGCTTTGTCCAACAACCGCGTGTCACCACCGACCGACGGAGAGTAAGATTTCACCTCTATTCGACCATGGTTTCCAAGTCGAGCAGCCGAGAGCACGCCGATGCGAATCACGACATCTCGGCGCTCGCTGATCACCCCATGAGCCTCGGCCAGCAGGGCGGCGATGGCACGAGGATCGTCGTGCTCGCGAGTGAGAACAGAGGCGCGGTGACAAAGGTGAACTCGCAGGAGATGGTGGACACGGGCGGAGTGCTGCGGGCGGACGAGACCGCACTGGCCGCATGCGCCAACAGCAACTACCAGGCCGTCAACAACTCGATCGTTCTCGGCGGAAGCTGCACGGCGGAGGACCCCGGCGTCCACATAGCCATCTCCGACCGCGAGGATGACGATGACGAGAGTGGAGAGGGAAGAATATAGAACTCATAGCGTTCCGGCCTAGAGAAACCCAAAAGAAACAGCATGTACATGTCATGTTATAGGCAACCAAATCTTGGAAAGCGTTTCGTGACACCGCTTTCGCTTGCTTGTGTCGTTGGCTTCTGTAGCTCCTTACAGGAGTTATGCTTTCTTCGTTCGCCACCGGTTCGTGTTCGAGTGGTAAGGGATGCAGATAGCTACAAGCATTTCTATCGACTCTTCAGATCTTTTAATTTATCATGGTGTGAATTATTTTGAAAATGATATATAATTTATTTTCTTATTTTTTGGACAAACAGTACAATATACCAGAGTACACAATTTCCGATTCGTGAAATCTTTTGACCACATCCCATGCTCTCCTCCTAACAAGTTGACTGACAGAGGAACAACATGAATAGCAGCAGAGTTGCTAAACTAAAACAACAGGTATACATAAACTAAAATACTCATGAGCGTTATCCACAAGCTTTAGGAGCTCATGACTTTGGATAGTCGCTCGCTCCGTCCTCGGCCGTGTTTCCTTCTTTCACAAACAGCATCACCAAGACGGCCAGTAATGGGTAGCTCGCCGTGGTGAGAGACCAGTTCACAATCAACTGCGATAGCAGGGGGACCTTGTGCGTGTCGATCTGCCAAGCAACTGCGGCACCCGCGCTCTGCACTCCCTTGTAGAATCCGCTATACCTGCAATTGTGTACAGGAAAAACATGTAGATGATCGCGATGCGCACGAAGCAGACAAGTACTTTTGAAGCGGAATTGAAGTGAGATGAACATGATTGATGGAGAAGAAACCTGCTAAGAGTCTGGGAGTCGTCGGCCAGCGCGCCGATCACCCAATAGCACAGGCTTTGGAACATGGCATCCAGCAAGCCGTAGCTGAAGTAGAGCACGAACGGTCCCGCGTAGTCGGCACCGGAGTTGTTGAAGTCGAGCTCATCCTTCCACACGCCGTCGGTGTACCGCAGCTGGTTCGCGAGCCCGCCGGCCCAGATGGCGGTCCCGAGCACCGCCACCACCGTGATCCCCACGTACCCCCTAGTCCGCCGGCTCCTGAAGCTGAAGTCCAGCACGTAGCCGATGGCCAGCGAACCGACCATCTGCGCGCCCCAGTAGAAGACGTTGTTGAGCCCCTTGGTCCTCAGGTTGAAGAGGAGGCCGTTCACGTTGTTGAACTGGTAGCTGTAGAAGAAGTTGCTGGCCCACGCCGCCGGCACGATGAGCAGCATCCGCCGGTCGGCGAATAGCTTCAGGATCTCGACAGCCTCCGTGCTGACATTGGAGTAGGCGACGTCGGTGGCGCGGGTGCCGTTGTCTCGGACGACGCGGGAGGGGGGTAGGATACCGAGGGAGAGAAGGGCGCCGGCGGCCATGAAGCACATGAAGGCGATGTAGGTGCCGTCGTTGACGGAGCGAGCGTCGGTTCGGTGGTAGTTGAGGAAGAAGGGGATGAGGCCGCCGATAACGCCGCCCATGTTGAAGATGGCCCAGAAGAGGGAGATGTAGGTGCCCTTGCGCTCCGGCGGTGGGTAGGAGGTCATGATGGCGCCCTGACCAGCCCATAGGAGGCCAGCGCCGATGCCAAGGATCGCACCAGCGAGGATCGCGAAGAGTTGGTGGTGGTAATGGTTGTAGTAGAGGAAGGAGCCGGCGTAGAGGACGTAGGTAGAGCAGCCGGCGAACAGGGTGAGGCGGGGGCCGAGGAGGTTGTAGAAGCCGCCGCCGAGGACGCCGAAGATAGCGAAGGTGGTGTAGAGTGCGGTGTTCGCGTTGTTGGCGGCGGTGTGGTCGACCTGGCCGCCGCCGCCCATGCCGGATAGGGCATTGAACATGCCCGGGCAGCAGAAGCACACCAGCCCGATCAGGCTCACTTGGGCTAGCGGAGAGTTGTAGCGGAATGGCGAGGGGCGGACGGGAGCGGTGCTCGGACTCGCCACCAGTTCCCCCACCGATCCCATGATTCCCCTCCACTGGATTTGGAGTCGGAGGCGTTGGGAGGAGAAAAGTGGGAATGGGTTGGAAGAAACAGCGAAGGGGTTGGTTGCTTGATATATGTGCAGAGGGGGAGGAATTCTCGGGGAAGTTTTTATTGGATATCTCCAACGGGGTTTCGTTGATTTGGAATCTTTTCTATCACATAGAAAATTTCCGGATTAGAAAATGAGTCATCCTTACTGACTGCTCAACCGATGTGGGATGCTAGTTTTGGTCAGATGGAGGAATTTGAACGATGTTTGGGGAACGTTAAACAACGTTTCGCCTGCAGCTTTTGATTCTTTGATTGTGAGGTTTGTTTCAACATGCATATAATAGAAAACTCTGCTTTTACCGTTTACCTTTTTTTTTTTATTCTATTGAGATTGTGAGCTAACATTAGGACAAACGAAGTGAATTGGTCATGCAAGTGCGAATAGGAGTGGTGGAGGATGATGGATCACAATGTGTGGGCTGTACGATACCGGTCCTTAGCAACCAGTCATCAATCGTCGCATTGGAAATGTGTGGGCGCTTCTTATCTATTCCATTTATGATTCACTGGGATTGCTTAGTATCTCGAATATGCTTCATTTAACAATCAATTATTTATCACTTTTTTTTTATAAATCGATCTATAGGATGAGTCAGTTATATTACATTATAGTATTTTCAGTAATACTAAAAAGATAGTATAAAAAATTATCTCGAATATCCTTGATATAACGATTATTTTTTTAAAAATAGATCGATCCATAGAATGAGTTGATCCAATTATAGTATTATTATATTATATTATAGTATTTTCAGTAATACTAAAAAATAATATATTATGCAATAGTATTTTGATATTGTACTATAGTATTTTTAATGTATCATAGTAACATTATAACATAGTGTAAAATCATTATAATTAAACCGATTCACTCGAAACGTAAACAAAAAAAAGATAGTTAAGATATTAAAAATAAGATACTGTTAAAAATTCTAAAAAATGACGTATTTTTTGAAAAAAAAACTTAGATGGAGAGTTTTTTTTTTTTTCTTTCTGGAATTCATCCTTGTTTTATTGTTGTCATTGGTTGCAGAGGTAGAAAACTTGCAATGGAGTACGTTTGTTAGGCTAAAGAGGGAGAATTCCTGTGTCTCGTTGCATGTTGCTATCACTTCCTCACAACTCTAGTTGCCGGCTTTCGCCATGTCTCCAGCAGTAGCAAAGAAATGGCAACTCCAAATCACATGCAACTCGTGGGTCCCGTTTCCATTGCATGTCTTCGTCCCCACATCTCCATCGGATAAATTTATAGAAACAAAGCAGCAGCATCGGCCGGCGAGTTTTCCTGTTCTACCAACGTAATCAAAGTCACGGAAGGGAAGGAAGGCTCACATCAAGCTATGCCCTCACTTTGACTTACTATAGGCTGCGAAAACGAAGCATGGCAGTCGGGCAGAAGATGAGGAGGTCACCGTCGACTGGCCAATTGATAAGGGGTTTGGTGTTGTGTGAAAGTTTGGACTTGGAGGCGGATGATCCAAGTGTCAATTTGTCGCTACAGCTTGGACCGGGCAACAGGTGCCATGTAGGAAGGATCCAAGGAATCCGAATTGCCCAACGAAAGAAATTTGTTTCATTGCTTATATTTATCTTCGTATTTACTCTTAATTAAAAGGAGTTGTTGAGCAGTTAATCAAATCAATTCAGAGATTGCTCTTTGATACATAAATATATGCAAATCTCTTGCTCTAATTAAACAATGACATGTGGATTCCATGAATTAAACAGCAACAGACAGGCGTATGTATATGAACTTTAATTCTGCATTTAATGAGAGCAAATGATAACTCTGTTCCCAAGGTTTATGTAAGGCTCGGAGGCAGTCCATCAGTAGGGTTTGATTCAATCTTTGCACTAGAGGCCCAAACTGACGTCAAACCTCGTGAATTAGTTGCCCGAATGGTCCAAATTTAATTGATGAATCAGCGCTCGGGGAAGAGATGAGAGACGGGAGATTATTGAGGAGTTAATATGGTAATCCGATTAATCGGAATTAATGCGTTTGATATAGGAACCATATGGAATAAAAGCATAGTATTTAAAATCCAATCAATTTAGCACAATATCACTTGTAATCATTTCATGTAAAAGTTAATTAAGGGATGTTACTAGACTTATATACGCTGGAGGTGTTAGATAGCTTAAATGAAAATGGATTAATTGATATCATGGAATTTTGTTTTCGATGATGGGATTAATTGTTCTTGATTTTTAAGGAAATATATTTAACCGATATAATAATGGAGTTGATGTTTCTAAAATTTATGCTTCATAGAGATTTTTGCTGAATTAAGAAATAGGTTAAGAAAGAGATTATATTTATTCATCAATGTCATGGGCATCCATACAGGTTTTGAGGGAGAATTTTTTCTTAATCAATCACTCAAATTTCATAATTAAATCAAGATCAAATCAGTTATCCTCTATCATCAAATAATCAAATCAGTTATTTAAATCTGAGAATGCCTATATCGTGATCTTTTAAGATGATCTTCTATCATGCCCCCGTAAGATTGAGCTTATGTCAATAATACCAATCTGAAACTGATACAATTAAAATGTTTTATGATTGAAAAGACTTTATAAATGAGTCTGCTAATTGATCAACAGTGTATATTTCATACATGAGTGAAATACTGAATTGGTGCATAGGTAGGTGATGTTAGGATCAAGTTGGCACTAACAGGCGAGCGGGGGTAGGGGTCGAATTAGTACTAAGTGAAAAACTTTGATTTGAAAAAATTTTATTCGGAGAAAATCAATATTGAAAGTGCTTTAACTTAGAACTAGTTAATAAATACTCTCAGAGAAGAGGGAGGAAATCACATAATTTCAATAGTATTTTCCCAAGTTTTTCCTTCACTTTCTTGCTTCCCTGAGCAAAAATATCTAAGGTATTTATATATCCCAATTGACTTCAAATTTTGGAACCAAAAATTTAAACTTTCCCAAAATCTCGGGGTATGATGGTACTATTGACAGCACCAACGGTACCACCACTGAACAAAGCCTAGGTTTCTAGGCACAGGGGGTACCAGTACTTGGAATAGGTGGTACTATCATCGGTAGTCGATGGTACCGCCACCCAAGTTTTCTAGAAAAGTATTTTTTAATAATTTTCATACTTGAGCTATACTTTCTTTTGATACGATTGTACCTTCTTCTTGATGAATGAAATGAGCTCTCTAATGAGCTCAATTAGTCCTTAAACCCTAACTATAATAATTAAAACTAAAACAACTACAAGTAAGCAATCTTTTGTTGTCTGACACGTCAATTTAACTTTCGGCTTTGGCAAACTCCTAGCAACTTTCCGGGAAACTCCCAGCAAGCTCCCAATAAATTTCTGGTGAACTCCTGGTAAACATCCGACGAACTCCTGGTGAGCTCCCGACAAACTTTTGGCAAACTCCCCGCAAACTTTTAACGAACTCCCGCTACATCGTCTGAAGCATTGGCATATCCCTAAGTCTTTCGGCCTGATGCCCGAACTTTGATTTCGTCCCAATATTTGATTCTTCTTTAATTATTTTTGTCTTTTCAAGATCGTAGTTAGTCTTATATCACTTTTTTCAACACAAGAGTTAGATGATGATGACAGCCAATTGATGATAGAGTTAACCTTAACTCCCCTTATCAATATGCCATATTATTGCATAATCATAATTTCAGAACACATCATTTCATATATGATTTGAATTTCAAATCATCATATGTTCTTAAATATATCTTTCCATGCATGATTCAAATTTCAAATCTTCATTTCTCAAAATACATAATTCCATGCATAATTTAAATTTTAAATTTCAAATCTTCATCTCTTCTCCCCCTTTGTGATCAATAAAAAGGAGAAAATTATAATTAACAAATTTTTACCATATGCATCATGCATAATCATAATTTCATACATTGTTCATTATTATAGTTTCAATTTATCAAAGTATAATATGCACAACCTTAAGATATTTCAACTCAACATCACTTCATATATGATACCAACAACAAATCAACATCACTTTGGGCATAACATACATGATATTAAAACATCAAAATTTTTAATCATTCATCACCATGATATCAAGATTAACATTATTTTAATTTTTTTAACCATTCATCACCATGATACCAAAATTAACATTCTTTTAGGCATACCAAAGCATTAGAAATTTTAATCATTTTGGTAGGCATAGCATACATGATAAAAAATTTAAAATAAATATTCATCCTTTGTCATCAACATATCATTTCTCCCCCTTTCTCATCAACAAAAAGGAGAAATATTCAACATATATTTGAACTATGTAAACTAGCATGTTTCTTTCTCCTCTTTGTAAAAAAGAAGAAGAAAAAGAAGGGAGGAATTCACTTATCATATAAAAAAGGTATCATTAAGAATCCAAGAATCAAATTTCTTCTTTTGTAAATTGTAAGAGGGAGGATTCATTTGAAAGCATCACATGAAAGATCAAATATACCAAAGAGTTAAATAATCAAAAGAGAACTCAATTTTCAAAAACTGAGAAATCTGAAAGAGGAACTTATGTATTCAGAAGATTTATCATATCTAGTTCTTTTCTAATCAAATTGTTCATCATTCAATGACTTTGTTGCAAGATAAAAATTTTATCTTCCCCTTTATCATTATAAAAAATAATATAATGGTATAATTTTTTTTTTACATTAATGTTCTAATCACAATTATAATTACAAAGAGATTATATAGTGAAAATCATATCATTTAGGATATAATATAAAAGATCAAGTTGCAAGTAAAATAATCTCCCCAACCTCACTCCCCAAACCCCCACCCCCTTTTTTATTTGGTGAATGACAAAAACAAATCAAATCTTAGGAGGTCAAATAGTAAGCAAAATCTTGATTTTTTTAATCAATTTATAAATATCAATAAGTTAAGATCATGATTGGGATACAAACTTATCTATAGTAAATAGCAAAAAGAGGCATAGGAGAACACTAAAAGATCTTGGTTCATGTATAAGAAATTTCAAGTCATCAAGATTATGATTCATAAAAAATTTCAAGTTATAATTCTGAAATATCAAAAGATAAATCATGATTCGTTTGAATAATTTTCTTTAATAAAACAAAAGAATCATAGTGAACCATCTTGATTTATATAAAAAATCTCAATTTATAGTTATCAAGATCATAACTCTCCTTTTTAGTAAATGGTAAAAAGAAGAAATCATAGAAGTTAAAAAATTTTGATTCCCATAAAAATACCTCAAGTCAAGACATCAAAGGAAACTTCATGATTCGATTGGAAAAAAAATCTCATTCAAATTCAAATAATCAAAATCACTTTAATAGTTCAAGAGCTTCAAAAATAATAGTATACATAGATTCATCACTCTATCTCTTATTTCATACTTACTAGGATCCCTTTATCTCTTATTGCATACTTACTAGGATAGAGACATTTTCAAGAAAAATACATTCAACTTTTGTGTTTCAATTTATATAATTTATTTAATGCAAGAATACCTTTATCTTTTATGCCAAATCCATGCATTGTCATTTAAAACAGAAAATCAAGTATCATTTGAAAAGAAATAATCAAGATCGTTAATATAACATATTAAAATAATAAAATATCTTCAAACAAAAAATTTAATTTATTTTAATTCTAACAATAATATATTTTCCTTCTTAAGTAAGTCTAACTCTTTACATTTAGTGCAAGGAGTTAACATGCACTGGTCATGCTCATTTTAATTTTTTAAATTTTCTAAAAAAACTAGAAAGAGAAGCATAATTTTTTTTATTTCTTACTAACTAATTTAGAATTATCAAGCAACTCATAAAATGCATCAAGTAATTTTATTGTAAGGTAAAGACATTTCGGGTGAGTCACATACCTCTTCATTGAAAACCACAAAAGTGTCATTTGCCATCTCATCTTCAGATGCACTAGATTTGTCCCAAGTCGCCTTATGTACTTTCTTTTTCTTTGGCAACTTATTCTTCAATTTTGTATACTCAGCTTTGGAGTGCCCCAACTTCTTGCATTTATAGCAAGTAGTTGTATTCTTTTTTAGTTCATTTTTATTCTTATGGATTTTGTTCTTTCTTATGAATTTCTTAAGTTCTTTTGTCAAAAGTTCAATGTCGTTGACCCCATCACTCGAGCTTTCACTCAAAAAGTCTTCTTTTGTTCTTAGTACAATGTCCTTCCTATTCTTTGGAAGGTGTTCTTGTTCGTTATGAGTTTTGTAAGTCATTTTATAGGTCACTAAAGACCCTATAAATTCTTCGAGAGGTAAATTATTTAAATCTTTAGCCTCTTGTATATTAGTTACTTTAGAATCCCAACTTTTAGGTAAAGATCTTAAAAGTTTGTTTACAAGTTTAAAGTTAGTATAAGATTTACTAAGAGGTTTCAAGCCACTGATGACATCCATGAATTAGGTATATATGTTATCAATAGTTTCACTTAGCTTTATTTTAAATAATTTATAATTATGTACTAAGATATTAACTTTTGAATCTTTTACTCTACTTGTGCCTTCATGTGTGACCTCTAATGTGTGCCATATATTATATGTAGAAGAAACCCGATTAAATTCGTTTTTCCACAAGTCACAAGACAAAGCATTCATAGCTTTGGCATTTAATGAAAATATTTTTCTTTCACAATTATTCCAATCATTCATTAGATTGGAAGACCTCTAAAAATAATATTCAACTATATTTCATAACTCAAAATCCATAGAAATAAATAAAATTCTTATCCTAGTTTTTTATTAGGTGTAGCCTTTCCCATTGAACATAGGAGGATGTGTAATAGAATGACACTCGTTAATGTAAGAGAAAGCCATTTAAACTCACTTGGGTGTTAATACAATTGAGTAAATATGGCTCTAATACTAAATGTTAGGATCAAGTTGGTATTAAGAGGGGGGGGGGGGGGCGCGGGTGGTTGGGTTGAATTAGTGCTAACTGAAGAACTTCGGTTTGAAAATTTTTCATTCAAAGAAAACTAATATTGAAAGTGCTTTAACTTGGAACTAGTTAATAAGCAATTAAACCCACGAGTAATAGTAATGAAATGTAAGAAAGAGATGCACACCATATTTTTATAGTGGTTCGGTCCCCTTAACCTACGTCTACTCCTGATTTCTCTTCACTTGAGGCTATCAGCTTTCACTCCTGATCTTTTCCAATGGGCAAACAAATACCTCTTATAACTCTTTTATCCTTTTCTCAGGCTTAGGAGACAACCTTGACAAATTTTCAATCCTCTTTTAAACACAAATCTCACTCGAAGAAGAGGGAGGAACTCTCATATAATTTTAATAGCATTTTCCCAAGTTTTTCCCTCACTTTCTTGTTTCCCTAAGCAAGAATATATGGGGCATTTATAAACCCTAATTGGCTTCAAAATTTGGAGCCAAAAATTTAAGCTTGCCCAAAATCTCGAGGAATGGGCAGTACTATCATTGGCACTAATGGTACCACCGTTGAACAGAGCCTAAAAACTAGGCATGGGTGGTACCACCGCTCGAAATAGGCGATACCACTGTCGCCAGTGGATGGTACGACTATCCAGGTTTTTTAAAAAGTACTTTTTAATACTTTTTATACTTTACTATACCTTCTTTCAGGTCTATGAAATAAGCTCTCTAATGAGCTCAAATCAGCCCTTAAACCATAACTATGATAATTAATACTAGAACAATTACAAGCAAGCAATCTTTATTATCTAGCACGTCAATTGAACTTTTAGCTTCGTCGAACTCCCAATGAGCTCTCGATAATCTTCCGATGTACTCCCAGCAAACTTCTGATGAACTCTTGACAAACTTTCGGTGAACTCTTGATGAACTTTTGGTGAACTTCCGACGAGCTCTTGACAACGTTTCGGCAAACTCCTGATAAACTTTTGGTGAGCTCCCATCGCATCGTCCGAAGCTTCAGCGTATCCTGATTCTTCCCGCTCGATGCTCGAACTTTAACTCTAGCCCAACGTTCCATTCTTCTTTACTTGTTTTTGCCTTTTCAAGATCGTAGTTAGTCCTACATTACTTTCTTCAACACAAGGGTTATATCATAATTTCACTAATTAATTTTATCATCAAAATTCGAGATTCAATAGGTAGCTCTGACATTATCATAAAATATTGTAGGAGTATGTTAAAGTTGATGTCAAGTTCCTATAGCAGATTGGTAACTCAGTTGAGTTCCATTGTAGTTATGGCGATAGCTTAGTATTCAACTTTAGTGTTGGATCTTGTGATCGTTTATATTTATTTAAACTCCAACTAATTGGATTTGCTCCAAAGAATATAATATAGGCTGTTGTAGATATTATATCTTCAATGTTGCCTACCCAATTAGTATCGATGAAAGCATGAAGATAAAGTGATGAGTGTTTAGGAAGAAGTCCATAATTGAGAGTTCGTTTTAGATGGTGCAAGACTCATTTTATTGCAAACCAATGGATAGTAGAGGGCCAATGCATAAATTATAATGATTTGTTGATTGCAAATAAGATGTTTAGATGTATGAGAGATGAGTATTGTAAGGAGCCAATTGCTTGTCATTACTATGTGGGATCCGTAGTAGGGTTGCCATTATATAACTTGAGTGATTCAGTAGTGGAGAATGGTGTGGCAACTTTCTTGTCATTCTATATGTTCATCTTTGATAGTAGATCTTTCTTTTAAGATTATTAAAAAATCTAGAAGATGCAAATGTTGCTTCCACTCCAAAAAATTTGCCTAAGGTTCCCAAAATAATAATATCATCGACATATACCAATAGTTATATATTATTTTTTTTTATTATTATAAAAATAATAAGGTGTCAGATTTGGAGTTGACGAAGCTAGTTAACACAAAAAACAAGCCAAGTTTGGTATACTGGGTGGCCTCTTAGAGTTTAGTGAAGTTCATAAATAACTTTTATAATTTACAAACATCTCTTGGTTATTGAGGGTGGATGAAGCCAGGAGGTTGCTTACAAAGATATCACCGATAAGAAAGTATTGTTAATATCCAATTGGCATATGTGCCAGCCTTGAGTAATAGTTAAACTCATGATAAGTTAGATTATTATTGATTTAACAACTCGACTGAATGTTTCTTTACTACAATCACCTCCAATGATGCCTATCTTTTGGTATCCATCGGTAAGCAAGATCGAACGATTGAGTGCAGGTTGTAATTTGGTTAGTGGCGATGAAATCATGCCACTGAGCAAGTTGTGATAGCCGTTAAGGAAGAAGATGGGCGGGGGCACTCAGGGCAGATAGCGGAGTGCTTAAATGCTGTTGAGAGCGCTATGACTAACAACAATGAACCCCACACGAGCAGATGGTGGCGCGAGGGTAAGCAGACCTGCAGTGAGGAGGGGGTGCACTTCTCTACTAGAGTGGTGAAGAACTTCACTTAACTAGAGGAACTTTGCGGAGCTTTGCCGAGGGAGGAAGCGATGAGTAGGAGCACCGACGGAGGGGAGGAACCCATCAAGAACAAAGCAGCAGAGGTAGAGGCATCATCTCTGTGCCCCTAACAAAGGAGGTTGAGTGATTGGAGAATGCACTGACCAAGTGATGAAAAAACCAAGCCATCATTGTCGTCGATGAGGGATTGATTGAGAGAGTGACTCAGTTCCTGAATCTGCTGATGTTCATCGCTCGACTTGAGGTTTGCCGGTTTGAAGTTGTCAAGGAAGAGAAAAAAATTGATAGCACAAAAAAAGATATAGCTGTCATTGGACAGTAAGAAGGGATATCATGCTTAATTGAAAAAGAGAGCTTTTTTTTTAATCAATCACTCAAATCTTATAATCAAATCACAATCAAATTATTTTTTGAGATTGACTCGATCATCAAATAATCAAATCAGTTATTCAAATATGAGATTGTGTCTATCATATCTTCTGAGATGATCTTATATCAATGATAATGTTGTTCAACACCTCTCTTATTTCTCTTCATATCATTCTTCTATTTCTGGTTTTTTATGTTTTTGACAAGCCTTTTAAAGAAAGATATACTATCAAATTTATGTTTCACTAGTCAATTGAGGAGGTCAAGATATGGTTAGGAACATATGCAAAGCATTGGATAGTAAAAAGTAAAGGTACTTCTATGTTTAATATATAGAAAAATCTCTCTAAGTTTGTGCCTGAGGACGTTTGGAGAGGGTAGTCTTGAAAAGATGATTAACGAAGTTACTTAACAAATTAATAAGATTTCTAGGAAGGGAGATAATGATTGTTTATATTTTCAATGACTTCAAAATAAATTGCTGACTCTATCTCTGTTACTCGCTTACGAACCCCAGACTTAAGTATATAATTCTTTCCCTTGCTTGTTGAACTCCCATTAGATTGGCAAGCGTCTTGTTCCTAACCTTTTGCCCATTGTGTGTTCTTTTACACTCAAATCTACCGTAGCTCTCATACCTGTACCTGCCCGGCACATTTCAACTTGCCGCAGGCCTATTGAAAAATGAGGAGAAAATACAAAAAGGGGAGAGGAAAAAAAAAGAAGGGAATCGGGAAGATTCTTCTACTCTGTGGTCGTCTATGGACACCAATGCCCTAATGCGGCTGCCAATTCGAGGACGCTGCTTGGAAGCCTAGGACTAAAACCTTGAAGGCTAATTTGTTTGGTTTAAATATTATCAGGTCAACTCAATTACTCGAACGGGTTCTGAGGCAGAATATGCAATATATTACAGATGATTCTTACTTTAATCACTCAAATTTAGTTCAGCCACTTTTAGTATGCGTCTCTCTAATACCCAGTTCGATAGAATTCAGAATTCTTCATTTGATATTATGGTTTTTTAATGAATCTGAACTTTCTGAATGGCGTAAAAAGTGGACCTTCAGTTTCATTGGATATGTTTTGAGTCGTCATCCCCCCTTTGAAACGATTTCTTCTGTAATTCCTTCTTTACGACTTTATGCTAATAATTCATCGGTTTTGGATTTAGGGGGAAGTTTTTTTCTTTTACGTTTTTCGTTTTAGGAGGAGGCTTTGCATGTTCTCCGAGGTTAACTTTTGCACCTCATTCCTTGTCAAACAGACTTTCGTCCTCTCTTTGAGAAGATGAGCACTGCCCCTATTTGGATCCAATTACTTGGACGACCACTTGAATACTGGAACTAGTAAGGCTTTCCTCGATTGCCTTTGGGTTTGATCGTCCTGTTAAAATTGATGAACAATCTTTATGTTTTGAGCGTGTTGATTCATATTTGTATCAAGATTGATTTATCTAATCTCTTAAAATAAGAAGTTTGGATTGATCCTCCTTGTTCTAGCTTTTTTTCAAGTAGTATTTTTTGTAAGAAAACTTGGGACCATATGCTTTTTTATAGATATATAGGTAATAAGTTTAATGAAGGTCCTTCCAAGTAGGTGAAGGAGGTTTCCACATTGTTTTTGGATGCCTTATAATTTAATCATGTAAGTAATGATATATGGATATATTGTATGATATTTTTACTTATTATTATTATTAGTATATTATCACTTTATATTGTCTATTATATATATTGTAATATATGAATTTAAACACAGAGCCTGAATAATCCCGATCATAGGTTAC
The DNA here is from genome assembly GCA_021527575.1 of Ensete glaucum. NCBI lineage: Eukaryota > Viridiplantae > Streptophyta > Magnoliopsida > Zingiberales > Musaceae > Ensete > Ensete glaucum. The sequence goes on from CM038559.1 coordinate 21,170,524, forward strand.
TCGGAAGGGATATCGAGATAATTGGACAGATTAGTGTAATATATATTCATCTATATGATGAAGGTGGTTGGTCTCTTAACCGCTCATGTGGGGACACTAAGGGTATAATATAAGTGCTCATTGGTGAATGAGTTTATTGATTGATCAACTTATGAAATATTGGCTGGTTAATGATACCATATCAAACAACCATTTTGTAGTCTCAGTTGTGTATATACTCCTTAGACTTGAGACACTTAAAATACATTGCTTGAGTACTCATTTCTTTGATGCGAGACTTATAAGTCTAAAAATTTTAAATCTGGTATAATTAGTTATTGAGATTTATAGTCAATCTTATGAAGTCAATTGAGTGTCAATAGAGACTCGTCTACTCTCAGAATCATGAGAAAAATATCTCATGTATTATTTCTTAGGCAAATTCGTGGTTAGGATCGTTCAGATTGAGATAGAAGGTGTTCTCCGAGAGAATCCGATTAGGGTGATACTCGGATGGATTTTGTATGAGGTTTGATAATATCATTTTTGATATATAGTCTATGGGATATTAGATGGATAAAGGATTATAGATACATAGTAACTGAGGACTAATAGGTCCAATGGATTAAATTATCCTGTACCATCTAGGGAGTATGGCGTAGTGGCGTAGTATATCTATAGTCGATGAGTTGAGCGAATTATTATGGAATAACAATTCACTGAGTTAGAAGGAGTTCTGATAGGTGCAACTCACGACCAACTTGGTAGTGGGTCACACATATAATAGATGTTGCAATGAGTAAAGAATTGAATATGAGTTATCCATTAAGCCTTGTTTTATTGGATGAGACTCAGCATTGATGGATTCTTTACATAAGGCCCAATTAGAAGCAAATTAAAATTATTGGATAGAGATCCAATAATCCAAGAGGTGAGGATAATTGGATAAAGATCCAATATCAACTAAAGTAGGATCTATTAGGGTTTAATGAGACTCTCTACAAATATGAGGTAGGGGCACCAAAGAAAGGGCATAGGCTACACTTTTGGCCATATCTTTCTTATTCTCCTTCCTCCTTTCTCTTATCAATCGACCACCCCTCTCCTTGGTGTGTGAGAATAGCGAAGAAGAAATGAGTTCTTCTTCCACGTTTACTGTAAGGTGGTGTGCAAAAGTTATGAAGAAAGTACACAAAAGCTATGAGTTTTTGTGTCTCAAGGAATGAGCATCACCATTTCTTCCACCATGTGAATACTGTTAGAAAGGAGGACATCTGACCTCCTTCATTCTCTCCTTTTGGATCTAGGTTTGCAGGGATATATAATCTCTCTAGGTAAAATATTTAACAAACAATACAAAGATTTTTTGGTTTTACAATTTTTCGTGCATCAATCATCGTATATGATGTTTTAATAACGTGGGAGACCTTTTTGTTTTATTTTTTTACTATGCATATGATGTTCCTAATAAGGTTGCCTAATAGTGATATAAGAGTCAGGTTCATCTGTAATGATTGGTCATATGAATTGTATGTGTTGTTAGAAACCACATGGATTATTTTCTACGTATCCTACTACGATTTTACCATAATTCTCAGATCTGGACAACACTCTTTCTCACTATTGAGAGGTGTTGTAATGAAGTCTTTCGATGTTAAATTTGTTGATATAAAAGGGGAGAAAAAGGATAGCAACTATTGTTATCCTAAGGGTTAGTCAAAGACTACTTGTAGCCTTGGCTAAGAGCCCTAGAATAGGCTCTCTACCATGGCCACCTGCTGCAAACAAAGGAAGCCATGCTGTCCTCGGCCAAGCAGCAGCTTCCTATGCGACCAAGGAATCATGGCCACATGGGGAACCTGTAGTGGCTAGGGTTTCCTAGCTGTAGGTGGTAACCCTACAGTCGGGGACTCCTAGCCATAAGGGGTAGCTTGGCGGCTATGGTTTCCTAGTCGTCCATGGTAGCTTGTAGCCAGGACTCCTGACCGTAAGGGACACCTTGGGGGCCAACGTTTCTTGGTCGCTCGAGGCTGCCCTATGGCCACAGACTCCTGGCCGTAGGGGTGCCCCTAGCGGCTAGGGTTTCCTAGCTGTGTAAGGGTCTTTTTCCTATCATGTGGGACACCCTATGGTAGGGTATCCCAAAATTTTATAAAATAATTAATTAAATAATTTAATTAATTATGATTTATCTAGTAGTTCTATATGATGATGTATACATGTGATGTATGATATGCACGAATGATCATAAACCATGTGATGTGATGTGTGTATGTGTGATTATTAATATTATTGGGGCTTACGAGCTTATGATTTTTCTCGTTTATTGTTGAGCCTACATACCTATGATTATATTGTAATTACATAAAGAGGCACGATGGGAGATGGAAGTGCTAACGAAACTCATGATGTCGAGACGGATGATCATGACGAATAGAGATGCGTCGAGGTGTCGATCGAACCGATGATGACGAGATAGAGAATCATAGGTCATGGAGATGCATCGATACACATATATTTTCTACTGTGAGTGATTAGGCACATTAGTTCAGGCCTAATCACATTAGGTAATGGTTCAAATCATCCGGTGTGATTATGTTTATGTGATTGCTTATACACCTAATATATATATATATATATATATATATATATATATATATATATATATATATTAACTATGTATGTATGTGACACAATATATTAGGAGAGCGACCCCTCCTATGATAATATTAAATCGATAAGTATAAGATAATTTGATTGACCCACGTAGCCTTCCATCATTATATGAAAAAATTGAATCCCGACATAGGTTGAGTTAGTCAAGTCTCTGGAGGCTCACCTATTTTCACAATTCGAGATCTTGCCTATGACATAGAGATGTCACTGGTGACTTTAGGACATGGTATATTGGTCGAGTCCCTCGAGGGTATATTATCAAATCAAAGTTATCTAGTAACGATGGTGATGACTTTACCGAATATTATAATTGGTTGAGTCCCTCGAGACTATGATGGTTCGAAGATTGAACATGACGAAAATCATAATAAGTAATGATTAGCAGGAGTTTCATACCTTTTTGTGCTTAGTATGATTGGTCGAGTTTCTCGAGGTTACACTAAGATGTTGATTGGATCCCGATCCCCACTAGAAGTCTACTAGAGACTTTCATTTCATGTGTTGAGGGTGTTGTGTGATTTGTTTGAAAAATAATGAGAGTAGATTAAGATGGAGATATTATCTTAATTATTTACTTTTCTATAAAATATATATGTTATTTTTTTATGCTATATATTTGCTTATCAGAAACGTATCATTACGAATCTCCTATGTGGCATACTTGATGTCAATCACCTCAATGGTCCAAACTATACATATTGGCTCCAAAACTTGGGAATCATTCTTACAGCGGAAAAAATTACATATGTCCTTGACCCGATGCTCATGCCAGAGGAAGGGGCAAGTGAGGATGAGATCGCTCGCTACGTGAAATATATAGATGATTTTACTTTGGTTAAATGTTATTTGTTGGCCTTTCTGACTCTTTAGCTATAGAAGCAACATGAGAGTTTGGATACCAATTCAATCCTTCTTTATCTTCACCAATTACTTTGGTAGATTTTGAATCCTTCTTTATCTCATTGATGCAATGTTCCTCAAGTGATGATCTCATTATCAAAAATCAATGCAATGTTCCTCAAGCTATGTGTGATGATCTCATTTCTTGATAGTGCTCTCAGCCTCCCTCAACATATTGAGGAGCTTAAGGAGAGTCATCTCAAGTTTACTCATATTAAAATTCATAATAAACTAACAAAAAGAATCTGATATATTTTGAAGTATAAGATCAACACACAGGTTATCATCTAGGACCATTTCTAGACCTATGAGTTTCGCAATCCACTCAATCATTCTCAAGATATGGTTCTGAATCAATGTGTCCTCTATCAACTTGGTGTGGAAGAGACTCTTGGATATCTCATATCTCTGAGTTCTTTTCGACTCTCCTTAAGCTCCTCAATATGTTGAGGGAGGCTGAGAGCACTATCAAGAAGGAGAAGCCAAATTCTCTATACTAGTGAGACAAAAAAAAAAAAGAATATTGATAATTCCCTTAAGAAGGGCAAGGGCAAGGGCAAACTGGTTAAGACAAATATTGCTAAGAATGACCCAGCAAAAGACAAAGGCCAGTGCTTCCACTATGGCAAAGACATGCATTGAATGCATAACTACAAAGAGTATCTCACAGAGAAGGTGAAATAGAAGCTCGGAGAAGCTTTACATACATTCATGATTAGTCTATATTTGTTAGATTTTAATAATAACACATGAGTAATGGATATCGAGAGTACTTATCACATCTATAATTCGTTATAGGTTTTAGTAAGGTCTAGGAGACTGGTGAGATGGACCTTAATATGGGAAATAGAGCAAGAGTTGCAATGGCCGTATGCAAGATCACCCTACATCTGCCTAGTAGAGCTACTATTATATTAGATGCATGTTATTATATTCCTTCTATTATTAACAATATTATTTTATTTTATGTTTAATAGTTAGTGGATATAAATTAGTTTTTGAGAACAATAGTTATTCATTGACTTTCGATAATGAGATCATCACTTGAGGAACATTGCATAATGGTATATATGTACTAGAAATTGCTCCACACATCATGAATATAAGTATACCTAAGAGTAAACGACATAAGGTGAACAATGTATACATGTTGTATTGTAGGCTAGATCATATCTATGAGGGAAGGATTCAAAAGTTGCTGAAAGATGAATACTTAAATTCATTCGACTATAAGTCATATGCAAATTACGAATCTTGCCTTCATGAAAGTTGACTAACTCTCCATTTAGTGGAATTGGATAAAGAGTCACTTAGTTATTGGAACTCATAATATAGCAATGCGTGTGGTTCCATGTCGACTCAGGCTATAGATGGTTACTCCTATTTTATTACATTCACTAATAATTTCTCCAGATTTGGATATATGTACTTGATAAAGTACAAGTTTGAGGCCTTCAAGAAATTCAGGGAATATAAGAATGAAGTAGAAAACTAGACTAGAAAAAATATTAAGACTCTTCAATTGGATCGAGGAGGAGAATACTTAAATACAGAGTTCACTCATTTCCTCATAAATCATGAGATTCTATCATAATGGACACCTCATAATACATCTTAACTCAATGATATATCAAAAAGGAGGAATCATATGCTGTTAGACATGGTACAGTCCATGATGAGTTTCGTCAACCGACCCATCTCATTCTAAGGATATGCCCTGGAAGCTGTAACTTATTTATGAATACAGTTCCATCGAGGTCGATAGTGTCTACACCATATGAGATATAAAAAGGAAAAAAGCTCAATCTTAAGGTTGTTAAGATTTGGGGCTTCCCAGCCCATGTTAGAAGATACAACCTCGACAAGTTAGAATCAAGGATAGAGTGGTAAAAGTTCATGGGCTATCCCCAAAAACTTAGTATTATTTCTATAATCTTGAGGACCAAAATATCTTTATTACCAAGAGGATAGTGTTCTTTGAGAAGGACTACATTCTTGATGAAAATAGTGAGAGCATGATAAAGTTGAGCGAGTTTGGAGAACCTAGCTTCAACACTACTCTAAAGGCCAAGTCTGTTCAAGTATCTGGCAGACAAGTTCTAACTTTGTGTAGGTCTGACAGAGTATCTCACCCTCTTGAAAGATATATGAGATATATCAATAGAGATGATACTCAGGATATTGATCCTTAGACCTACGAGTAGTATGAGTATAGACTCCGGAAAGTAAAAAGAATGCTGAGATAAATTCCATATACTCCAACAAGGTTTAGAACTTTATTGATGCACCTGAGGGTATTGTACCCATTGACTGCAAATGGATCTTCAAGAAGAAGATCATAATAAATTGAAAGGTGGAGACCTATAAGGCAAGACTAGTGGCCAAAGAGTATTGTCAAAGGTAAGAAGTTGGCTATAATGAAACTTTATTACCAATAGCTATACTAAAATTTATTAAAATTTTTTTGGCCATTACATTACATTATAACTATGAGATCTAATAGATGGATGTAAAAAATCATATTTTTCAATGACAACCTCGAGGAGGAGGTATATATAATACAATCTAAGGGATTTGTGTCCAAGGAGAGTCCAGATAAAGTGTGTAGGTTGCTCAAGTCCATCTATGGACTGAAGTAAGCTTTCTAAAATTGGAACATAAGATTTGATGAGGTAATCAAAACTTATGACTTTGTTAAGAACGAAGATGAACCTTGTGTATACAGGAAGGTAAGTGAGAGCGCTATCACCTTCTTAGTGCTATATGTGGATAACACCCTGGTCATTGGGAATGATATATGAATGCTCTTTACATTATGACTTAGCTATCTAAATACTACTCGATAAAGGACTTAAGGAAAACATCCTACATTTTGGTGATTTGAATCTATAAAGATAAGATCCAAGAGGATTCTTGGCTTATTGCAGTTCAAATACATAGGCTCCATTGTTAAAAAGTTTGGGTATGAAAAATTTCAAGAGATATCTCATATCATTGAGACATGAAATATCACTTTTTAGGAGAATGTTCCCAAAGACTCCTAAAGAAAGGGCAAACATGGATATGATACCTTATGTCTTAGCGATTGGGTCTATCATATATACTATGCTATGTACCATATTTGATATAGTGCATACTTTGAGTGTCACGTATAGGTATCAAGTGGATCCAGGTTTGGAATACTGGAAGGTAGTAAAGTATATCTCTAAGTACCTAAGAAGGACTAAGGATCTTTTACTAGTATATGATGAAGGTAGCTTCTATGTTGTGGGCTACACAGACTCGAGTTTCCAGTTCGATATCGATGATAGCAAGTCAAACTCAGGTATGTCTTCACCTTAAATGAAGGAGTAGTAAGCTAGAAGAATTCCAAGTAAGATACTAACTATTGACTTGACCACAGAGGCAGAGTATATTACTGTAATAGAAGTAACAAAGGAGGGAGTTTGGATGACGAATTTCATCGTAGATTTGTGAGTTGTATTGAGCAACGAGGAGTCGATTCCAATATAATGTGAAATAATGGGATGATTGCTTAAGCAAAGGAACTCATGTCTCATCAAAAGTCCAAGCATGTTCTGAAAAGGTTCCACCTGATCAGAGAGATCATGGCCCGTAGAGATATAGCAATGAAAAGAGTTCCATCTGAAGATAACATTGTAGATCCACTAATGAAGCCGCTGAATCAAATTATCTTTGAGCATCACAGGGGTCTGATGGGGATCAAACATGTAGGTGATTAGCTTTAGGTCAAGTGAGAGATTACTAATTACGGGTGCCCTGCACATCAATCATATGACTGAGGGCATGTCTGACATGCTGTATGATCTTTTTACTTATTATTATTATTGGCATATTCTCACTTTATGTTGCCTATTGCATATATTATGATATCTTTAAATCTTTACAATGATAATTGGATCATGATAACTAGACCAATTTACCTTTAAACACAGATCCTAGATAATCTCAGTTATAGGTTACTTAAGAGAGACATTGATATAACCGGACAGATTAGTGTACTATATACTCGTCCATATGATGAGGGATACTTAGAGTATAATACAAGTGCTCATTGGAGAATGAGTTCACTGATTGACTCGCTTACAAAATGCTAGATGGATAATGATACTTGACGTTAGATAGTAATTCCAAAGTCTTATTTATATATCTGGTCCTTAGACTTGAGATATCAAGGATGCCTTGTTTGAGTACTCCTTTCATTAACGTCGAATTTATAGGTATGAAAGTTCCAAATTTGGTATAACCGGTTATCGAGGTTAGTAGCCAACTTTACGAAAGCAATTGAGTGTCAATAAAAGATCGTCCACTCCCAGTATCATGAGAGGAATATCTCATGTATTCTTGCTCAAGCAAATCCATGGCCAGAAATATTTGGATTGAGAGAGAAGAAGTTTTTCAAGAGAATCTGATTTGAGAGAGACTCAGATTGATTCCGTATAAGGCCTGAGAAGGAGTTTTCCAAGAGAATATGATTAGAGCGAGACTCGGATGGATTCCATATGAGGCTTGACAATATCATGCCTAATATATGATCTCTGGGATATTAGATGGATGAGGGACTATAGATACATGATAATTGAAAATAAATATGTCTAATGGATTAGATCCCCTTATATCATTTGGGGACTATGGCATAATAGCATAGTACATCTATAATCAATGAGTTGAGTGAATTATTTATAATAATAATTCACTAAGTCAGAAAGAGTTTTGATGGGTGAAACTCACGGCCAGCTTGATATTGGGCCTAGAATGTCATGCATATATGGTGGATGTTGCGATAAGTATAAGCCTTGTTTCATTTGATGAAACTCACTATTAATGGATTCTTTATATGAGGTCCAATTAGAGGTGAGTTAAGATTATTAGATAGAGATCCAATAATCTAAGAAGTGAGGGTAATTGGATAGAGATCCTCTAATTCTAAAGCTTATTAAGCTTTTAATCTTTAAAAAATCTATTCATATTATTTTTAATGAATCTCTTACAACTAAAAATAATAATTTTGATAATGATTTTAAATTTAATAATTTAAATTTTAATAAGGATTCTTCTCCTAAAAGAACTTGAACACACCTATCTCTAAAGAAACTATACCTAAGGAATAGAAGTATGTAAATACACATCCTAAGGAGTAATTATTGGAGATACATCAAAAGGTGAAACTCGTACATCATTTAAATTTTAATATTTTTCTTGGATATTCCTCTATTTCTAAAGCTTATTGAGTTTTCAATCATTGAAGAATTTAATCATATTATTTTTTATGAATATTTCACAACTAAGAAAAATAATTTGAATGATGTTTTTGAATTTAATAATTTAGATTTGAATGAGAATTCTTCTCTCCTAAGCAACTTGGATACATCTACTTATAAAGAAACCATACCCAAGGAATTAAAGTACAAATGCTACTTTTTTTAAAAAAATAATGGAGCTAATTATTAGAGATACATCCAAAGCTGAAACTCCTTCATTATTAAAAAAATATTTATACAAATGTTACTTTTTTTAATCTCAAATTGAGCTAAAATACATTGATAATATTAAAAATGACTCATATGTCTCAGCAATGCATGATTAAAGAATTTTTATTATTTGTTCTTCTATGATTCTTTTTTTGTTATTTTTGAAGATAAGATTTATTTAAACGAATCATGATCTTTTACTTGACCTGTAAATATTTATAACTTGAGATTTATTTATATAAATCAAGATATTTTACTATTTTTTCTCCTATGATTCTTTTTGCTATTTATTAAAGAGAAGATTTATCCAAATAAATCATAATCTTTTATTTGACTTTTTGATATTTATAAATTGAGATTTATTTTGTATGAATTAAAACCTCTTACAATTTGTTCTCATTGTTTGTGCTATTTACTAAAGAGAAGATTTATCTAGACAAGTTATGATCTTTCACTTGATTTCTCGATGTCTACGACTTGAGATGAATCTTTTGTATTCATGACTTGTATGCTCCAAGGAGACTTGTGATGCTTTTATAGCTTTTTATTAGTAGTGACACATGCCTAACTTTTATTAACTATTTTTTAAAATTTAATTGAATATTTGGGCTTGCAATGATAATATCAAGATCAAATTTATTTCAACTTGAATTCAAGAGTACCATTGAAAAAAAAAATATTTTGAATTCAAGTTCATCACATTTTAAAGATGATATTTAGATAGGAGGAGTCTTGTTAATACTCAATCATTAGTTGACCTTCATAACTTGAACTCAATTTTGATATTAAGATCCTTCATATTATGATATCAATATAATTTTTATTTGTATACAATTGGAACATTGATACAAAGGGGGAGAAGTAACACCATGATATCATAATATCACTTTCTTATTTTTGGTGATGACAAAAAAGAAGTAGTAACTCATGTTTTTTATTAACAAAGGGAGAGAAACATATCTTTTTGTTAACAAGGGGGGGAATCATGATGTCTTAATTATGATTCTTTGTTATATAAATGATTAAATTATAGTTATATTTTGATTGATATTATATATTTTTAATTGATAGGATCAAATTTCTTTTAACTTAAATTCAGTACATGCATTTAAAATGATATATGATCATTTGAATTCAAGTTCATCGAGTTTGGTTTAAATTTTGTCATCAATTGATTATCATTCATAAAAAAGGAGAGATTCTTTAATCCCATATTTTGATGATAAAATCAATTGATGAGTTTATTGACTAATATACTTTTGAGATAAGTGACATAGGAAAAACTTCGATCACATACACGAACCATCAAATGACAAATTGTTGAAGCAAGAGAATTAGATGTTAGGTTAGAAAAATATCATATAAAAAATTAGGCATCTAGCTGGAGGATTAGGTAACGTGCTGAAGATTGGACTAGTTCGAGCATCGTGCCAAAAGGATCGAGGTTTGCACTAAAAAATCGAATGTTATAGGAAGGTCAACATACCGATAAATTGGGTGATATGCCGAAGGAAAGGATGATATGTTGGAGGTTTGGATGAAGTGTCAAATGATTGAATGATATGCTGAAATGTTGGACAATATGCTGAAAGTTTTCTAATTATGTCAGATATATGATTAGATTTGTAAAGTCTTGATTAGTGTCTTTCTTTTTTATCAATTTTAGTTGGTATTGGCCTGAAACTATACCAACTTATCAAGAAACCCATTGGGCTTGAAATAAGATCGAATTAGGATCGTTAAAAGGTTGAATCGGTGACCTAAATCAGGCCTGGATGATGGTACTGCCAAGCCCGGGTGGTAGTACCATATAAGAGCCAAAAAACACTGTTTGTGTTTTTTCGGCAATGTCTGTGATGCTACCTTCTACTGGTTACAGGTGCCCTACAAGCCAATCACATGAGTGATGTCATGTATGATATGTTGTATGATCTTTTTACTTATGATTATTATTGGCATACTCTCATATTATATTATTTGTTGAATATATATATTGTGATGTCTTTAGTTCTGTGCAATGAGAATCAGATCATGATGAGATCATGATAAATGAGACCGATTCACCTTTAAATATAGACCCTAAATAATCTTAGTTATAACTTACTCAAGAGGGACATCAAAATAACTAGACAGATTAGTGTACTGTATACTTGTAAATATGATGGAGGTAGTTGGTCTCATAGCTACTTATGTGGGGATACTAAGGGTACAGTATAGGTGCTTATTGGAGAATGAGTTTACTAATTGATCCACTTATGAAATATTAGATAGTTACTAATACCTAACATGAAACAATGATTCTGTAATCCTAATTATGTATCTAGTCATAGACATGAGATACTAAGGATGTCTTATTTGAGTACTTTTTTCTTTGACATCAGATTTAGAGGTTTAGAAAGTTTTAGATCTAGTACAATTGATTATCGAGATTGGTAGCCAACCTTATGAAGACAATTGAGTGTCAATAGAGGATCATCCACTCTCGATATTATGAGAGAAATATGTCGTGTATTATCACTCGGATAAATACTCGACCAGGGTCATTCAGATTGAAAGAGAAGTGTTGAATCTTGAATTTTGATGACGAAACTAATTGATAAAGTTATGATCTAATATACATTTGAGTAGCTTCAATTAAGGAGAGGCAAATCAATTAAACTAGTGGAATCATGTGTTAGGCTAGAATTGAATATGTCAAAGATTGGACGTTAGGCCAGAGGAATGGTCGATGTGCCGCTAAAAGGACTTTGGGTTCTGTGTTCGGGCATCGGGCTAGAAGGATCAGACATTGCGCTAAGAAGATCGGATGTTGCGAAGGTCAATATGCCAATTGGGTAATACATCGCAAGAGAGGATGATATATCGAAGGTTTGGATGAATCGCTGGATGAACTAATAACATTCCAAATAACTTAGTGTTCTTATTTATAATCGATTATGTCTAGATTGAAGTAGTTATAATTATAATTATATTAGTTTTGTGTATAACTATGCTAACTTAATTAAAGGCCCATTGGGCCTTGATTAAGTTTTAATTAAGACTAATTTGAGCCTATTATGAGGCTTATTTTATTAACTTGAAAGGAGCTGTAGCCAGGTTAAGGTATGGTACAGTTTAAATATAAAAAGTACTTAAAATTACTTTTTTAGAAATCCTAGGTGGGTGTACCATTGGCTATCAATGGTGGTGTTACCAGTCGATGGTTGTGCCACCTATTCCGGGTGGTGGTACTGCTCATGCCTAGAAACCTAGGCTATGTTCGGTAGTGGTACTATCGGTACTGATAGTGGTACCACTAGTATCCCGAAATCTTGGGGTGTTTAATTTTTTGGCTTCAATTTGTGAAGCTAATTGAGATCTATAAATACCCCACTTATTCTTACTTGTGAAAATACTTGTGAAAATACTATTATAATTTTTTGAGAATTCCCCTCCTCTTCTCTAAGTGTGAATTCTATTTAAGGGAAGGCTGAAAGAATTATTGTCTGCTAAACCTGTGAAAAGAAGAATAGAGTTGTAACAGGGTAGTTGTCACCCACTGAAGGAAGATCAATAGTGGAAGCCAGTGGCCTCGACAGAAGAGGAATTAGGAGTGGAGTAGGTCATATGAACTGAACCATTATAAAATTGGTATGCTTCCTCTTCTTTATTGTTTACCTTTATTACCTTCTTATTTAACTGCCTACTGCCTTTGCTTGCACTCTTCCAAATATCTTTACATTTAAATGTATTTTTAATATAAGTTTTATCAAATAAATCTTTAAATTGATGTCATTTTCTCAAAAGCATGAATTCCCACGCCCACCCCACCCCACCCCCTCTCTCTCCGAATTCAATCCTAACAGTTGGTATTAGAGCCAAGTTTTTTAACACCCGAAAGATACTAAATGGCTTTTTTCGACCATCAAGAGGGTTATTTTATCACTCACCCTCATATGTTCAATGGGACGGACTACACATATTGGAAAACTCAAATAAGAGTTTTCTTGCTTTTTATGAATTTTAGTTTATGAATATTATTAAAAATGGTTTTCAAAAGTCTTCTGAACTAATGAACGAATGAAATAATTTGGAGAGGAAGACTTTCTTTTTGAATGCTAAAGCGATGAATGCTTTGTTTTATGCTCTTGATAAAAATAAATTTAATTAGGTTTCAATATGTAAAACTGCACATGAGATTTGACATATTATTGAAATCACACATAAAGGCGGAAGTAGAGTTAAAGATTCTAAAATTAATCTTTTTATGCATAGTTTTGAATTATTTCAAATGGAACCAAGCGAAACCATTGGAGACATGTACACCTGGTTTATGGATATCGTCAATGATTTTAAAGCACATGGTAAAAGTTTTTCTAACATTGAAATTGTTAACAAAATTCTAAGATACCTTCATAAAAGTTGGGATCCAAAAGTCAAGCCATTTAAGAAGCAAAAAACTTAAATTATTTTCCACTTGAAGAACTTATCGGGTCCTTGATGACCTACGAAATGACATGTATATCACATGATGGACATAAGAATTACATTCCAAAGAATAGGAAGGACTTGTCACTTAGAACAAAGGAAGACCACTCGAGTGAAATATCAAGTGACGAAAATGACTTTGAACTTCTCACAAGAAATTTTAAGAAGTTTATAAAATATGAATGTAAGAATAAAAATAAACAAAAAAGGAACACAATAACTTGCTATAAATGCAATTGATCAAGATACTTCAAAAATGAATGTCCTCAATTGAATAAAAATTTATAAAAGAAGAAGAAAGCGATCAAGGCGACTTCGGATGAATTAAGTGTATCCGAAGATGAGGAGCAAACAAGTGAAGATGAGGCTCAGAACAACAATGTAAGTGACTCAAGCAAATCTTCTTTACCTTACAATGAACTACTTGATGCTTTTCATAAATTGTTTGGTGAAAAAGGTTAGTAAGAAATGTAACTTGTTTAGAAAAAATAATTAATTATATATAATTGAAACTTAGTGATTTTGTTTTAACAAAGCTTTTGATTAAAGATGGTTCGTGCTTAAATATTATGATTTTTATGATAAAGCTTACCTTTCAATTTTAAACATGATGCATGGTTTTGACATTAAAAAAAAGGAAAACTTAGGCATGCTTATATGAAATCAATCGCACAAATTGAAACAACTAAAAAGAGAACGGTATTTTTCTTGAAAATTTCTCAATCTCTATCTTATCGAGTTTTCAATAAGAGATTGATGAATCTATTCAGATATTTTTGAATCTCTTGAACTATAAAAGTGATTTTGATGATTTGAATTTGAATGAGATTTTTTTAAAACCAAATCATGAACTTTCCGTTGATTTCTTGACTTGAGGTATCTTTTATAGGAATCATAATTTTTTTAACTTCTATAATTTCTTTATTTTACCATTTACTAGGAGGAGAATTATAATCCTGATAATTATAGCTTGAAATTTTTATATAAATCAAAATCGTTCACTATGACTCTTTCATTTTTTTAAAGAAAATTATCCAAATAAATCATGATTTGTCTTTTAATTTCTTGGAATTATAACTTGAGTTTTTCTATAAATCATGATCTTGATGACTTGAGATTTCTTATACATGAATCAAGATCTTTTATTTGTTCTCTTATATCTTTTTCTTGCTATTTACTATAATCATGATCTTGACTTCTCGATATTTATAACTTGAGATTTTCTTTATCAAAATATCTCAATATTTGTTCTCATATAATTCTCTCATTTTATTAAAGAGAATATTTATCTAAATGAATTATAGTGTTTCCTTGATTTTTTCAATATTCACAACTTGAGATGATGTGCTTTGATGTTTGGAACATTGTATACATAAATTGATGTTATTTTCTTCATGTTTCGATACTCTTATATTTATGGTTGTATACCTTATGTTATGATTAGAGCATTGTTATAAAAAAATTTATACAATTATATTCTTCTCTTCTTTGACAATGACAAAGGGAGAGAAATTCTTGCTAGCTTGCGAACTTTAAAGAAAAACAAAATTGTTATCTTGCACATTTCAAGGAGAGAAAACTTCATAGCTTGCACATTGTAAAGAAAACACAACTTGCTAGCTTGCATATCGTAAAGAAGAGCAAAAGTTGTTAGCTTACGCATCACGAAGAGAAACAAAACGTTACAATATCAAGAGAAGCAAAAATTTTGTGTAACTTCACATTCTCAAAAGCTTACTAGCTTGCATGTTCTAAAGTGTTAAAAAAAATTACTAAATTGCTAGGTGCACTTCTCATTTTTGTTGATGACAAAGGGGGAGAAGGTATAATGATGATCATGTATGATGAAATTTTATTTTAGAATTAGTATGATTTTATGATGCATGCGATGATGTGATCAATTGATTCTTTTAATACTCATGATGCATGTAATGATGAAATAGTAATGATTTTCTAAATTCTAATGCTTTACCAATATGGCATATTGATAGGGGGAGTTTAGTTAAACTCTATCATCAATTTGTTGTCATCATAAAAAAGGGAGAGATTGTTGAATCTCAGATTTTGATAATGAAACCAATTGATAAAGTTATGATCTAATATATGTTTGAGTTACATAGGACTAGCTTCGATAAAAAAAAAGTAAATCAATTGAAGTAGTAGAATCAGATGTTGCGCCAAAATTGAACATGTTAGAAGATTAGACGTTGGGCTGGAGGAATGGTTGGCGTGCCGGCAGAAGGACTTCATGCCATGAGTTCGGGCATCGGAGCCAAAAGGATCAGACATTGCACTAAGGAGATCAGATATTGTGGAGGCCAACATGCCAATTGGGCAATACGCCGTAAGAGAGGACGATAAGCTAAAGGTTCATATGAAGCGTCGGATGAACAAATAACATGCCAGACCACTTAGTATATTTGTTTGTAATCGATTATGTCTAGATTGAAGTAGTTGTGATTATAATTGAGTTGGTTTTGGGTGTAACCATGCCAACTCGATTAAAGGCTCATTGGGCCTTGATTAAGCTTTAATTAAGACTGATTTAAGCCTATTAGAAGGCTCATTTTGTTGACTTGGAAAGAGGCACAACTAGGTTAAGAGATAGTACAACTCTGGTATGAAAAATATTAAAAAGTACTTTTTTGAGAATCCTAAGCAGTGGTACCATCGATTGTCGATGGTGGTACCGTTAGTTGATGGTCGTATCACCTATTTCAGGTACCTAGAAATCTGGACTCTATTCAGTGGTGGTATTGGCGATGACGACGGTGGTACCACCTATATGTTAAGATCAATTAGTACTAAGAGGGGGGGGGGTGAATTAGTACAAGTTAAAATTCTTATTTTAACAAAAGGCTTTTGGCTTGAAGCAAGATAGGAAGATATGAAGCTCTTCATTTAGGTAAAGTAAGTGAGTGATTAAAAGAAGATTACTAAGTTACTTGTTTAAAAGTTACTTAAGAAAGAACAAGAAAACCCGAAAGATAAGCAACGTCGAAGAGAAATGATTAACTTGAAACTTCACTTTCAAAGAGTAAGTAAAAATCAGAAGCGTCTAATTGATATTTAGTTTAAAGCGATTAATAACTCGACAATTGTAAGTAGTAAATACAACAAGAATAAAACACTCACAATTATAGTGGTTCGGCACTAACGGGCCTACGTCCACTCCTGAGTCCTCCTCCTAGAGGTACACCGGTGTCCAATACTGATCTTCTTTGGGTGAAGACCAAACCCTTACACTTTGCTTATAAGGAAAACTTTAAGAATTTTCTAACTCTAAGCTCTCTCCCTTCCCCTTTTCTTTTTCTTACAATTCACACATAATTTTTTTCACAAAATATAATCCCCAAAATGGTTGTATAGAATGTAAAAAAACTTGGGGTATTTATAAACCCCAAATGGCTTAAAAAATTGGAGCCAAATTTTAAACATACTCGAAAAATTCAAGTACGAGCAATTCAGCTGCTATCCTAGGCGATTTACCCACCATCAGCCACCCTGTTTGCAGAGTACGAGCAGTCCAATCACTGCTCACCGATAGTATACCCATTAAAATCTCCTGAAAAGTGGTTCCCTCTACTTTTTGAATTCCAGCTTGAATATGATGTTGACCAATTCTTTGGTCAACTAATTGAGCTCAACTAAATCGCATAGTGGACCCGGTTACCTCATTAAGTTGATCTAGATTTCTTTTAAATCTAACTCAGTTAGGACTTAATCCCTAACTACAACTAAATGGTTTCAACTCTTAATGACCAACAAGCTAAACCAACACTTAACTCCTGTCAATTCGGTAGCCTCTAGTATTCTTGCGTGAGTCTTTTGGTCTTCTTTCGGTGATCTCCCGGCATGTTCCTAATGAGCTTCCCAATCTCTTTGGTGAATCTCCTAGCGAACTCCCGGTGAGGTCATACTGCATCGTCTGAACCTTGCCCGATACCCAAGCTTGATCTTGGCCCATCATCCGGTGTAACTCAATTACTCCACCCTAGTTAGGCTGCAATTCTTCCTCTAAAACACATGCTGGATTAAACACTCATCAATTGATTTCATCATCAAAATCTGAGATTTAATAATCTCTCCCTTTTTTATGATAACAATTAATTGATGGCAGGAGTTAATCCTAACTCCCGATAAATTCATGCCAGAATAAAAAAGACTTAAATTCAAGAGAATCACACACTCTTGAATTGAAGTGAATCAAGACAATCAATATTCTAAGCAAATCAGATTTCAAGGATTGCAATAAGGCACTCATATACCAACAAAAGATTGCTTTTAAATTATCAAGTCATTAGCTCATCAAAGATTTTTATGAATTTAAAACATTTAAAAATTTCCCCTTAAGTTATTACACAAGTTATCAGTATCCATTTCTCCCCTTTGTCATCAACATAAAGGTGAAATGTGGAGCTAAAAATTTTAAGGCATATGAGGTTTTTACTCCCCTTTTCAAATATGATATAAAGAATTTTCTTCCTCTTATAAAAAAGAAGAAAAGAAAAGAAGGAAGGAGTTGTAAAATATCATTAAACATAGTTCTCAATTTTGTAGATGTGAATTTCGAAAATAAGCTCAAAATTCTAAGATATTCAAAGAAATCTAAAAGTTTAGGAGCTACTCATGCATTTAAAATCATCTCATGTAATTTCAAGCAAGTAAATCCGTAAAGTAGCAAAACATAATACAAAATTTCTCCCCTTTTTGTGAATAATAAGATAAACATCTCATAGGAACAATAAGATAATTTCAACATTATCATAGAAATTTAATATCATGAAATCTATATTAACAATTCATATATTTTCATGATTTAGTATTTCAAGTTATTTTATAAGAAAACTAAATTATTCTTTATTTAGAGGTTTTATAAAAATATCTACTAATTGATGCTTAGTGTCAATAAATTTCAATATCAATAAGTTTACAACATAAAGTATTAGAAAATACTTCTAGGTAACAAGAGTTTATAAATAAGTTCATGCTACAAGAAAGTGTAGATCAACAAGGAGTACATTATAAGTGTGTGATTAGTACAAAACATTAAGTTCTATCGAATATAATTACTAAGATGGTGGTAATCCAAAATTGCTAGATAAAGCATAGAGCTCTTTGGATCTGCTCCATCTTAGTCATTAATTCATCTTGGCATAGCTTAATTCATTCCATCAGGTTCATAATAGTCTCAACAGGAAAAGAAGGTTCTGGTTGCATCATAGACAGTGCCTCAAGAGGACTAGTAGGTGGAGATGGGCTTTTCCTAAGGATAGGTGTCTCAGGTTCAGGTTCAGGTGGGGGAGAATAAGTTCTTTAGGCAATCTAATTCATATGCCATGTCTTTTAATACACCTAAATCTCCTTAAAAGATTCTTCTTGATTAGATTATACCTATCTATTTTAATGATTTCTTCATCTGGTGGAACGACCATGTTATGAACATGTAATAATCTAGTGATTAATCCACCATAAGGTAGCATCAAGTCCTTGTTTACAAGATCAATCATGTTCTGCCTTATGAGATACCCAAAGCAATTTTCTTGTTCCTTCATTCTCCATTACTTGGTACCTAATTCCATTTGATTCAGTTCATCATGATAAAATTGTTTTGGAAGTAAGATACTCATTACTATATGATAAAGCACTTTTGTATTAAAGGGTAGCATATGTTCATAACTTTTTGGTATGATAGCTAGATTAAGATTTCTAAAAATAGTTCCTAAAGCTTCAGAGTATGTTATACCTATAGAGTCCATATCCCATTGTCCCCTAAAATAACAATCATTTCTTTTTTAGGGATGCCTATTAGGTTACAAATTAGATTATCAGTAATTTCTATGTGATGTCCCAAAAGATATGTAAAAGTTATCTCATTTTCATCTACATGCATATTGTTATGAAATAATCTAATTAATCTTGGGTAGATGGGTTCATTCACTTGAAGAATGGTAGGGCTTCTATATTTGTAAACCATTGGATTCGTTCTATGTTTCCTAGGTCTCTAGATCAACATATTTTCCCTTATGGACACTTCTAAATTCAAGGATTGAAAATTTCATAGCATGTTCATAGGAATAAAAAATATTGGTGTCGTAGGTTTCTTCTAATCTCCTCTTTCCCTTGTCCCTTGAGGATCTTCTCGGGGCCATTCTACATAGATTTTGCAAGAGGAATAGTAAGAACAATCTTAATAACTTGAGAGAAGTTTTAAAGAGTTATCTTTAGTTAGATATCCCAGGGATAGGCAAAAATCCTTGTTTTTGAAGAGTAGGGAGTCTTTCTTGATGTTTTTAGATGAGGAGTAAAAGAGGTTTTAGAGAGGGGTGAGAGTGCTTAGGGTCAGTTTCACTATCGACCCTTAGTGGTTTCTTATAAACTGGGTCTCAGTCGGTTGAACCGCAAACTGAGCGGTTTAACCATGCAAGCTCTGGCAGTTCACCCGCTGAACTGACGATTCAACCGCTGGTTCATGTTTTCTCTCTTTCTTTCCCTTTTTTAATTTTAACTAAAATAATATATATATAATAAATAGCTCAGATTAATCAATGTATTTAATTTAACCTTGATCAACAAAGTTCCTCTAAAATTTTGGTATTTTTTATAAGATTCACTAATGTATCATCAATCAAGGTTATTGTAATAAGATAATTAAATAAGAAATTTATTTTCACATGAAGTCATCACAACAAGATATTTTTTCAAATAAAATCCAATGATTTTTCTATGTTGAATGATTCTATCATATTATTAAGAATTTTTTTAAAGAAAGATGATTATATATATGATTTTTAGGTTCAAAATCAACACAAATTATCAACATAAGTTAATACAATCATACAAGTCAATACAATAATCATCATCATAGTCTTCCTTTCATATGACTTTTAATCAAGATAATTAACCTTTCTTTGTCCTAATTATAGAAGGCAAGGGTCATGTATCATGAAGATAAAATATAATAAAAAAAATATTTTTATTAATAATAATTAATATTGTTAATATTTAGGCTAGTGAGCTTGAAAGAGTATTAGATCTCAAGTTATATATCTTAACATCTAAAGCATTATTCGGGTCTCCTAGCTTTAATTTTAAAACAAATCTACAAGAAAGATATATTTGATTTAGTCACCAATTTTACATTGGGTCATTTATAAAGAATTTTGTTTTTCTTTTCTAACTGTTTTTTATTGTATGAAGTTTCCTTGGAAACCAAAACTAGTTGATGTGGACTATATTTTCTAAATAGGCATTTGTTTGCCTTATGTCCCAATTTTTCATAAAAGTTACACTTGATTCATGGTGGCACATTTAATTTAGGTCCTTTTATAAAGATGGTTGGCTTTTGTTGAACATTACCAGCAAAGCTTATGTCATTTCTACTATTAATATGACCCTTATTGGCAAAGATCATATTTAGGGATTTATTCATGATTTCAAAATTTTCTAATATTGTCTTAAGCATGATGTTTTCTTCTTTAATACTATCTAGCATCTCACATTTAGAACATGTGTTATGTGATACTAGTGAATCATACATTCCGTCAAGTCTACTAACTAACAATTCATGATCATTCTTAACCAACTTAAAAGGTTTGCTAAGTTTTCTAAAATCATCAAACAAATCATGAAACATACTTAATAATTTTAAAAAAGAAACACTTAATGAATCACTAACTTCATCTTCGATTGTCATCAGAGCATAGTTAGCAACTTCATCTTTGGATTGGTCTTCTTCGTTCGAAGAGCTTGAATCATCCAAAGTGGCCGAAAATGCTTTCTTCTTGAGCATCAACTTCTTCTTCAATTAAGGACATTCAATTTTAAAATGTCTCGATTTTTTACATTTATAGCATATGACATTGTCCTTCTTCTATTCTTTTTTGTTTTTATAGTTTTTATTCTTTTTTTATAAATTTTTTAAATTTTTTGATAAAAGTGTAATATCATGGTCCTCATCACTCGAGGTTTCACTTGAGGAGTCATTTGTTATTCGAAGTGTTACATCTTTCCTATTCTGTGGAAGGGGTTTATCAAGCTCATCATGAGCTTTACGATTTAGTTCATATATCATAAGAGAGCCAATCGGTTCTTCAAGAGGTAAGTTATTTAAATCTTTGGCCTCTTGAATAGCAATTACTTTAGGATCCTAATTTTTAGGTAAAGATCTTAAAATTTTACTCACAAGTTCAAAATTTAAAAAATATTTTCCAAATGCTTTAAGGCCATTGACGACATCAGTGAAACGGGTGTATATGTCACCAATATACTCACTTGGTTTCATTCGAAATAATTCATAGTTATGAACTAAAATATTAATCTTATATTTTTTTACTCTACTAGTCCCCTCGTGTGTGATTTCTAGTGTGTGCCAAATATCAAAAGTTGATTCATAAACGGATCATAGTTTTGAATTTTATTGTTTATTATTTGGCATCCTTTCTTTATTTCACTTTTTTTTTTCTAATACATACTATGTTGTTGGCTACGAGTTGCTGGTTGGGATTTGTAGAAATATCTATACTGATAGATAGATCTTGTTTGAGCCTGAATTGAAATATGATGGATATTTGTTTGCTCCAAGTGATGCTAGATCATATCACTTTAGCAATATCCTGGCACCTATCAATCGGTGGGCCTAAACATAGACTGGTTGCAGTTATAATTGACTTTTATTTCCCCCACTAAGGATATAGATCTAATAACTCATGGAGGAAAAGATCAAACAATTTCAAAAGTTTATAACACTTTTAACCTCAAAGATTCTTACTTATCACCCTTTGTTCACACTTGGATCAAGTAAGTATGATTAAAGTATTTATAGGGTCCCAAAGGCTTCAGAAATCGAGCCAAAATTTTAAATCTCTGAGTTTTCCGGGTATTGACGATACCACCGTTGGCTCTAGGCGGTACTACCGCCAAACAGAGCCCGAAAATCTGGGTTCTAGTGGTGCTACCATGATAGGACCCTAGCAAGGTTTGGTCCTATTCAATCAAGTAGCAATTAATAAAAAACCATGAGAGATTGTAATAAACCCCACCTAGCCGCATACTATCTTATAAAGTAGGATTGGCTAGGGTTTAATCTTGGGGCCTTAGGGCTTCCTAGCCGCCGCCCCCCTTACTCGGCAGGTCGACTAGGGTTTGAGTAGGGGATGCATAGGCTTGTTGCAGCCACCTAGCCACCGCACCATTATTAGGCAAGCCAGCTAGGGAGGAGGGATAATAAAGATATTTGGCTTTGGGTGGAGCCTCCTTAGGGTTAGGGTTTGGAGCCCTATATAAGTATGTAGCCTCCATCGCTTTTAATTAAGCAAGAGATCAATTTTCTTTTAGCCTTGTGGTCGATTACCTAGGAGGGAGGAACCACTATAGCATTCCAAGGGTTGATCTCTCTTTAAAAGATCAACTTGCATTAGATTCCTCTTGGGTTCTATTATCTTGTATCAAAGCAGCGATTTTGCTACTTTTGCTCCTCTTCCTGTTGTCCACCACCAAATAAGCAATTCCCACAATTGCTATTGTCAATGTTATCTCCCTTGTCGCCGATCAAATCAATCTGCTACCGTTATTATCGATTACATCAAAGATTTGGTATTATTCTATCACAAATACCTTATTGTTGCTGTAATTTTCTATCCAAAAAACCTAAAAGGAAGTTTTCATCTATTTCTTGTTGTGAATTCTTATCGTTATAAAGTTATCATCTTTGAGAATGAAGGAACATTGCAGAAAATTTTCAATTGCCTATTTGCTGCCTAAAGGTCGATCTTGGTGCCATCTTTTTGAACAAAATTTTTATACACTTTCTACATCGTCTCGACTTTCATCTACATTTGATCTATCGTAAATCAGTTTTAAAAATGTCCTTACATTACTATAAATTTTCGTCATAAACTACTGATTTTTCGACGAGAATTATGCTACCATAACTTGCATAATTTTTTATTTCTTGCTACCTTGTTGCTGAAACTTTCTGATCTATTTTGTCACCCTTACCATTAACAATACTGAGATCTTGCTAACAATTTCCTTCAAAAAGTTCTCAGTTTACTGTTGGAAATTTTGTCAAGAATCTGTTGTTTCTTCGATGACAATTCGGCTTCTATAACCAGCACCTATTCGCAACATACCCCCGCTAATCCCTATCAAACCCTTGCTGCCATCAATAGCAGATCTAAAACCATCTTCCTAACCTTCATCCACTGCCATCATAGCCTCAAAACTCTACCAAACTATAGCCCAAACTCCACCTAAAACAGTAACCAAATAAGCCTAAACTACAGCCTTCATCCACTGATCCACCAACCCTTTCGGCCTCAAATGCCTTAACCGATACATGCCCTTAACTTGATAGCAAAAGAAGGACCCTAACACTACAGATTTGGAGACATATATCATGGCATTTGAAGAGGTAATTAATGCCAAGTTGGAGGCTCTCGAGACATGAATGAAGGACAAGATTTACGCTCTCTTTGTCAAATTCAGTTTGAGCCAACCACCGAGCCTGAGGAGATCTCAACAAGGAGAAAGTTCAGATCATAAAGAAAACTTCCAAGAGAGGGGAGGATCTATGACTATCCCCCACTATTCATGTATAAGGGTGGACTTCCCTAAATGAGAAGTGTCAAGATCAATTGGCACTAAGAGGGGGGGTAAATTAGTGCACGAATAAAAGTGCTCAATTGAAAGCTTTTGCTTTCGTGAATTAAAAAATGAATAACAGATGCTTTTCTTAATAAAATCGATTGGAAGTTGATTTAAGGAAGTTGAGAGATTAAAACTTCATATCCAACTATCAAGTATTTAAAAGCAAATAAGAGTAAAATGAAAGTAATTAAAGCACACTCATAGTTATAGTGGTTCAGCCTCAATTGGCCTATGTCACTCCCCGGGTCCTCTTCTCCGAGGCCCACCGGCGATCACTACCGATCTTCTTTGTGTGAAGACCAAACCCTTACAACCTTTCAACTTACAAGGGAAATAAGATTTACAACACTTGGATCATGCTCTTACCCCCTTTTTCTTTTTCTTATAATTTTCACACATAATTTATCATAAAATGTTTAGCCCAAAATTATTGTATGAAATGCAAGAAAACTTAAGGTATTTATAGGCCCCAAATGGCTTCAGAATTTGAAGCCAAAATTCAAACTCACCCGAAAAATTTGGGTACGGGTGGTTCACCCGCCAACACCGACGGTTAAACTATCGAAGCATCCTAAAAGTAGGGTATGGGCGGCTCAACTATCGTCAGCCACCTGATAATCTGGGCGGCGGTGGTACAACCATCACTCGCCGGTGGTTCAAGCATCGGGAATCCTAGAAAAGTGATTTCCTTCACTTTTTCAATCCCGAATTGAATCTTATGTTGATTAATCCTCTGGTCAACTAATTTAGCTCAACTTGAGCTTAATCAATCTGCTTTAGTGGACCCAGTTGCCTCTTTGAATTGATTTGGATTCCTTCCAAATCACACTCAATTTGAACTCAAACTTAACCTATGACTTAAGGATTATAACCATACATGACCAATAAGCTTAATTAACGGCCTCACTCATGCAATCCGGTAATCCCTGCGTTGAGTTTCACGGTCTTCCTCCGACGATCTCTCGGCATGTTCCTAGTGATCTTTCTGATACCTTCGATGAAGTCCTAGCGAACTCTCAGCGTGCTCCCATCGCATTGTCCAAACCTCGGCCCGATGCCTAAGCTTGATCCTAGGTCCATGTTTGGTCTGTAACTCCTTTTCACCGTCATGGTTAAACCTGCATGATATTAACTATAACTTAATTAATTACAATCATGACCAATAAATCCATTTGAAAACCTTCCCAACTCTCGGTAAGCTTTTCGGCTACCATCGACAATCTTCTTGTGAGTCTTAGTATTCTTTCAGTGAACTCCCTTATGCCATCCTAGCAAGCTCCTGATACCCTCGGCAAGCTTTCGATACACTTCAGGTGGGTTCCCAACCGTATAGCTCACTCCGACCCGATGCCTAGACTTGACTTTGGCCAATCCTCTAATTATAATATATAGTAGTTAATCCTGTATCAATCAACTCTAATAACCTTGTTAGATCAATAACCCATCAATTAATTTTATCATCAAATACTCTCCCTTTTTGATTATGATAATAAATTAATGATAGGAGTTAATCCTAACTCCCCCTAAATCTATGTCATAATAAAGAAAACTTAAATTCATGAGAATCACACACTCCTGAATTCAAGTATCTTGAGGTAATCAATATTCCAAGCAAATCAAAATTTACATCAAATCATCAAAGCATAAATTTCAAAAAATTATGCATCAATATCCAAGTATGTGCATCAATATCCATGTTCCAAGCAAATAAAAATTTACATCAAGTCACTAAAGCATGAATTAAAAAAAAATATCAATATCCAAGTATGTGCATAAATATCCATGTATCATCAATGTCCATTTTTTCCCTTTTGTCATTAATAAAAAGGTGAAATGTATAGCTAACGATTTTAAAGCACATGATGACATTACTCCCCCTTAGTAAAATAGAATATGCATTATAGAATTTTCATCCCTTTTGTGAGTAATAAAGAGAGGAACAACGAAGGAGTTATGAAATCATCATATCATTAAGAAGAGCTCTCAATAAATTTCAAAAAAGAATATTAAGATTTACTCAAAAGTCCAAGAGATTTAAAGACTACTTATGTGTTTTAAATGTAGCAAAAATCATCTCTTGATATCAAAAATATCTCTTATAAATTTTAAATGTAGCAATTCATCATCTTCATGTAATTTTTCTCCTTTTTTGTAAACAATAAGGTAAAAATATGGAGAGTTTACAAAAACATTATCACATAAAAACTTAATCACATGAAATTTATATTAGCAATTCATATATTTTCATGATTTAGCAATCCTAGCTATCAACCTCAATCTTATAGATATAAAATTTGAAAATAATATTTCAAATGTGAGCTCAACAATCATTCTCATGTAAATGTCAAGAAAATGTAGCAAATAAATCTAAAAAATAGCAAATCATCATATTTATGTATATTTTCTACCCTTTTTGTAAACAAGAAGGTAGAATCAAGGAGGGGGGTTTTGAAAAGTATCATATCACAAAAATACTCAAATTTATAGATGTAAATTATGAAATGAAGAGCTACCCATACAATTTAGTTCATCTTATGCAAATTTCAAGCAAGATAGCAAATCAATCAAATCATCTATTTTGAAAATTATCTCATTAAATTTTGATAATAAGCATCAAGAATTTTAAAAGAAAATATAATAGTAAATGAAGCTCAAATTGTAAATCAAGTATTTTGCATGTATTTAGAAAATTCTAATTTTCTTTTAAGCAACTGTTCCCCATTCAATATTTTTTTATTTCCAAATTTTCTTCTAACCAAATTAATTTTGACTCCTCATTTTCTTGGTCAACAAGAAATATAATGGCTTAATTTTTTTATTGCATCCATGTCTTAAATATAACCATGAGTACAAAGAAATCATGTCATGAAAAATCAAATCATAAGTATCGAAAGATATGATTTCTTTTAATAAATCTCTTCCTAGATAGTAAAAATTTTAGGAGATTAATTTTATAAGCAAAATCTTAATTCATAAAAATTACCAAGTATAATTTTGCAAAATGAGATATGGAAATATAGGATCTTAATTTATATATGTGATTTCAAATCATTAAGATCATTGTTTAGATTCATGTTATAGTTCCAAAAAGATAAACTTATAATTCATTTATGAACTTGATTTATATAAGGATTTCAAGTTTCATTTTCTAAACTTGCCAAAGCCATGATAATAACTTATTCAAGTTCAAATAATCAAAATCGATATTTTAAAAAATATCATAAATAGATTCATCAATCTCTTATTGAAATCTTAATAAGACAGAGATTGAAAAATTTTCAAAAGAAATCATCACAAATATTACAATAAGATATTTTCAAACATTATCTTTGGTTTATCCTTAATTCAATGATGTTTCTTTGTTAAGTGTGTCTAACTCTTTTAGACTTTAGTGAAAAGAGATGTTATATACTTATCATGTGTATTTCAAATATATATATTTTTGAAAGCACTAAAATGAGAAATATGAAAATTTTTATTTAAAGTTTCAATTCAAGAACCATTATCCAATCACAACCCATTGTAACATACAACTATCATCATAACATTTAAACTTAGTCAATAATAATATAATATTTGAATTATCAAATTATTGTAGGTTAGGAGATTCAACAATAATGTTATCATTTTATCTCTTGTTCAAGAGTTGATAGGATAAAAATATTTTCAAGAAGAATTATCCTATTTTTGAGTTATTTTTAACTTATTAAATTTATTTCAAGAATGCAATGTCATTTAAAGTTAAAAACAAAATTTCATCAAGATCATTGCAATAAAATATTTAAAAAAAATTGATTTATTTCAATTCCAATGATTTTTAGACTTAGTATAGGGAGTTACCATGCTCATTTCATTTTCATTAAATATATTTTTAATTTTTAAAAATAGTAGATAATGAAGCATGATTTTTCTTTCCCCCTCTTTTTTATAATGTTTTATGCTCAAATTCTATCATTCAACAATATTCATTTAATCATATAACCCATATTTCAAGTTACTTCTTTAACTTCATCAAGGTCATTACAGTAACTCATCAAAATGTTAAAACATCTTCAAGCAAAAATTCAACCAATCTCAATTCGAACATTTAGATAAGTCTAACATTTTAACATAGTGCAAGGAGTTGACAAACTCATTTCAAATTTTCTATTTATTTTAAATATCAATTCAAGAATAATCTAATATTCAATCATGCAATATATTTCAAGTCCATCTAATATAACATTCAAATCAATCATTAAAAGTATTTTAAAAGATCATAGTTTATTTAGAAAGATTTTTAGTCATAACCATAAAAAAAAATTTTAGACTCATAATTTTTTTTATTTAGATAAATATCTTTGGGAGTCAAGAGGGTTGTTTTATATATATAATACATTTCAAATCATAGAAACTAATATATCATCAACAAAAACTCATTTTTATAAATTTTAACATAAATATTTTTCATTAACAATAACTAAAATTTCTTAGTTCTATTTCATTTTCATACTAGTATGTCCTAACTATACATTATCAATCAAGGTTATGATAAGATAAATCCAAATGAGTAAATCACTTTCAAGTGGAGTCATCACTATGAGATATTCTTCAACCAAAATCTAATGACTTTTTTTTTATATGTTGGAAGATTCTATCATGTTATCAAGAAGTTTTTCCTTTAAACAAAAATGATTTTGTATATAACTTATAAGTTCAAATTCAATATTTGATCATTTAATCTCAAGACAATGTACACAAATACAAGCACACAAATCAATACATTAATCATCATCAAAATCTCTCTTTCGCATGTTCATAATTTTTCATTAAAGCTAACTAATCTTTCTTCTTTCTAATTTTAGTATGTAACGAAAGGGTTACGCACTATCATAATGAAGATTCATTTTTATTTTTAATAGTTTATCTTGTTAGTATTTAGGCTAGTGAGATTATTAGATCTCAAGTTATTTGTTTTGAGCATCAAAAATATTATTTAGTGCTCTTAGCCTTGTTATGAGATAAATTTATAAAAAATGATTTAGGTACCCATTTTACATGGGGTCCTTCATACAAAACTTTATCTTTCTTTTCTAATGGTTTTTGGTTGTTTGTTATTCTCTTGGAACCCAAACTAATTGGTGTAGACTACATTTTCTAAATAGACATTTGTTTCCCTAATGTCCTAATTTTTCATAAAAATTGTATTTGATTTTTGGTGTCAAATTTAAGGTAGGTCTTTTAACAAAAATAGTTGGTTTTTGTTGAATGTTACCAACAAAACCTATGTTATTTCTTCTATTAATATGACCCTTATTGACAAGGATCATATTTAGGAATTTGTTCCCAATTTCAAAATTTTCTAATATTGTTTTAAGCAAGATATTTTCTTCTTTCACATTATCTAGAATTTCACATTTAGAACAAGGATTATATGCCACTAATGAATCATGTATTTTATTAAATCTATCAACTAATGAATAATATTCATTTTTAAGCAACTTATAAGGTTTGTTAATTTTTCTAAACTCATCAAATAATTAATGGAACATATTTAATAACTCCAAAAAAAAATACTTAATAAATCACTATCCTCATCTTGTATCACCATTAGAGCATAGTTAGTAACTTCTTTGGATTGGTCTTCTTCATCCGATAAGCTTGAGTCATCCCAAGTTGTCGAAAGTGCTTTCTTCTTATGTAGCACTTTCTTTTCAATTGAGGACATTTATTTTTGAAATGTTTTGGTTTTTTGCATTCATAGCATATGACATTGTCCTTCTTCAGTTCATTTTTGTTTTTATAGTTCTTATTCATTTTCATAAATTTTTTAAACTTTCTAGATAATAGTGCAATATCATGGTTCTCATCACTCGAGATTTCACTCGAGGAGTCATTTGCTATTCGAGGTGCTATATCTTTCCTGTTCTTTGGAAGGGGTTTATCAAGCTCTTCATGAGCTTTACAATTTATTTCATAAGTGAGTTCTTCAAGAGGTAAGTTATTTAAATCTTTGACCTATTGTATAGGGGTTACTTTAGGATCCTAACTCCTACGAAGAGATCTTAAAATTTTACTAACAAGTTTAAAATTAGAAAAATATTTTTTAAGAGCTTTAAGTCCATTGATGACATCCGTAAAATTGGTGTACATGTCTCCAATAGACTCGGTTTCATTATAAACAACTCATAATTATGAACTAAAATATTAATATTAGATTCTTTTACTCTACTAGCCCCCTCATGTATGATTTTTAGTGTTTGCCAAATATTAAAAGTCGATTCACAAATGAAAACACGTTTAAACTCATTTTTATCAAGAGCATAAAATAAGACATTCATAGCCTTTGCATTCAAAGAAAAGTTATTCCTTTCCAAATCATTCATTTCATTCACCAATTTGAAAGATTTTTCAAATCCATTCTCTATATGTGCCTTAAATACAAATCCATAGAAATGAGAAAAATATACATCCTTGTTTTCCAATACGTATAATCTGTCCCATTGAATATCGGAGAACGTGAAATATAATGTCCCTCTTTTATGCCAAACAAAACCATTTACTTAAATAGGTGTTTAGTCCAAAGAGTAAGACCTTACTTTGATACCAATTGTTAGGATCAATTGACACTTAGAGGGGTGGGGGTCAATTAATGCAAGAATGGAAGAGCTCGATTGAAAACCTTTGCTTTCATAAATTAAAGAGTGAATAATGGAAGCTTCTCTTAATAAAAATGATTATAAACTAATTTAAGGAAGTTGAGATATTAAAACTTCATATCCAACTATCAAGTATTTAAGAGCAATTAAGAGTAAAATGAAAGCACACTCACAGTTATAGTGGTTTGGCCTCAACTGGCCTACGTCCACTCCCCGAGTCCTCTTCTCTAAGGCCCACCAGTGTCCACTACTGATTTTCTTTGGGTGAAGACTAAACCCTTATAATCTTTCAACTTACAAGGGAAACAAGATTTACAACACTTAGATTACTCACTTATCCTTTTGTTATCTTATAATTTTCACATAATTTATCATAGAATGTTTAGACAAAATTGTTGTATGAAATGCAAGAAAACTTGGGGTATTTATAGGCCCCAAATGGCTTCAAAATTTGGAGCCAAATTCAAACTCACCCGAAAAGTCTTGATACGTTTGGTTCACCTGCCGATGTCGGTAGTTAAACCACTGAAAGCACCCTGAAAATAGGGTATGGGCAGTTTAGCTACCATTAGCCACCCGAGAACCCGGGTGGTACCATCGCTCTTCAGTGGTTTAATTGTCGAGAATCCTAGGAAAGTAATTTCCGTCACTTTTTCAATCTCGACTTGAACTTTATGTTGACCATCCTTTGGTCAACCAATTGAGCTCAACTTGAGCTCAATCAATCCCCTTCAGTGGACCCGATTGCCTCTTTGAGTTGATTTGGATTTCTTCCAAATCGCACTCAATTCAGACTCAAACTTGACCTATGACTTAAGGATTACAACTATACATGACCACCAAGCTTAATTAACGACATCACTCCTGCTATCCAGCAACCTCCGGCATTCCCTATGGTGAGTCTCACGGTCTTCCTCCGGTGATCTCCTGGTGTGTTCCTAGTGATCTTTCCGATAGCTTTGATGAAGTTCTAGTGAACTCTCGATGAGCTCCCACTACATCGTCCAAATCTTGGTCCAATGCCTAAGCTTGATCCTGGGTCTATGTCTGGTCTATAATTCCTTTTCACCGTCATGGTTAAACCTACATGATGTGAACTATGACTTAATTAATTACAACTATGACCAATAAATCCACTTGAAAATCTTCCCAACACATGATAAACTTTTCTGCTACCCTTGACAATCTTTCGGCGAGTCTTAGTCTTCTTTTGGCAAACTGCCTTGCGCTATCCTGGTAAGCTCTTGATACCCTCGGCAAGCTTCTGACGCACTTCAGGCAAGTTCTCAACTGCATCGTCTTCACTCCGACCCAATGCCTGGACTTGACTTTTGCCAATCCTCTAATTGTAATCTGTCATAGTTAATCCTGCATTAATCAACTCTAACAACCTTATTAGATCAATAACCCATCAATTGATTTTTGATGATGACAATCAATTGATGATAGGAGTTAATCCTAACTCCCCCTAAATTCATATCATAATACAGAAAATTTAAATTTAAGATAATCACACACTTTTGAATTTAAGTATCTTGAGACAATTAATAGTCCAAGCATATCAAAATTTGCATCAAGTCATCAAAGCATGAATTTCAGAAAATAATGCATCAATATCTAAGTATGTGCATCAATATCTATGTTCCAAGCAAATAAAAATTTACATCAAGTCATCAAAGCATGAATTCAAAAAAATTATGCATCAATACCCATGTATGTGCATCAATATCTGTGTCATCAATGTCCATTTCTCCCCTTTTGTCATTAACGAAAAAGTGAAATGTATAGCTAACAATTTTAAAGCACATAATGATATTACTCTCCCTTAGTAAAATAGAATATTTATTATAGAATTTTCATCCCTTTTGTGAGTAATAAGGAGAGGAACAATGGAGGAGTTGTAAAAGCATTATATCATTAAGAAGAGCTCTCAATAAAATTCGAAAAAGAATACTAAGATGAGCTCAAAAGTCCAAGAGATATTTCAAATATAACAAAAATCATCTCTTGATACAAAAAATCATCTCTTGTAAATTTCAAAGTAGCAATTCATCATCTTCATGCAATTTTTCTCTTTTTTTACAAACAATAAGATAAAAACATGGAGAGAGTTTTAAAAATTATTATCATAAAAAATTAATCTCATAAAATCTAAATTAGCAATTCATACATTTTTATGATATAGCATTCCTAGCTCTCAACCTCAATCTTATAGTTATAAAATTTGAAAAGAATATTTCAAATATGAGCTCAACAATCTTTTTCATGTAAATTTCAAGAAAACATAGCAAATAAATCTGAAAAATAATAAATTATCATCTTTACATAGATTTTCTCTCCTTTTTATAAACAAGAAGGTAGAAGGATGAGGGTTTTGAAAAGCATCATATCATAAAAATATTCAAATTTATAAATGTAAATTTTGAAATCAAGAGCTACCCTTGCAACTTAGGTCATGTTATGCAAATTTCAAGCATAGCAAATCAATCAAATTATTCATTTTGAAGATTATCTCATGTAAATTTTGATAATAAACATCAAAAATTTCAGAAAAACCTGATATTAAATCAAGCTCAAATGTAAATCAAGTATTTTGAATGCATTTAGAAAGTTCTAATTTTCGTCTAAGCAATTGTTCCTCATTCAATGTTAGAAGATTTTTTATATCCAAATTTTCTTCTAAGTAAATTAATTTTGACTCCTCCTTTTCATTGTCAATAAGAAATATAATGATTTAATTTTTTTATTGCATCCTTGTTTTAAATATAACCATGAGTACAAAGAAATCATGTCATGAAAATTCAAATCATAAGTATCAAAAGATATGATTTCTTTTAATAAATCTCTTCCTAGATAATAAAAAATTTAGGAGATCAATTTTATAAATAAAATCTTAATTCCTAAAAATTGTCAAGAATGATTTTGTAAAATGAGATATAAAAATATAGGATCTTAATTTATATATGTGATTTCAAATCATCAAGATCATTATTTAGATTCATGTTATAGTTTCAGAAAGATAAACTTATGATTCATTTATGAACTTTATTTATATAAGGATTTCAAGTTTCATTTTCTAAACTTGCCAAAATCATGATAATAACTTATTCAAGTTCAAATTATCAAAATCGATATTTAAAAAATATCATAAACAGATTTCTCAATCTCTTATTAAAATCTTAATAAGATAGAGATTGAGAAATTTTCAAAAGAAATAATCACAAAATATCACAATAAGATATTTTCAAACATGATCTTTAGTTTATCTTTAATTCATTGATGTTTCTTTGTTAAGTGTGTCTAACTCTTTTAGACTTTAGTGAAAAGAGTTGTTATGCACTTATCATGTGTATTTCAAATATATGTATTTTTTAAGGCACTAAAATAAGAAATATGAAAATTTGTATTTAAAGTTTCAATTCAAAAGCCATCATCTAATCATAATCCATTGTAACATCCAACTATCATCGTAACATTTAAAATTAGTTAATAATAATATAATATTTGAATTATCAAATTATTATAGTTTAAGAGATTCAACAAGAATATTATCGTTTTATCTCTTATTGAAGAGTTGATAGGATAAAAATATTTCCAAGAAAAATTATCTTATTTTTGAGTTATCTTTAACCTATGAAATTTATTTCAAGAATGCAATGTCATTTAAAGTCAAAAAAAAATTTCATCAAGGTAATTACAATAAAATATTTTCAATCAAAAAATTCAATTTATTTTAATTTCAATAAGTTTTAGACTTAGTGTAGTGAGTTACCATGCTCATTTCATTTCTATTAAATATATTTTTAATTTTTAAAAATACTAGATAATGAAGCATGATTTTCTTTTTTTTTATAATGTTCTATGCTCAAATTCTTTCATTCAACAATATTCATTTAATCATACAACCCATTTTTCATGTTACTTCTTTTACATCATCAAGGCCATCACAATACATCATCAAAATGTTAAAACACCTTCAAACAAAAATTCAATCAATCTAAATTCCAACATTTAAATGAGTTTAACTCTTTACACATAGTGCAAGGAGTTGAAATTTGTTAACAAGCTTTTCGGCTACCCCCGACAATCTTCCGACGAGTCTCGGTCTTCTTTCGGCGAATTCCCTTGCGCCATCCTGGTACGCTCCTGATACCCTCGACAAGATTCCGACGCACTCCATACGAGTTCCCTATCGCATCGTCCTCACTCTAGCCTAATTCTTGGACTTGACTTTGGCCAATCCTTTGATTGTAATCTGTCATAGTTAATCCTACATCAATTAACTCTAACAACCTTGTTAGATCA
Organism: Ensete glaucum; assembly: GCA_021527575.1. Taxonomy (NCBI): domain Eukaryota; kingdom Viridiplantae; phylum Streptophyta; class Magnoliopsida; order Zingiberales; family Musaceae; genus Ensete; species Ensete glaucum. The sequence continues at coordinate 21,205,631 of CM038559.1, forward strand.
ATAACCCATCAATTAATTTTATTATCAAAATCTGAGATTCAACAGGAAGAAGGAGATCCGATCGGTTGGATCTCGCATGTAAAGCATTATTTTCGGTATCACAAGATCTCGGACGCATCTATGGTGGACATTGCTGCTATACACCTCGAAGGTGATGTCATACAATGACTTGATTAGTTTGAACATAAGAGACCTGATCGATTGGATCTCACGCGCAAAGCATTATTTTCGGTATCACAAGACCCCAGATGTATCTATAGTAGAAATTGCTACTATACACCTTGAAGGTGATGCCATATAATGGCTTGATTGGTTTGAACATACTCATGGAGCCCTCTCATGGAGGCAATTTAAAGAAGGGCTACTGATCCGCTTCGAACCAACTGAATATGAGAACGTCGATGGTCAACTAGCCAAGATTCGTCAAATTTCCACCATCGAGGAGTACAAGACTAGTTTGAAAGGTTATCTAACCAAACTAGAGATTGATCTGAAAAATAATTGTTATGGACTTTTATCGAAGGCTTGAAACCGGAGATTTGGGGAGAAGTTAAAGCGCGACAACCATACACACTAATGACAACCATCTCTTTCACGCAACTTCAAGAGGAGAGATTAAACCATAAAGCTCGAAGGACTAGGGTTGCCCCCCGACTAGCAGCATCGAAGCCCTTAGCCCCCCCCTATTGCTAGCCGACCCTTTGCACCAAAAAAAAAATTAACAAGGGAGGAGCTTCAAGAATGATCTGCAAAGGGTTTATGTTGGCATTGTGACAAAACTTGGAGCCGCGATCACCGTTACAAAAAAGGGAGACTTCTCATGATTGAACCTATTGAAGAGGAGGACCTTGAATATGTAGAAGAAAGCTTTGATCATGAAGAGGAGGATGCGGAAGAAGAGCCACAACCAATCGATTGTATGGTACACGCTCTTGCCGGCTACACGAATCTACAAAGGATGAAAGTTGGGGGCCTACTCAAACAATAGTTGATCACCATCCTCATCGACACGAGCAACACCAATAACTTCTTGAATAGCAAGGTTACTACTCATATGACACTTCACATTGAAGATTACAGCAAATTTGATGTTAAGGTCTCCGACAGTCGAATCTTAAAGTACGACCAAAGATGCCCGTAAGTGAAACTGTTGCTGTAGGACTAGGAAAATATTACCGATTTCATCCTCCTCCCAATTGATGATTATAAGGCTGTGCTTGGCATAGAATAGTTGATGATGCTAGGTGACATCTCCTAGAATTTTTTAAAATTAATTATAAAATTTTACTGTAAAGAAAAAAAGGTGACCCTATGCGGGAAGCGTGAAAGCAAAGTAATGAATATTTATACTCAACGAATGGAGAAAGTTCTACACAAGACATATGATGGCTTCTTGATGCAACTCTAGCAGCAACCAGAAGGGAAGATAACAAAAATTGAAGATCAAAACCTCACCCATCTGCTTGCTGAATTTTTCGATGTCTTCGTCGAAGCGCGCATCCTTCCTCCTACCTGACGGCATGACCATCGGATCCCAATTCTTCTGGGCAAACTACTAGCGAACACTTAGCTATACCACTATCCCCACTTCCAAAATAATGAAATTGAAAAGATTATATATGAGATACTTGAAACAGGGGTTATTTGGCCAAGCTGCAGCCCCTACTCTTCGCCGATGATTCTCATACGAAAGAAGGATAGAATGTGACGAATGTGCATCGATTATCGAGCTCTCAATGACATCACTATTAAAGATAAATATCCTATTCTAGTAGTGGATGAACTTCTTGATGAATTAAAGGGAGCTCAAGTCTTCATGAAGTTGAACCTCCGATCTGGTTATCACCAAATTTGGGTATGTGAAGATGATGTCCCAAAAATTGATTTTTGAACACATAATGAATACTACGAATTCTTGGTAATGCCTTTTGGACTCACCAATGCTCCTTCTACCTTTCAAAGCCCAATGAATGATATTTTCGAGAGTTTTCTTCGTAAGTTTGTGCTGGTATTTTCAATGATGTTCTCATTTACAACCCTTCCCTTGAGGCCCATTTTCAGCACCTACGAATTGTTCTAATAATTTTTGGTGAGAATGTTCTTTTTGCCAAGCAACTAAAATATAGCTTTTTATAACAAAAAGTAGAGTATCTTAGGCACCTTATATCATAAGAATGAGTGACAAGAAATCCTTCTAAAATTGAAGCAATACAAGGCTGGCCAAAACCAAAGAATGTGAAATCGCTATATAGTTTCCTTAGATTGATAGGCTACTACTGAAAAAAGATACTTTCTAATGGTTAGACAAAGCCTCCACTGCCTTCAACAAACTCAAGGCACCCATAACGATAACGCCCATGCTAGCACTACCTGATTTCAACCGAACCTTTGTCATTGAGGCTGATGCATCTAGAGTTGGGATTGGCACCATTCTTATACAAAATGGTCGACCGCTCACCTTCACCAGCAAGGCATTGTCTCCCCCCACCAAAAAATGTATATCTACCATAAGGAGATGCTCGTAATTATGCACACAGTAACAAAATGGAGATCTTACCTGATTAACCGGTGCTTCCAAATAAAAACTGACCACTGAAGCCTTAAATACTTCTTGGAGTAGAAGATATCCTCCCTTGAATAGCAAAAATAGGTAACCAAACTTCTCGGGTATGATTATGAAATTACTTACAAAAAGGGCAAGGTAAATATTGTTGTAGATGCACTTTCACGGCTACCCGAGAAAGCAGAATTTTCGGTGATCTCCCTTCCAACCAACATCTTTCTTAAGGACATTAGTGAGGAATGGAGGAAGGATCTAGAGACCAACAACATTATAAAAAAAAATAGAGGAGGAGCCAAGCTCCATAGCCCACTATAGTTGGGATTCAAGATATCTGTGCTAGAAAGGCTGCATCATGCTTATATCCGACTCCCCTTGCATAAAAATGGTCCTACAAGAGATGCACTCCACACCTTTACCAGGGCACTCCGGGTTTTTAAGAACCTACAAAAGAATTAAATAATTTTTTTATTAGAGAGTGATAAAAAAAGTTATTTCTGAATTTGTAGCATAGTGCGATGTATGCCAATGACAAAAGTGTGAAACAGTGGCAAGTCCTGAGAAGCTACAACCACTACTCATATCAGACTCGATGTGTACTGACATATCTATAGGTTTCATAAAAGGACTATCACCATCCCAAGGTAAAAGCATAATTCTCATGATGGTTGACCAATTTACAAAGTATGCTCATTTTTGTATTGTCTAAAATCCCTACACCGCTTCTAGTATTGCTCAAATTTTTATGAAAAATATTTTAAAACTGCATAGGATGTCAAGGTCTATTGTAAGTGATCGTAACAAGGTCTTTACTAGTAAATTTTGGACTGAGCTATTTCAAATGCAGGGCACCAAGCTGAAGATGAGCACGACATACTACTCACAGACCGATAGTCAAACTAAAGTGGTGAATAGGTGCTTAGAAACATACCTCAGATGCTTTACCAGTGATCGGCCAAAGGAATGGACAAAATGACTCCCTTGGGCCGAATGGTGGCACAATATGACATATCACTCCTATACTAAATGTACTCCATATGAAGCAGTGTATGGTCGGTCAGCCCATGTAATTCCAAAATATGTAATTGGCTTAACTAAAGTAGATTAGGTTGATTAAGATTTAATTGATAGGGATAAACTCTTACAGCTACTAAAGGATAATCTCTCAATCGCTTAAATAAAAATGAAGTAGCAAGCTGACACACACCGAAGCAAACGGGAGTTCTCAGTAGGAGATTGGCCTCCATGAAGTTATCCCCATGCTTTTATAGGCCCTATTAAATCACAAAGCATATAGGAGCTATAGCGTACAGATTAAACTTACCTGTTGAAGTAAAAAGTCACCCTGTCTTCCACATATCCTGCCTAAGGCCCAAACTAGGAGAGAACGAATTAGCACAGATTCAGCTGCCCAACACTATTGGTGATAGAGACATCCTAGCCCAACCTTAAGCCATACTTGACCACAGGATTGTGATGCATCGTCGATGTCCCTCTACTAAAGTACTGGTGCACTGGAATAACTTTCCTATTGAAGATACCATGTGAGAATCATATGAAGATCTGAAGATCGGGTTCCCTGAGTTCATGGATCCTCAGCTTTGAGGACAAGACTGATCTGAAGAGGGCATGCTTGATAGGACCCTAGTAGGGTTGGGTCCTATTTAATCAAGTAGAAATTAATAAAAAACTCTAAGAGATTATAGCAAACCCCACCTATCTGTCTACTATCTTATAAAGCAGGATTGGCTAGGGTTTAATCTTAGGGCCTTATGGCTTCCTAGCCACCGCCTCCCTTACTAGACAGGTCGGCTAGTGTTTGAGCAGAGGACGCATAGGCTTGTTGTAGCCACCTAGCCGTCGCCCTCTTATTGGGCAAGCCGGCTAGGGAGGAGGGGTAATAAAGGGATTTGGTTTTGGGATATGCCTTCCTAGGGTTAGGGTTTAGAGCCCTATACAAGCATATAGCCTCCACCACTTTTAATTAAGTAAGAGATCAATTTCCTTTTAGCCTTGTGGCTGACTACCTAGGAGGGAGGAACCCCTACAACGATCTAAGGGTTGATCCCCCTCAAAAGATCAATCCATATTAGAATTCTCTAGGGTTCTATCATACTGCTGGCCTAGGTGGTACCACTACTGCTGGGCGGTATCACTACCAGCAAGGGGCGATACAACCGCTAGAATACCCAAAAAAGCACAAATAATGCTTTTGGGTTGTTTGGGCAGTACCATTGCCTAGGCCTAATGGTACCACCACCCAGGCCAATTTTAGGTTACTAAATTAGCCTTCCAATAGGCTTAGTTCAACCCTAGCTTAGGCCCAATAGGCACCTAATGAGGTTGGTATAGTTTCGGCCCAATACCAACTTAATTTGACTCTAAACAATCACGATCATGACTTAACCACTTTAATTATAATCACAAAGTTTTTCAACATATTGTCCAGCTTTCTAGCATGTCATATGATCATTTAGTACTTCGTCTGAACCTCTAATGTATCATCCTTTCCTTCCAACCCTATGTCTGAACTCATGGTATAAAGTCCATCTTACAACATGTTCAGCAATCATCCAGCCTAACGTCCAATCTTTGACATGACGCTTTCCGACCCAACATATGATTTTTCTACTTTGACAATTTACCTTTGATAGTTCGAGTACATGATCAATGTTTTTCCTAAGTTACTTATCTTGCAATCATATTAGTCTATAAATTTATCAATTGATTTGATTATCAAAATATAAGATTTAACAATATATCTCTTTTTGATGATGACAACCAATTGATTATGGAGTTTTAACTAAACTCTCTTTGTCTAACACCATTATGAAATATTATAATAACTTAAATTTTTTTTAAAAAATAATAACCTTTCAACTCTGTGAGTTCAAGTCAAAATAATTTTAATCATAAATCATAACGACTTTCAATAGTGATTATTGTAAGAATCAATAATCATATCATATCTATAGTTTGAATGTCAAAATAGTTACACATCTCAAATAAATATCATAAGTTAATATCATCAAACACAATATGTATATGAGTACAACGCATCAAAATAAAAAATTACCATAACTTCTCCCCCTTTGTCATCAACAAAAAGATGAAAGGAAAATTATGTAAGCCACTATTTTTCTCTCCCCATTTGTCATTATAAAAGAAAAGATAAGGATATCATTTTATCATGGTGCTACTTCTCATCATTTACGTCAATGTGCTAATAGTAAAGCTAATTTGATATCAAATGAATGATATTAATACAAAGGAGTCATATGACATAAATCTCACATCATAAACATCAAAAAATCAAGATAATAATCCAATGAGATGAATCTCCTCTTTAGTAAAAGGAAAGAATGAGAAGAATCATGATTTATTTATTTGAAAGATTCAAGATGCTTAATTCTCTTTTAATAAAATCAAATTATTCCACATTCAGTGGTTTAATAAATATATATATATATATTAATTAATATTTTATATCAATGAAATCTAAATATAGATTATAATTGCTAATATGATCCCTAATAAAATGATGTCTAATGTCAATGTGTTTAGTCCTATAGTGTTAAATATGGTTCTTTGTTAAACAAATTATACTTGTATTATTACATTTTATTGGAACATTTTTCAGGTAGAGTCCATAATCTTCCAAAGTACTCTTCATCCAAATTTCTTGTGCATAACATACACCTGCCACTACATATTCAACTTTGAGTGTGCATAATATGACAGAGTTTTGCTTCTTGGAATTGACATGTTCCAGAGGTGTTTTTTTATCTATTCTACATCCTGCAAATCAACAACAACGTATGAAATCAAATTAATTTTTTTATATTTTAAATACTATAATCCTAGATTTGGAGTTCCTTTTAAGTATCTAAAAATTATTTTAACTACTTTATAATGAGATTGTTTAGGATTTGTTTGAAAACTTATACAAAGTCTAATATTAAATATTATATTAGGTATAGTTGCAGTAAAATTTAATAAGCTCCCTATCATACCTCCATAAGTCTTTTGATCAAAGCATTCTCTTTCATTGTCTATATCTAATTTTGTAGACATACTTATTGGTGAATTCATGGCATTAGCACTATCCATGTAAAATCATTTTAATAGATCCAAAGTATAGTTAGTTTGACTAATAAAAATTCCATCATTTCGTTGCTTAATTTGTAATCCTAAGAAAAATATGAATTTACCCATTAAACTCATTTCAAACTTTTAGATCATACTCTTAGCAAATGATTCATATAAAGAATCATTAGAAGAACAAAAAATAATATCATCAACATAAATTTAAATAATAAAAACATATTTTAAAAATATTTAATAAATAATATGGTCTCGACCTTGTATTTTAAAAAATTATTTTGAATAAAAAAAGAGCTAGGCCTCTCATACCTTACCCTAGGGGCTTGCTTCAACCCATAGAGAGCCTTAGATAATTTATAAACATGGTTTGAAAAAAGATCATTTTCAAATCCGAGTGATTGCTCAAGATAAACTTCTTCACAAATAAAACTATTAAGAAAGACACTTTTGACATCCACTTAAAATAATTTAAAGTTTTTAATACAAGCATAGGCAATGAGTATTCTTATGGCTTCAAGTCTTGCTATGGGAGCGAAGGTTTCTTCATAGTCTATACCTTCTTTTTGGTTGAAACATTTGGCCACTAATCTAGCCTTGTTTAAGACCATGATACTTTATTAATCTTACTTATTCCTGAAAATCCATTTTGTACCAATCATAAGATGATCACTAGCAAGTCTTATTTCTTTTAAATTGATTTAATTCTTGATGTATTGCCAAGACCCATGAGTCATCTTTAATAGCATCGTTAATACATTTAGGTTCAATTTAAGATAAAAAGGTAGCATTTGTACAAATAATTTGAAGTGAAGAATGAGTTTGAATAAATTTTGATATATCTCCAATAATTAGCACCTTAGGATGAGAATCTACATACTTACATTCCTTGGGTAAGGTTTCCTTGGAAGTAGATGTATCCAAGTTGCTTTGAAGAGGAAAATTCTCATTTAAATTCAAAATCATCATAAAATTCATTTTTCTTAACTTTGGGAAACTCATTAAAAGTAACATGGATAGATTCCTCAATAACTGAAGTTCTTTTATTAAAAACTTGAAAAACTTTAGAAATAGAGAAATATCCAAGAAAAATGCCTTCATCAGATTTTGCATCAAATTTTCCTAAAGCATCCTTTTCATTTAAAATAAAACATTTATAACCAAAAACTCTAGAATATGAAATATTGGGTCTTTTATTATTCCACACATGAGTTTTAGATAGTAGAGGTCTTATAAAAACCCTATTCATGATATAGCATGCCATGTTAATGACTTCGGTCGAAAAATATTTGGGTAGGCTACGTTAATTAAGCATTGTTCTTGATATCTCTTGTAAACTCATATTATTTCTTTCAACAACTCTATTTTGTTGTTGATTTCTTGGAGTAGAAAAATCATGGTTATACCCATTGGAATCATAAAATTCTTGATAATCAAACTTTTTAAATTCACCACCATGATCACTATGAATAAAGAAATCATAAGACATTGTTCATTTTGAACTTGTTTGTAAAACTTCGTAAAACATTTAAAATAATCATTTTTATGTGCTAAGAAGTATGTCCAAGTATATCAATTATAATCATCAATAATAAAAAAAATGTATTTACTATCTCTTAGACTTGCGATATTAGTTAGTCCAAATAAATCCATATGAATTAATTATAATTGTTTAGAGGTACTCAATTTATTTTTAAGTTTAATGCTACTCTTTATTTGTTTTCCTAATTGATATGCATCATAAATCTTATCTTTGACAAATTTAATTTTAGGCATTCTTCTTACAAGTTCTTCAATTCCAATTTATAAGATTAATTTCATACTTGTATAACCTAATCTCATATGCCAAAACCATGCATCTTTTAAAATCAAAAAATGAGTTTTGTCATAAAATCATCAATATTAATAGTTTAAATATTATTATTCCTTAAGACAATCATAGATTTATTCTTATGTGGTATGTCTATAATACAAGTATTAGCTTCAAATTTAATATTATATCTTTTATCATACAATGACTAATGCTTAGCAACTTATATTTTAAACCATCTATTAACAAAATATCTTTAATCAACAGATTTGATTTGTTATTAATATTTTAAATATCGATAATCTTTACTTTGTTATTGTCTCCGAAGGTGACATATCCTCCGTCTCGACTAGTGAGCTTTAAGAATTATGTTGGATCTCTATTCATGTTCCTTAAACATCCACTATCAAGATATCATCTTTAGCTCCTAGCTCTTGTTTGGTGACATAACTACAAAAAAGAGAAGTTTTGCTTTAGGTACCTATTTAACTTGGAGTCCTTCATGGTTAGATCTACCTCTCTTGACTTTTGGCATCAAATCATTGATTGTTCCTTAAGGAACCTAAACTAATTTATAAGTGCTATATTTTCTGAAAGAGCATATATAAGCATAATGACCAAATCTTTCACAAAAATTATATTTATCTTTAGAGGGAATATATAATATTGATCCTTTTATAAATCTTATTGGCTTTTGCTAAGTGTTACTATTTGCAAAGTATATTCCTTCCTTTCTATGTGCACAACATTGGTTAGCAAGAATCATGTTTAATGGCTTATTTCTAATTTTAATTTTTTCTAATGTTTGTTGTAATAATATATTTTCCTTTTTAAGTGAATCTTAACTCCACATTTAGAGCAAGGAGTATAAGATGTTAATGTTTCATGCATAATTTTTAATGTATTAAATTTACTAGTGAGTAATGTGTGATCTTTTTTTAGTGAATTATATTTCTTACTAATCTCTTTGAGTTCATCATACAAATCATAAAACACATCAAATAATTTATCATAAGATAAAGATGTTTCAGAAAAGTCACATACCTCATCATTGAAGTCCATCAATGCAAAGTTTGTCACTTTGTCTTTATTGATTTGCTCTTCGTCTTCTGATGCACTTATTTATCTCAAGTTGTCTTGAATGCTTTCTTCTTCATTTAGGTTGACAACTTCTTTTTCAGTTATAGATACTCATTTGTGAAGTGTTCTAGCTTATTGCGGTCATAACGTATTATAGTATTCTTTGTAGGTTTACTTTTATTCTTATAAGTTTTATTTATTTTCATAAATTTTTAAGTCTTCTTGTAAAAGTACAATATCATCATTCTCATTACAAGAGTTTTTACTCGAGTAGTCTTCTTTGGTTCTAAGTGCAATATTCTTTATGTTCTTTAAAGGTTTTCCTCTTGTTCATCATAGTTTTGCTTTTATATGTTATTAAAAATTCTAAGAGTTGTTCAAGAGGAAAATTGTTCAGGTCTTTTGCTTCATCTTTTGCTTCTTTGATTGCTGTTATTTGGAATCCCAACTTTCTAGAAGAGATCTTAAAATTTTATTTACTAATTAAATGTTAGTGTAGAATTTTTCAAGAGCTTTTAAACCATTGACAACATCCATAAAATGGGTGTATATGTCACTAATGGTTTCACTTGACTTTATTTTAAACATTTCATAATTATATACTAAAAGATTAATTTTTGATTCTTTTACTCGTGCCTTCATGGTAACTTCAAGTGTGTGTCAAATATCATATACACTTTCACAAGTAGAAATATGATTAAACTTATTTTTGTCTAAATTACAAAATAAAATATTTATAGCTTTAGCATTCAAGAAAAATATATTATTTTTAAAATCATTATATTCATTCATCGGATTAGAAGATTTTTGAAAACCACATTCAACAACGTTCAATAAATTACAATCCATAGAAATTAAGAAAATTTTTATACGTTTTTTCCAATAAGTATAGTCCGTCCCATTGAACATAGGAGGATAAGTGATAGAGTGACCCACGTGATTAAAAAAAAAACCATTAAATCACTCTTGGGTGTTAATCCAATTGAGAGAACTAGGCTTTGATACCAACTGTTAGTATCGTAATGGCACTGGGTGGGGGGTTGGGTGTGGGATGAGTTAGTGCTTATCGCAATAAGGTTCCGATTCGAAAAGGTTCGTACAAAAATATGAATCAAAAATGCGTTTAACTTGAAAAAGAGTAAGAGTAGTGAGTAAGTAAATCAGTAAGTAATGACAAGGCAAGGAAAAATAAAAAATAGAAATCAATTTATAGTGGTTTAGTCGTCTCAACCTATATCCACTTATGATTCCTCTTCTCTTAAAGCTACAGGCTTTCACTATCGATCTTCTTTCCAATGGGTGAAGATCAACTACCCTTGTTATAACCTTTCTTCGTTTAGTAGACTCAAGAGAAAATCATTACACAAACTCTTTTACACAAGACCTCACACCTTATTATAATAACCTCTAAACTTAAGGATGAGGAGACTCAAACACCTTCAAAAGTTTACAATACTTTTAACCTCAATAATTCTTGCTTATTTACCCTTTGTTCATACTTGCATCAAGCAAACATAAGTGGAGTATTTATAGACCCCCAAAGGCTTCAGAAATGGAGTCAAAAATTTAAATCCCTAAGTTTTTGTGTACTGGTGGTACCACCGTCGATGCCAGACAATACAATCACTGAATAGAGCCTAGGAATCTAGGCTTTAGTGATACTATCGCTAGCCTAAGTGGCACCACCATCATTGGTGGTACCACCACCATTGGGCAGTACCACTATCATTATATCATAAACTTAGCTGAATTTGCTTAAGTAGTGTGGTACCCTTACGATAAAGTTTCGGACTTAGCTGGAATTGCTTAAGTTGTAAAACCCCATTATGCAAAAGTTCCTGACTTGCTAGGATTGCCTAAGTCATAGAATACTCATGCGTTATTCATTCACAATGGGTCAGCCTAAGTGCAACCTCGTGTCGGTCCCAAAGAACTTACAAAAGAGAAGGTTGATTAGTTTGAAAGTGAGGGACGGACAAATCCTAACATCTCGCGAAGAGGGAAGCTTTATAAGCAATTCAACAAACACCTTAAGTGCAAGAGAAAAAAGAGAGAAAGGAGCAAAAAAGGACTTTAGATGGTTGAACAAACAATCGCAAGTCCACAAATGACGGTTCACTAAGTGCCAGGCATAAAGATAAACTCAACTTATGATGAATGTTCAATGCCCAAGATAATACCGAAGCCCCATCCAGCCATGTGCCACATAAGGGGTTCTAGGGTGCTGAGATGGCTGACGTTTCATATTACATTATGGTCTGTAGAAATCAGACCGTGGCACGTGAAAATGGAGCTGGTTTAGGTAGTTTTGGCCCGACGTTGTGAGCTATCCTACTATAGTGTTGCAAACTATTTTCACTTACATTTTTCATGAAACATCATATAAAACTAAGGTAAAATGGGCTGCCAAATATCTGTACAAATATGCAAAAGCGATGAATGGTTCGTTTAGCGAAGGTATTACGAGTGTGCGATAATTATTCGTGATATTCTCCCCCACTTAAACTATCAACACCCTCATTGACACTTATTGGTAGGCTTTGATGATGGCTTTTTTATGTCATAGGGTGTCTTCAAGCTCCCAATTGGCTTTTGTTCGGTGAAGCTTTCACCACTTCACCAGTCTTGGGACAATTTTAAACTAAGTTATTCAAGTTGTTGGGATCGAAGTTATACTTCTCCACAAACCTCCACCCTCAAATGGATGGCCAAAACGAAAGAATCAATTCACTCTTTAAGCAATATCTTTACTACTATGTGAGTGCTAGCCAACAAGATTGGGTGAAGGTATTGGACATTGCCCAATTCTTCTATAACTTACATTGGAGCTCTGTATCTAATGAGAGCCCCTTCGAAATTATTACAGGATAACAATCATCGACTCTTCATACATTGGCTATTAGTTACATAAGGAGTAGTCCGTAAGCATATCACCTTTTAAAGAAATGGCATAAAAATATCGATATTGCATAAACTTACTTGGAATAGGTAGCAAAAAGGATGAAGAAGTGGGCAAACTTGGGAAAGGTGACCACATGAGTTTAAAATTGATGACTTGATGTTGGTGAAGCTCCAACTAGTATTACTCTAATTCTTTAGGCACAAAAGTGCACAAAGAATTGGTATTCAAGTATAAAGGGACCTTTCCAATTATCACCAGGGTAGACATATCTCCTATAAGTTGCAACTATTGATATGGCTAAAAATTTACAATATCTTTCATGCAAGCAATTTGAAAGCCTACCACTCAGATCCACAAGATGCTTTCCGCAAGCATCTTGATCACTAATGATGTTATGTAGGACTCCCCAATACTTCACTTCATTCTTTATAATTAACTTGGTCACCTCCTCTGCTGAACAATGTAGGGTTGCAATAATGAATGTTGTATACTTCAAAAATCAATCGACCACTAGGAGTATCGATCTAAGTCCCCTATAACTGGTAAGCTTGATATGAAGTCTAACAAAATGCTATCCCATAGCCTTTCTAGTACGGGCAGTAGCTCCAAAAGTCCCATTAGCTTTCATTGCTCTACCATATCTTATTGGCAAGTAAGGTATATTCGAACATACTCCTCCACATCAGTCCCCATCTTTGACCATTAAAAGGCCCTCTCCACGAGAGCCATTGTTTGATAAATACCCTAATGTCCAACCCAAAAGGAATTGTGATTCTCCTTTAAGAGTTCATGCCTCAAATTATCTGCCCATGAAAAATAAACTATGTTCTCTTTGGTGTAGATGAGTTCCTCTTGGACCTAAAATTATCATGTCTTGCCCTTTTTGATAAGTTGCATCAAGGTTACTGCCTGGGAATCACTATATAGTCTATCCCTAATTCTGGAAAGGAAGTTGGAGTACAACTTACTTGTTTGGTCTCTGCCTTCCAATTGTATGGCATTCACTAGCTCTACTTTTCGGCTCAATGCATCAGCTATGATATTTGCTCTTTCGGGTTCATACTCCATTGCCATATCGAACTCAGCTAGAAAGTCCTACCATCGGACTTGTTTTGGGGAGAGTTTCTTTTGAGTTTAAAAGTAACTCAATGTGATATTGTCTATCCTTAACATAAATCATGCTCCAAGGAGGTAGTATCACCAAACTTGTAGATAGTAGACTACTGCTGTCATCTCCTTCTCATGCACCAGATATTGCCACTCAGTCTCATTAAGCTTGTGACTCTCATAGGCTACCATAATCCGACAATTTAAGTACTAGTTCTTTCAACACAATAGGTTTGAGGTCTATGAACGTTGCTTTATATTTGTCTAATCATCTCCATGACTGCTCCTTCAGCAACTCCATTAGTGAAGCTACACACTTCAAATATCTAGCTATAAAAGCGCCAATAATAGTTGACAAAGCTAAGGAAAGATCTTAGCGCTGGCACCTTCTTTGATGTTCACCATTCTGCCATAGCTTGCACCTTAGATTTGTCCATTGGAATGAAACCATCACCAATCGATGCCCCAAGAACAAAATATTCATTTGAGCAAAGTAGCACTTCTCCCTCTTCACAAACAAGGTGTTCTCCTTAAGAACTTTGAAGATTGTTTGAAGGTGCTCAATATGCTCCTCGAGTGTTTGACTGTAGATGACGATAACATCTAAGTAGATGACCATAAACTTGTCTAAATACTCCTTGAATAGTTAGCTTATTAGAGTATAGAATGTGGCTAGAGTATTGGTTAAGCTGAAAGGCATCATATAGATAGTATTCACTTCATTGCCTTCTACAATGTGCACCTGCTAGTACCCCAACCAAAGGTCGAGTTTGGAGAAGTGCTTTGTCTTGCCTAGTTGATCGAACAAGTTTGCAATGAGCAGGATGAGATACTTGTTCTTCATCACCACTTTATTGAGGGTTTGATAATTGATGCATAATCGAATGCTTCTATCTTATTTCTTCTAGAAGAGGACTGGAGCTTCGAATGGTGTTTTTTTTCTACGGATAAGACCACCGCTTAGTAGTTCATCTAACTACTTCTTGAATTCTGCTAACTCTAGAGAGGCCATGCGATATAGTGGTCTCACTGGAGGCTTAATTCCTAGCTCCAGTTCAATATAATGATCCACGCCTCTGCTTGGTGGGAGAGTTTTCGGTAACTCAGTTAGCATCGTGTCTCAGAACTCCTTTAAGATGTTCACCACCATAGCAGGTTCTTGAGTGACCTCCCCACCAAGTGTCTCTAGCTTTATAGTGACTACAAAGGTTGATTCTCCTTTTTGTACCTCTTTTTATAATTATAATACTGATATTTATTGTGGATCCTTGGTTTCTTCTCAAGAAACTGAAACCACGCAGGGGTCATCACCTCCCATTATGCATAAGGAGTTTAGGAATGACATTGGCACCAACTTTGCTATATGTATGAACTTCATTTCGAGAATCAATTGGAAGTTATCCAATGGCACTTCCATTATATTTATGCTTCTACTCTATATTTCGATCTTGATGGGAACCCCCTTTGCTAGTCCAGAGATTCGTTTGGCCTCCAAGTTCATAGCCATCATATGACTTGAGTTTTTATCCAAGATTAGTCCAAGTCGTTTGCTTCTCGATCGGTAATAAAATTGTGGGTACTGCCCGTGTCTATCATTGCTCAGGTTGTTCAGACATTTAGCTTGATATCCACATACGTCAATTTGCTACTCCCTGCCTTTAGTGGTTTTGCCATCGTATTCTCCCCCACTTGACACATAACACATTGAACAAACATATTGCTCCCATTTAGGGCCCTTCTGACTCCTCATCATCATTACTAGATTCTGAATTACTCGAACTTAGGGTGACAGCTTTGCCCTTTCCAACTTGTGGTGGTGAATTGATGTAGTTAAGGAATTGAGTGCCTATTTTTGTAGGCACTCCCTCACCATGTGCGGTCCTCCACACAAAAAGCATCCGCTAGGTTTTAAAGCCTTCTCTTTGGAGCTTAGCCCTTTATGGAAGTTCTCCTTCCTTTGTTTGCCTCTCAGACTCCTTCACTCGGGAATATTTGAGTGAGCGATTTCCCCATGGTTGTTTCTTCTTCCCCAAGTCCTCAGAAGAAACAAAGTCAGTGAGTCTTTCTGTGGTTGCAATTGCCTTGACTATGTCAGTGACATTCCTTCGATTCAGTGAGTCTTTAAGCCATCGAGGAAATTGAATAGCTTATCCTTCTTAAACATGTCCTACATGCCTAACATCAATGCAGAAAATTATTTCACATAGTCTCGAATGGAAGTACTTCGATAGAGTTGTCTCAGCTTCCTTCTTGCCATGAACTCTATGTTATCAAGTAGAAACTGAGTTCTCAACTCTCGCTTCAAGTCCTCCCATGTGTCAATTCGACACTGGCCTTGCCAGATCTCTTCCAAATGGGTTTGCCACTAAAGTTTTACATTTCCATTCAATTATATTATTGTTATCGAAACTTTGGTTTCTTCATAGTCGGGCCTCGTAGCATGAAAATACTGTTCTATGTCAAACAAAAATTTTTTTAAGCTCTTTGGCATACTTGGCACCCCGTAGCAATGCTAGTCGGGTGCCCTCAAGCTTTATGATAGTGCAATGCAGGTGTTGCTCCCTCCTACATTAAGAGTCCTTGTGAGCAACATCACTATAGACGTGAGTTCTGCCACAACTTCGTTTAGGTATTGCATAGAGTCTTTGGTGTCTTTCGTCAGTCGGTCGACTAGGGACTTAACCTTGTCGATCTGATATTCAGCTTCTTCTTGCGAGCTCTATACCCAAGGATCATTTGTTGGCCTAGGTAGAGTTCCTCCAAAGTTGCTTCAAGAACATCGAGGTGGGTTTTCGCTGTTATAAGTCTCTCCTTGTGGACCCTTTTCTCGGTTGGGGCTCCAGATTCTGCCTCCTCCACTCATAGAGAATACCCAACTTCACACTCATCTTATTCGCTGCCACGCTCCTTATGTCGGCTCCAATAGCTTGTGAACGAGTTTACACTTACAGCCGACCTACGGTTGCTTGGGACAAAGGTTTGGCTTGCTCCATTTTACTCGATTCGCCATGATGCTTCACCATGGCGAGATTATAAAATTTTTTCACTATTTGTTTGAATTACTTGCCCGCTCTGAGACCACAATGTCATGGACTAAGTTGAATTTGCCTAAATCGTGTGACACCCTTGCGATAAAGTTTCGAACTTAGTTGAAATTGCCAAAGTCATGAAGCACCCTTGTACCGAAGTCACGGACTTAGCTAGGATTGCCTAAGTCATGAAACGTCCATGCATTATTCGTCTACAACGGGTCAGCCCAAATGCAACCTCATGTCGGTCCCGAAGGACCAACAAAATAGAAGGTTGATTAGTTTGAAAGCGAGCGATGGACAAGTATCATGGTCTCGCGAAGAGAAAAGTTTTACAAGTAATTCAAAAAACAACTTGAGCACAAGAGAGAAAGGAGCAAAACATGACTTTAAAAGGTTGAATGAAGTCGCAAGTCTATAAACGACAGTTTACTGGGTGCTAGGCGTGAAGACAAGCTCAATATCTGATGAATGTTTAATGCCGGACATAATACCGAAGCCTTATCCAACCTTATGCCACTTGGGGGGTTCCAAGGTGGTAAGATGGTTGACATTTCACACCACACCATGGTATGTATAAATTAATCTATGGTACGTGAAAACAGGGTAGTTTTGGGTAGTTTTGACGTGATGAGCGATCGTACTACAACTTTATGAACTATTATCGCTTACATTTCTCAAGCAAAGCCACATAAAACTAAAGTAAAATAGGCTACTAGACATCTATACAAGCATGCAAAAGTAACGAATGGTTAATTGAGCGAAGGTGCTATAGTGTGTGATAACTGTTTATGATAGTTGGGTGGTACCACCATCGACAAGGGTGGTACCACTACTAGAATACTTAGAAAAGCACAAATAGTGCTTTCTAATTGTCTGCTTAATTTGACTCTAAACAACCATGATCAAGATTTAATGACTTTAATTATAATCATGAAGCTTTTAGCACATTGTCTAGCGTTTTGACATATCATCTTATCATCTAGCACTTCGTCCGAACCTTTAGCTCATCGTCTTTTCCTTCTGATAGGAACACAAATGTTTTTATTAGGGATAATCGATCTCTGTAGGAGTTGACCCTCCTTGATCTCTATAGGGATCGGCTCTCCTAGGGTTTCGGCCACAAGTTACATGCCTATTTATAGGGTTCCATGAAGAGAACCCCTAACCATAGCTCCAACTCAGAGTCCTATTGAGAATAGAACTCTTACTTCTACTAGGACTCCTTCTTTAGTTAGCTTAATCTAACTCCAACCAGGATTTAGGCTTGTTTATTCAAACTAGCTCCTAGCCAAACTTAATGTTTGATCTAGCCTAGCCAATAAGGCTCAATCAGTGGACTCAACACAGTAGATTAGGGCCTGACCCTATTAAGGTCCTATCATATCCACCCTCTTCAAATCAACCTTGTTCTCAAGGCTGAGCCTCCATAAACTCTAGGAACTTTATCTTTAATTCTTCATAGGATTCCCAAGTACCATCCTCATCAGGCAAATTCGTCCACTATATCAGTACTTCAATTGAAGGGCGTTTGTGGTGTATCACGATCCTACGGTCCAATATGGCCTCTAGCTGAACCTAGACCTCTCTATCAACAAAGATGTTGGGTAGGTAGCTTTGGGCTAATTCATCTTCTCTTAGCTTCAATTTGAGGTAGAACATGTGGAAGATCAGATGTATTTTGGGTCTCTAGATAAGTCAAATCTATAAGTCAAAGCTCCAATGCACTCCAAAATTTTGTAGGGTCTGAAGAAGCGATGAGACAACTTCATTGAAGCCCGACTCTTTATGGATGTTTGCTTATAGGGCTGAAGGTCTAGGAAGACCCAATCTCCAACAGCAAACTCCCTTTCGCTTTTATGTTTGTCAGCATGTTGTTTCATTCTTGGGCTGTCGTCAAGTTATCCTTTAATAGCTGCAAAATTTTATCCCTGTCAATCAATTATCTATCTATTTGATCCACTTTTGATGTGTTGACCACATATTTGGTGATTGTTAGAGGTGGCTGGCTAGAGACAGCTTCAAATGAAGTATATATGGTGGATGAATGATATGTTGTGTTGTACTACCATTTGGCCTAGGGAAGCCATTTACTCCACTCTTTCATCTTGTCACTAGTGAAGCATCTGAGAGTAATTCTCCAAGCACCTGTTCACCACCTCTATTTAGCCGTCGGTTTAGGGATGATAGGTTGTGCTCATCTTTAATTGTGTGTCTTGTAACTAAAAATGCTCTATCCAAAATTTACTGGTGAAAACCCTATCATGATCATTTACAGTAGAGTGAGGTATCCTATGTAATTTAGCTATATTCCACAAAAATTCGGGCAACACTAGCTACAATATAAGGTTTCTGATAGGTTGTGCTCATCTTTAATTATGTGCCCTGTAACTAAAAAAGCTCTATCCAAAATTTGCTGGTGAAAACCCTATCATGATCACTTATAATAGAGCGAGGTATCCTATGCAATTTAGCTATATTCGCTACAAAAATTCGGGCAATACTAGCTACAGTGTAAGGTTTCTGAAGAGCACAAAAATGAGTGTATTTCATAAGGCGATCAACAACAACAAGGATGGTACATTTCCCTTGATATGATGGCAACCCTTTGATGAAGTATATGGTGATGCCAATATAAGCTGAGTCTGGTATGGGTAGGGGCTGCAATTCTACCATCTCTCCTTTGTGCCATTGGCATATGTCACATCGAGTCACAAATTTTGCAATGACCTTCTTCGTGCCCTTCCAATAGAAAATTTGATAAATTCTTTTGTAGGTCTGAAGAAATCCTTATGTCCAGCCATAGGTGATGAGTGCAACTCCTGTAGGATGACAGTTTAGCAAGGGGAGTTAGGCACTAACATAATTCAGCCCTTGTATCGCAGATCTTTCGAGTCCCAACTATAGTGCATAACTAAACCCGGGTTCTCCTCCAATTTCTTAATGATCCCTTAGGTCTCCGAATCACCTTGCCACTCCTTTCTAATGTCTTCCAAGAGGTCACAAATCAGGAGGGAGATGGCTACCAATTCAACATGCTCGGGGAGGTGGGAAAGTGCATTTGCAACCACGTTATCATTCCCCCTTTTATAAATAATTTTATAGTCAAATCCTAGCAATTTTGTTACCCATTTTTGCTGCTCGAGGGAGAAAATATTTCAAGCTCTTGTGGTTGGTCTTGATTTTGAATCATCGACTTATCAAGTAAGGTCTCCACTTTGTAATTGCATGCACGATGGCCAGCATCTCTTTGTCATAGACTGATAATTTCAAATGTGTTAGGGAGAGAGCCTTGCTAGTGTATGCTTGTGGTCAGCCTTCTTCCATTAGTACAACACCAATTCTAGCTCCCGATGCATCAGATTTGATCACGAACACCTTGTCGAAGTCGGATAGGACTAGCACCAGTGTAGACATCATCACAGCCTTTAGGGAAATGAAGGCTTCACTTGCTTCCTCGGACCATTGGAAGGCATCCTTCTTTAGCAACACTGTGAGGGGAGCACTAATCTTGCCATAGTTCTTCTCGAACTTATGATAGTAGTTGATTAGCCCTATAAATCCTCGAAAGCTTTGATCATTTTTTATAGCAGCCAGCCTTGCATCGCTTCAATCTTCGAAGGATCAACTACCACTCCTTCCTTTGAGATGATATGATAGTAGTTGATTAGCCCTATAAATCCTCGAAAGCTTTGATCATTTTTTTTATAGCGGCTAGCCATGCATCGCTTCAATCTTTGAAGGATCAACTACCACTCCTTCCTTTGAGATGATATGGTTGAGGTATTCAACCTCCCTCTTCAAGAAGCTGCACTTCAACTTTTTGACAAAAAGGGAATGTTCTCGTAGAGTCATCAAAACAATCAATAAGTGAGAGATATGGCTCTTGAAGGAGGAGCTATAAATCAAAATGTCATTGAAGAAGACCAAAATGAACTTATAGAGGTAAACCTGAAAATGTCATTCATGAGGCTTTGAGAAGTAGAAGGGGCATTGGTTGGGCTAAAAGGTATTACTTGGAATTCGTAGTGCCCATTGTGCATCCGAAAAGTAGTCTTCGGTACTCTCTATAGTCCATCAAGCAATTCATCCACCATAGGGATTGGGTATTTATCCTTCACCATGATACTATTAAAGGCCCGATAATCTGTTGAATCTCAGATTTTAATGATAAAATCAATTGATGAGTGTTTAATCTAATTTGTGTGTTAGAGAAAATAATGTAGATCTAACTACGATGGAGGAATTGAGTTACAACCAGATGATCGGCCATGATCAAGTTTGGGCATCGAGCCAAGGTTCAGAAGATGCAATAGGAGCTCGTAGGGAGTTTGCTAGGAGTTCGCCAAAGGAATCAGGAAGCTTGCTGGGAACACGTCGGGAGATCGCCGAAGGAAGACCGTAATACTCACCACAAGAATGCTGAAGGTTACCGAATTGCCGGGGGTTGGGTCATTTATTAAGCTTGATGGTCCTGTATGGTTGTAATTAGTGAGTCGTAGTTAGGTTCAGGTCCTAATTGAGTTTGATTTGGAATCCTAATCAACTCAATGTGAGGCAATTGGGTCCATATTTAAGATTGGATTGAGCTCAGGTTGAGCTCAATTGGTTGACCTGAGAATTGGTCAACATAAGGTACAAGTAGGGATTGGAAAAGTAAAGGGAATCACTTTTTCAGGATTCCCAATGGTTGGACCATTGGTGGGCGGCGATTGTACTGTTCAGGCCAATGGTTATACCACCGTCATCCTATTTTTCAGGCTGCTTTCTGCACTGCTGGCGTCGATAGTGGCACTACCCATACCTAACTTTTTCGGGTGCGTTTGAAATTTTGGCTCCAAATTCTGATGCCAATTGAGACCTATAAATATCCCAAATTTTTTTACATTTCACACAAGCATTCACACAAGTCATTGGGTAAAAAATTTGTAAAAAAGTATGCTAAAAGTGTCCAAGAAAAAAAAAGAGGCTAAGGGGCAAGTCAACTGTTGTATTTCTTATTAGTGGTCTCTCTTGTGAGTTAAGATTTAAAAGCTTGTAAGGGTTTGGTCTCACCCAAAGAAGATCGATAGTGGACTCAAGTAGACCTCGACGAAGAGGACTCAAGAAGTGGACGTAGGCCAAGTTTTTGGTCGAACCACTATAAATTATGAGTGTATCTCTCTTTACTTAATTTCTATATTTATTAGCTAAATCAAAATTTTTGATCTTAAGTTTGATTCTAACAATTGGTATTAGTGCAAGGTTTTACTCATTGGACTAAATAACTAAGTGAGTAAATGACTTCGTTTGGCATGAACGAGGGACATTCTATTTCATGTCTTCCCATGTTTAATGGGACAGATTATATATATTAGAAAATAAGGATGTGTATTTTTCTCATTTCTATGGATTTTGTTTATGGCAAATTGTTGAGAATGGTTTTGAAAAATCTTTCAAACCAATAAACAAAATGAATGATTTGGAAAGGAAGATCTTTAAATGCAATGGTAATAAATACCTTATTTTGTGCACTTGCTAATAAGAATGAATTGAATCGAGTTTTTGTTTGTGATATTACTTATGATATTTGGCATACACTTGAAATCACACACGAATGCACTAGTAGAGTCAAGTTATCTAAAATTAATACTTTAGTTTATAATTATGAATTATTTAGAAAGAAACCAAGTGAGTTTATTAGAAACATGTACATGATAGAACCCTAAAGGAGCTCTATGGAGATTTGATCTTTGAGGGGGATCAACCCTTGGAACGCTATAGGGGTTCCTCCCTCCTAGAAGTTAGCCACAAGGCTGAAATAAAGATGATCTTGCTTAATGAAAAAGAGGTGGAGGCTACAAGCTTAAATAGGGCTCAAAACACTAACCCTAGGGGGTGCTTCCTAGGTAAATTTTCCCCCTTGCCCCTCCTATAGCTGACCTGCCTAAATAAAAGAGGTGGCGACCTAAATGACTACACAAGCCATGCGCCCCTGTTAGAAACCCTAGTCGACCAGCCTAGTAAGGGGGCCGGTGGCTAAGATGCCCTAAGGCCCCAAAATAAAACCTAGCCACACTTCTTTATAGGATAAAGGTGACTATGTGAGGTTTTATTATAATCTCATAGAGTTTTATTGGTTGCTACTTGGTTGAGTAGGACCTAACCCTGCTGGGGTCCTATCAAGTCCGTCCTCTTTAAATCAGCCTTGTCCTTAAGGCTAAGGTTCAATAAACTCAAGGAATCAAGTCTTCAACTCTTCATATGTCTCCCATGTGGCATCTTCAGATGGTAAGTTGCTCTAATGTACTAGTACTTCAGTAGAGGGCCGTCGATGATACATCACAATTCTTCGATCAAGGATGACTTGTAGTTGGACTTAAATTTCTCCAACATCAATGACACTTAGTAGTTGAGTCGGGGCTAGCTTATGTTCTCCCAATTTAGGCTTCAAGTTGGATACATAGAAGATAGGATGAATTTTGGCGTCCTCTGGTGACTTAAGCCTATATGCCACAGCTCCAATACTCTTCGTGATCTGATAAGGTCCACAAAATAGAGGAGATAGCTTCATCGAGGCATGCATGTTGATGGATAGCTGCTTGTACAGTTGTAGGCGAAGATAGACCCCATCTCCTACTGAAAATTCTCGCTCGCTATGATGTGTGTCAACTTGTTGCTTCATCCTAGCTTGAGCGGCAGAAAGACTATCCTTCAGCTGCTATAGGAGCTTATCCCTGTCATTCAAGTTTTGGTCGATCTAATCTACTTTGGTAGCACCAAGCATATACTTTGGAATTACAAGGGGTGATCAGCTATACAATACCTCATATGGGGTACATTTTGTAGATGAGTGATAAGTAGTGTTGTACCTATTGAATCTTAGATTTTGATGATGAAATTAATTGATGAGTTATTGATCTAATAAGGTTACTAGAGTTGATTGATGCAGGATTAGCTATGACATATTATAATCAGATGATTGATCAAAATCAAGTCCAGGCATCGGGTCATAGTGAGGACAATGCGGTTCAGAACTCGCATGGAGTGCGTTGAGAGCTTGCCGAGGGTATCAGGAGCTTACTAGAATGGCATAAGAGAGTTCGTCGGAAGAAGATCGAGACTCGCCAGAAGATTATCAAGGATAGCCGAAAAGCTTACCGAGAATAGAAAGGTTTTCAAGTGGATTTATTGGTCATGATTGTAATTAATTAAGTTATAGTTAACATCATGCAGGTTTAACCACGATGATGAAAAGGAGTTACAGACTAGACATGGACCTAGGATCAAGCTTAAGCATTGGGCCAAGGTTTGGACGATATGGTGGGAGCTCGCTGGGAGTTCGCTATGACTTCGTCGAAGGTTTTGGGAAGATTGCTAGGAACACGTCGAGAGATTGCCGGAGGAAGACTGTGAGACTCACCACAAAGAATGTCAGAGGTTGCCAGATTATGGGAGTGAGGTCATTAATTAAGCTTGGTGGTCATGTATGGTTGCAATCCTTAGGTCATAGGTTACTGTTGAGTTCGAATAGAGTGTGATTTGAAAGGAATTCAAATCAACTTAAAGAGGCAACCGGGTCCACTAAAGAGGATTGATTAAGGAGCTCAATTAATTGACCAGAGGATTGGTCAACATAAAGGTCAAGTCGGGATTGGAAAAATGAAGGGAATCACTTTTTTGAGATTCTCGATGGTTGAATCATCGGTGATCGGTGGTACATCAGCCGTCACCCGGGTTCTCGGGTCATTGACTACCCAGGTCGACAGTTGAACCGCCTGTACCCTATTTTTAGGATACCTTCGGTGGTTTAACTGCTAGTGTCAACGTGTGAACCATCTGTATCCAGGTTGTGGGAGTGAGGTCATTAATTAAGCTTAGTGGTCATATATAGTTGTAATCCTTAAGTCATAGGTTACAGTTGAGTTTGAATAGTGTGTGATTTAGAAGAAATTTAAATCAACTCAAAGAGGTAACCGAATCCACTAAAGGGGATTGATCGAGCTTAGGTTGAGCTCAATTGGTTGACTAGAGGATTAGTCAACATAAGAGTCAAGTCGGGATTGGAAAAGTGAAAGGAATCACTTTTTCGAGATTCGTGGTGGTTAAACTGCCGCCCAGGTTCTCAGGTGGTTGACGGCTACTGAACCGCCTAGTTCAGCAATTGAATTGCATATACCCTATTTTCAGGGTGCTTTCAACAGTTTAACCGCTAACATTGGCGGGTGAACCGCCCGTACCCATATTTTCCAAGTGAGTTTGAATTTTGGGTCCAACTTATGAAATCATTTGGGGCCTATAAATACCCTAAGTTCCCTTACATTTCATACAATAATTTTGGGCTAAACATTCTGTGATAAATTGTGTGTGAAAATTGTAAGAAAAAGAAAAACGGGTAAGAGTGTGATCCAAGTGTTGTAAATCTTATTTCCCTTGTAAGCTCAAGTTGTAAGGGTTTGGTCTTCACCCAAAGGAGATCGATCGTGGTCATCGGTGTGCCTCAAGGAGGAGGATTCGGGAAGTGGACATAGGCCAAGGTTGAGGCCAAACTACTATAAATTATAAGTGTTCTCTATTTGGCTTATTCTCTATGTTTAACTATTCTTAATTAGAAAAGCAAGAGCATTATCTTTCAATTGTGTTTTTAAATCATTTACGTATTCTCCTTTATGTTCAAGAAATGCTTCTGAGTTACGGTTTTGCTCCAAACAAAAAGTTTTCCTTACACCGTGAATTTTTACACTTGTACTAATTCAAACCACATACCACCCCCCTCTCTTATTTCCAATTGATCATAATGATTAGTATTAGAGTAAGGTCTTACCCTTTGGACTAAACACCCACTTGAGTAAATGGCCTTGTTTGGCATGAATAAGGAACATTTTATTTTACGTCCTCCCATGTTCAATGAAACAGATTATACGTATTGGAAAACAAGGATATGTATTTTTCTCATTTCTATGAATTTGGATTTATGGCACATTGTAGAGAATGAATTTGAAAAATCTTCCAAACCAATGAACGAAATGAATGATTTGGAAAAAAAAAATTTCTTTGAATGCAAAGGCTATGAATGCCTTGTTTTATGCTCTTAACAAAAATGAGTTTAATCATGTTTCCATTTGTGAATCGACTTTTTATATTTGGCATATATTAAAAATCATACATGAAAGCATAATTAATATAAATAAATTAATAATTAAAATATCTTACAAAAATGAACTTGAAGAGTAGCTTCCAAAGAACATAAAGAAATTTGAACTAAAGAGAATATATGACTCCTCAAGTGAAATCTCGAGTGATATGAACTTTGAACCTTTGATATATGAATTGGATAAATTAATCAATATGAACTATAAAAATGATCTAAAGATAGATAAAACCTCTTGCTATGAAAGCAAGAAGTCGAGGAGTTCTAAAGATGAAGTGCATAACCAAGAAGTGGAGAATCTCGCGATTATGGTGCTCCAAGACGAGGTTAGTAATTCATAAAGTATTTTCTTTACCGAGTTATTAAATATGTTTCATGAATTATTTGATGAGTTTGGAAAAATTAATAAATCTTATAAGTTGCTTAAAAATGAACATGATTTACTAGTTGATAGATTTGATAAAATGCATGATTCATTAGTAGCACATAACTCTTGTTCTAAATGTGAAATGCTAGATAATGTTAAAGAAAAAATATCATGTTTAAGACAATATAAATCCCTAAATATGATCCTTGCTAATAAGGATCATATTAATAGAAGAAATGACATAGGTTTTATTGGTAACATTCAACAAAAACCTATCATTTTTGTTAAAGGATATACCTTAAATTTACCATCAAAAGTTAAATATAATTTTTATAAAAAATTAAGACATAAAGATAATAAATATTTATTTAAAAATTATAGTCTTCACAAATTAGTTTGTATTCCTAAAGGAATCGTAAACAACATAAAACCATTAGAGAAAATGGGAAGAACATATCATGAAGGACCCAAATTAAAAAATGTACCTAAATCAAAATCTCCCATAATATAAAGTTACCTCCTAACAAGGCTAGGAGTACTAAGTAATGTTTTGAAAGTAGATGCTCAAAACACATGACTTGAGATCTAATACACTTTTAAAGCTCACTAGCCTAAGTATTAACAAAAAAATATTGAAATAAAATTATGGATAATGAATCTTTGAATAACTCATTGTTATAATTAATATTGATTGCTCTAACTTTAGCATGCTAGTACAAAAATGAATTAGAGACTTTATCTAAATTCAAATTTATGAAAGAAAGATTTTGATGATGATTGTTGTTGAATATAGAATTTGAGTATAGAACAATATAAAAAAGGGAGAGAAATTATTATAATATTTACGATAATTTCTTTTGAAAGTTCCTCAATCTCTATCTTATTAAGATTTCAATAAGAGACTGATGAATATATTCATGACTATTTTTTTAAATATCGATTTTGATGATTTGAACTTAAACAAGTTATTATCATGATTTTGGCAAGTTTAGAAAATTAAACTTGAAATCTTTACATAAATAAAGTTAGTTTAAAGAAGTTTATAAATAAATCATAAGTATATCTATTTGGAACTATAACATGAATCTAAATAATAATCTGGATGATTTTCATATTATTTTTTTATTTTGATTGAAGATGCTTTATGTTCAATAAAACTATGCTTGATGATTTAATGATACATAGTGATCATGCTTAATGAGTTTATATTTTAAAATTATGCATGATAATTTTTATGATTTATGGCTTATTGATCTTTGCCATAATGAAAGTTCTTTTTCGGTTTTAAATTATGATACATATTTTTATTTGGCTTAAAAGATAAAGGATGCTTGTATGATTATTGTTGAATATAGAATTTGAGCATAGAACAATATAAAAAAGGGAAAGAAAAATCATGCTTCATTGTCTAGTATTTTTGGAAAATTGATAATATATTTAATGAGAATGAAATGAAGGTAACTCATTTCACTAAGTATAAAAATCATTAGAATTAAAATAAATCAAAATTCTTGTTTAAAATATTTTATTGCAATGATCTTGATGAAACTTAGTTTTTGACATTAAATGACATTGCATTATTGAACTAAATTTCATAAGTTAAAACAACTAAAAAGGATGATAATTATTCTTGACAACATTTTTATCCTATAAATCCTTCAACAAGATAAAATGATACCATTATTGTTGAATCTTTTAAACTACAAAAATAATTTGATAATCCAAATATTATATTATTATTGACTAAGTTTGTGGAATGATTTAAATGTTATGATGATAGTTGTATGCTAAAATGGGTTATAATTGGATGATGGTTCTTGAATGGAAAACTTAAATAAAATTTTTATATTTCTCCTTTTAGTGATTTCAAAAATATATATATTTAAAATACACATGACAAGTACATAATAACTCTTTTCACTAAAGTTTAAAAGAGTTAGACACACTTAACAAAGAAACATCATTGGATTAAAGATAAACCAAAGATCATGTTTAAAAATATCTTGTTGTAATATTTACGATAATTTCTTTTGAAAGTTCTTCAATCTCTATCTTATTAAGATTTCAATAAGAGATTGATGAATCTATTCATAATTATTTTTTAAATATAGATTTTGATTATTTGAACTTAAATAAGTTATTATCATGATTTTGGCAAGTTTAGAAAATGAAACTTGAAATCTTTACATAAATAAAGTTAGTTTGAAGAAGTTTATATATGAATCATAAGTACATCTATTTGGAACTATAACATGAATCTAAACAATGATTTTGATGATTTTCATATTATATTTTTATTTTGATTGAAGATGCTTTATTTTTAATGAAACTATGCTTGATGATTTAATGATGTATAGTGATCATGCTTAATGAGTTTATATTTTAAAATTATGCATGATAATTTTTGTGATTTATGGCTTATTGATCTTTGGTATAATGAAAGTTCTTTTTTGGTTTTAAATTATGATACATGTTTTTATTTGGCTTAAAAGACAAAGGCATGCTTGTGTGAAATAAAAAAAGAATATATTAATCTTGAAAAAAAATTTATTTTATAATTTTTAAAAAAAGAGATTAATGATCGATTATGTCATTTTTTATGAATCTCTTGAACTATAAAAGTAATTTTGATGATTTGAATTTGAATAAGTGTTTATCCAAATCATGATATTGATTCCCTGATATTTACAAATTGAGATTTTTTATGAGTCAAGATTTTTCATTCTTTGTAATCTTATGATTTCTTTGGCTATTCATTAAAAAGGAGGCATATCCTAATAAACCATGATATGCTACTTAACATCTTGATAATTTATGACTTGAAGTTTCATTATGTATTATTCCCCTTTTCTTCTTTCTTATTTACAATGATAAAGGGGAGAAAGGAAATCACTAGCATTTCAAGAGATTGATAAGTCTATTTATTTCATTTTGAATCCCTTGAAAGTGATTTTGATTATTTAAATTTGAATGAGTTTTTACCTATATCGTGATTTTAATTTCTCAAAATTATAATTTAAAATTTTATGAATCAAAATCTCTTATTATATGTTCTCGTATTATTTAAAAAGAGATTTTTTTTATAAATCATGATCTTAACAACTTGAGATTAATTATGTATGAATCAAGAAATTTTATTTATTTCTCCTATAATTTGTCTCTTGATATTCATAATTTATCTTCATAAATTATATATCTCATCACCATGTTAATTTTTCTTGATATATTTCATGTGATGATTTGAAAAATGATGTAACGGAAAAAATTTTGCACTATTATAACCATCCCTTCTTTTTGACAATGACAAGGGGGAGCAAAACTTGCTAGCTTGTTCATCTCAAAAGAGAAGCAAGAAATGTTATCTTGCAAATCTCAAAAGAAGCAACAATTTTGCTTAACCTCACATTCTCAAAAACATGCTAGCCTTCATACTTCAAAGAGAAGTAACACTTGCCAGCTTATTAGCTTGCATGATGTAAATTGCTAGCTTGAATATTGGGAAGCAAAAATTTGCTAGCTTGCACTTCTCAAAAGAAAAGAAAGAACTCTCTAGCTTGCATGTTCTAAAGTGATGAAGCTTTCATATCTCAAAAACTTGCTAATTGCACTTCTGTTTTTTTGTTGATGACAAAGGGGGAGAAGGTATGACAATGTAAAATCTTGTATAATGATCATGCATATAATAATAAATTTAAAAATATACATGATTATTTGGAATAATGTATACAATACTCATGATTTTATGATGATATGATGTATTGCATATGATGTGATTAAAATAGTTTCAACTTGGACTTTTGAGCTCATCTTAATATTCTTTTTGAAATTTATTAAGAACTCTTCTTAATAATGTAATGCTTTCATAACTCCTTGTTTCTCTTCTCATTATTCACAAAGGGAATGAAAATTCTATAATGCATATTCTATTTTACTAAGGGGGAGTAATGTCATCACGTGCTTTGAAATGGTTAGCTATGCATTTCAACTTTTTATTGATGACAAAAGGGGAGAAATTGACATTAATGACACATGGATATTGATACATATTTTTTTTATTAAAATTTTCTTGGAATATTTATTTTCTTAAGATACTTGAATTCAAGAGTGTATGATTCTCTTGGATTTAAATTTTCTTTATTGTAGCATGGATGTAGGGGGAGTAAGGTTTAACTTTTGGCATTAATTGATTGTCATCATCAAAAATGGGTAGATTATTGAATCTCAAATTTTGATTATGAAATTAATTGATGGATTATTGATCTAACAAGGTAGCTAGAGTTGATTGATGTAGGATTAGCTACGACATACTACAATCAGAGGATTGACCAAAGTCAAGTCCAAGCATCGGGCCGTAGTGAGGGCAATGCAGTTGGAAACTCTCCTGGAGTGTGTTGGGAGCTTGCCGAGGGTATCGGGAGCTTACCAGGATGGCATAAGAGAGTTCGCCGGAAGAAGATCGAGACTCGCCAGAAGATTGTCAAGGGTAGCCGAAAAGCTTATCGAGATTGGAAAGGTTTTCAAGTAGATTTGTTGGTCATGATTGTAATTAATTAAGTCATAGTTAGCATCATGCAGGTTTAACCACGATGGTGAAAGGGAGTTATAGACCAGACATGGACCCAAGATCAAGCTTAGGCATCAGACCAAGGTTTGGATAATATGGTGGAAACTCGTTGGGAGTTCGCTAGGACTTCACCGAAAGTATCAGGAAGATCGCTAGGAACACATCGAGAGATCACTGGAGGAAGACCGTGAGACTCACCGTAGAGAATGTCATAGATTGTCCGATTGTGGGAGTGAGGTTGGTGGTCATGTATGGTTATAATCCTTAAGTCGTAGGTTAAGGTTAAGTTCGAATATAGTGTGATTTAGAAGAAATTCAAATCAACTCAAAGAGGCAACTGGGTCCATTAAAGGGGATTTATTGAGCTTAGGTTGAGCTCAATTGGTTGACTAGAGGATTAGTTAACATAAGGATCAAGTCGGGATTGAAAAAGTGAAGGGAATCAATTTTTCAAGATTCCCAACGGTTGAATCACCGCCCGGGTTCTTGGGCGGCTGAACTACCGAGGTCGATGGTTGAACCACCCATACCCTATTTTCAAGGTACTTTTGGTGGTCTAACCATCGGCGTCAGCAAGTGAACCGCCCGTACTTGAATTTTTCGGGTGAGTTTGAATTTGGGCTCCAAATGATGAAGCCATTTGGGGCCTATAAATACTCCAAGTTTTTTTACATTTCATACAACAATTTTGGACTAAGAATTCTATGATAGATTATGTGTGAAAATTATAAGAAAAAGAAAAAAGGGGTAAGGGAGTGATCAAAGTGTTGTAACTTTATTTTCCTTATAAGCTCAAGTTGTAAGGGTGTGGTCTTCACCCAAAGGAGATCGATAGTGGATGTCGATGTGCCTCAAGGAGGACTTGGGAAGTGGACATAGGCAAAGGTTGAGGTCGAACCACTGTAAATCGTAGGTGTTCTCTATTTGGCTTATTCTTTATATTTAACTGTTCTTAATTAGAAAAGCAAGAGTATCATCTTTCAATTGTGTTTTTAAATCATTTACTTGTTCTCCTTCAAGCTCAAGAAATGCATTCGATTTATGGTTTTCCTCCAAACAGAAATTTTTTCATAAACCGTGAATTTTTAGGCTTGCACTAATTCACCCTCCCCCCACCCCCAAATCTCTTAATGCTAATTGATCCTAACTGTACCACCATTCGGCCCAAGGGAGTCACTTTATCCACTCTTTTGGTCGATCACTGGTGAAGCATCGAAGATAGGTCTCTAGACACCTGTTTACCACCTCTATTTGGTCGTCCATCTATGGATGGTAAGCTTTGCTCATTTTGAGTTGGGTGCCTTGTAGTTTGAATATCTCGGTTGAAAATTTACTTGTAAAAATCCTATCATGGTCGCTCACAATGGACCTTAGCAACCCATACAATTTAACAATATTTTCAATAAAAAGCTGAGCAATACTAGCAGTGGTATAGGGGTGTCTCACAACACATAAATGGGCATATTTTGTCAATCGATCTACCACCATAAAGATTGTACTTTATCTTGAGATATTGGTAGCCCTTCAATAATGCTCATGAGATGTCAGTCCACGCTGAGTCCGGTATAGGTAGTAGTTACAACTTTCCTTGATTTGTCACTGTTTCATCCTTTTACTGCTGACATATATCACATTTTGCTATATAATCATAAATAAATTTTTTCATGCCTCTCCAATAAAAGTTTTACTACATCCTCTTGTATGTTCTCAAAAATCTAGAGTGCCTTGTGGAAGGTGTAGAATGCATTTCGTGCATAATGATTTTGATGCAAGGGGAAGTGGTACGACCCTTGTAGTGTAGATCCCTCGAATCCCAAGTGTAGTGGGCTATTATGCTCGGATCCTTCTCCAATTTTTTTATAATATCTCGGGTCTCTGGATCCTTCTTCCATTCCTTCCTAATGTCCTCAAGAAAGTCAGTGGAAGGAAGGGAGATGGCTGAAATTTCAGCCTAATCCAGTAGTCGTGATAGTGTGTCTGCAACAACGTTTTCTTTTTCCTTTCAATAAATAATTTTATAATCAAAACTCAGGAGTTTAGTTACCCATTTTTGTTGCTTAGGGGATGATATTTTTTATTCCAAAAAATATTTGAGGCTTCGGTGGTCGGTTTTGATCTGGAAGCATCGATCGATCAGGTAGGGTCTCTACTTTGTAACGGCGTGCACAATTACAAGCATCTTCTTGTCGTATATGGATATTTTGTGATGAGAGGAAGATAAGGCCTTTCTAGTATATGTAAGTGGTCAGCCATCTTGCATCAGAACGGCTTTGATTCTAACTCCCGATTCGTCAGCCTCAATGATGAAGGGTCGACTGAAATCGGGTAGCCCTAGGGCTGGCATCATCATCATGGTTGCCTTGAGCTTGTCAAAGGCTATGGAAGCTTTGTTCGACCATTAGAAGGAGTCCTTTTTCAGTAAGGAGGTAAGAGGGGCACTGATCTTTCCGTAATCCATTACACGTTTTTGGTAGTAGCACGCATATTTAAGGAAACCGCGCAGTGATTTCATGTTTGCAAGTCTCGGCCAACCTTGCATCGCTTTTATGTTCATTGGGTCTACTGCCACTCTATCTTCTGATATTATGTGCCCAAGTTACTCCACTTTATGCTATAGAAAGCTACACTTTGATTATTTAACATAGAGGATATTCTCCCAAAAAATCATTAGAATAATTCCTAAGTGCTAAAAATGAATCTCAAGAGTAGGGCTATAAATGAGAATGTTATCAAAGAATATCAGCACAAATTTACATCAGAAGCTCCGAAAAATATCATTCATTAGGCTTTGGAAGGTGGAAGAAGCATTAGTAAGTCTAAAAGGCATTACCAAGAATTCGTAGTGTCCGTTGTGTATATGGAATGTTGTTTTTGGGATGTCTTTGACACATACCTGAATCTGATGGTACCCGGAATGGAGGTCTAATTTCGTGAAGACTCGAGCTTCTTTTAGTTTATCCAGTATTGGTATGGGTTACTTATCTTTGACAGTGATGGTGTTTAAAGCCTGGTAGTCGACACACATCTGCCATGTTCCATCCTTCTTGCACATCAGCAACACCGACGAGGAACAGGAGCTGCAACTTAGCCGAATCACCCTAGTATTAAGCATCTCCTTTATAATATTCTTAATCCTTCTATAGGTGAGGGTAGTGGTACGACCTTGAGTTTGCTAGTGGGTTGCCCGGAAGAATAAGAATTCGATGATCATATTGCTGGGTAGGGGGGAGTTCATGCGGTTCAACAAAAACATCAGTGAATTCTTTCCACAATTGGGTGAGTTTTGGATCTATAATTTGCATATTTTTCTCCTCTAATGGCTATTGGATATGCATCAAAAAACTGCTATATGCCTTATGTAGAATTTTCTCCATCCGTTATGTCGAAACGATGGAGATATGACTTGCGTGCTTGCCGCATAGTGTGACATATCTACCTTTGTAATAAAATTTCATAATCAGTTTAGAGAAGTTCCAAGAGATGTCACTTAGCATCATTAACCATTCGGTTCTGATCATGATTTCATAGTCATCAATGGGTAGGAGGAAGAAGTTGGCTATAATTTCTTGATCTTATAGAAGCAGTTTCACTTGCGAGCACCATTGGTCGAACTTTAGGATCCAATCGTTGGCGACCATTATATCAAATTTGCTGCAACCTTTGATGTGGAGTGTCATACGAGTAGCAACCTTGCTATTGAGGAAATTATTTGTGCTCCTTGTGTTGATAAGAACGGCGATGGGTTGTTGCTTGAGAAGGCCTCCCACTTTCATTGTTTGTGGGTTGGAGAAGCCGGCGAGTGAGTGCATCATAAAATTGGCGATTGAGGCTCTTCCTTTACAACTTCTTCTTTAGTTTCGAGGCTCTCTTCTAATGGTTCAATATCCTCATCCTGTACTAGTTCAATCACAAGAAGTCACCCCTTCTTGCAATGATGTTCGCGGCTCCATGGCTCGTCGTAGTGCCAACATAATCCTTTAGCAGATCACTCCCAAAGTTCTTCTCGTGTCAACTTTGTGGTTGTGGGAGCTTGGATGGCAGTAGAGGGGGTTGAGGGCTTCGGTATTGCAAGTCGGGAAGCAACCCTAGTCCTTTGGACCTCGTGTTCTAATAGTTCCTCTTATAACTGCGCGAAGGAGATGGCCACCATAAGCATGTATGGTTATCATGCTTTCACTTCCCCTCGGATCTCCAGCTTTAAGCCCTCAATAAAGGTTCCCAAAGTTATTTTTCTGACTAATCATGAGTTTAGTTAGATAATTGTTTAAACCTTATTTGGTATTCTTATATGGTAGTGATTTGTCAGATCTTTGCCAATTGTCCATCGATGTTCTCATAGTCGGTAGGTCCGAAGCAATTCAATTATTATTCCTTGATTGCCACCAGGAAAGGCCTCCATGGGTGTGCTTAAACCAATCAAACCACTGAATTACATCACATTTAAGATGGATGGCTAAAATCTCTACCATAAAAGTATATGTGGTTCGGTGAAACCGAAAATAGCAGTCCGTGTATGAGATCCAACCGATCAGATCTCCTTCTTCCCATCTAGGGAAGTCTATCCTCATGCATGGATTATATGGATCGGTCATAGTGCCTCCTCGGTCCTAGAAGTCCTCTTTCTGATATGAAGTCTCCCCTTATTGAGATTTCCTTGGACTTGGTGGCCGGCCCATGCTGAGTTCGGTGAAAAGAGATTGAACCTTCTCCTCCATACGGGTCATAAAGGCTTAAATTTGGCATTGATGACCTCCTCTAATGTCATGGTATAAGCCTCCAGATCTATAATCTTAAGGTCTCCTTTTTGTTGACAAATTAAGGACATGAGGTGGTTCGGAAAAGGGGTGACCGAAGGGTGGGTGGATTGGTGAAAGAATAGGCTATCGTTAGGGCTATTTTAGTGGCTCATTTGGATGAAAATTTTGTTATGGTTTGGTAGGTTTTTAGGCTGTGATGGTACAGGTTGAAGGTGAGGAAGAGAAGGTTTCAAATCTGGAAAAGACAATAGTGAAATCTGATAGAATTTAATGAAAGATCACTACGTATGTACTATTCTGCTGAACAGAATTTACGTCAAAGAAACAATGAATTCTCGACATAAATTCCAGTAGAAACTCGAGGGAATTGTGCAAAATTTTAATGGAAAAACCTCAGTTCCGATTAGAGCAACAATAGCAATTTAGATCTAGGAAATTTTGACAGCATACTAGTAGGAAAACTGATGCAAAATAAGAGGGCAGAATCCTCATCGTAAAATTTCAGTAGTTTATGACAATGATTTATAGCAGTATAAGATCGATTTTAGAGAGGAGGTTTATGATAGATCAATCTTAGATGGAAGTCAAGTTGATCTATAAAAATGTGTAAACTTTTCATCCAAGGAAGTTTTTCAATAGATCGGTTTCAATAAGCCTCTATGCGGCTGCAAATTTTCTGCAGCAATTCCTCTTTTGCAACGATGATCAGGTTTATACAAAATTAATTCGCAGCAAAGTAAGGATAGGAAATTCTCTTTAGAATGTAAGGATAGAAAACTACAGTAGTAATAAGGTATGGGTTGTAGGAATATATCAGATCTTCAATGCAATCGATGGGGGCAATAGTAGATTGATTTGATCTATGGTGTGGGGATGACAATGGAGGCGACGTTAGCAGTAATTATGGGAATTGCTTGGCTTGATGGAGGTGACAAAGATAGCAGCAAGGACAACAAGATCATTGATACCAGATGATAGAACCCCAGAGGAGCTCTATGGAGATTTGATCTTTGAGGGAGATCAACCCTTGGAACGCTATAGGGGTTTCTCCCTCCTAGAAGTTGACCACAAGGCTGAAATAAAGATGATCTTGCTTAATGAAAAAGAGGTGCAGACTATAAGCTTATATAAGGCTCAAAACCCTAACTTTAGGGGTTACTTCCTAGGTAAATTTCTCCCCTACCTAAATAAGGGGGCGACAGCCTAAGTGGCTGCACAAGCCATGTGCCCCTGCTAGAAACCCTAACCAACCAGCCTAGTAAAGGGGGCAATGGCTAGAAAGCCCTAAGGCCCCAAAATAAACCTTAGCCACACTTCTTATAGGATAGAGGTGATTAGGTGGGGTTTTATTATAATCTCACAGGGTTTTATTAGGGTGGGGTTTTATTATAATCTCACAGGGTTTTATTAGTTGCTACTTGGTTGAGCGGGACCTAACACTACTAGGGTCATATCAGCACACCTATTTCACGGATATCATCAATGCTCTTAAAGCTCTTAGTAAATATTTTTCTAATTTTCAACTTGTTAGTAAAATATTAAGATCTCTTCCTAAAAGTTGGAATCCTAAAGTAATTGCAATTCAAGAGGCTAAATATCTAAATAATTTTTCACTTGAAGAATTTATTGGATCACTTATGACTTATGAACTGAGCTGTAAAGCTAATGATAAACTTGAAGAACCCCTTCCAAAGAACAAGAAGGCTTTAGCACTTAGAACTATTGATGACTCCTTGAATAAAATCTCAAGTGATGAGAATAATGACATTCAACTACTGATAA
Organism: Ensete glaucum; assembly: GCA_021527575.1. Classification (NCBI taxonomy): domain Eukaryota; kingdom Viridiplantae; phylum Streptophyta; class Magnoliopsida; order Zingiberales; family Musaceae; genus Ensete; species Ensete glaucum. The sequence continues at coordinate 21,242,820 of CM038559.1, forward strand.
GAAAAATTAAAAAAATTATAAAAATAAACAAAAATTATAAAAAAAATGAACTAGAACGAGACAACATTATATGCTTTGAGTGTAAAAAGCCTTAACATTTCAAAAATGAGTGTCCTCAATTAAAGAAGAAGACATCTCATAAGAAGAAGGTTCTCTCGGCAACTTGGGATGACTCAAACTCATCGGGTGAAGAAGACCACTCCAAATAAGAAGTTGCCAACTATGCTCTCATGGCCATCCATGACGAGGTAAGTGAGTCATCTAATATTTCTTTTGCTAAATTATTAAATATTTTTCATTAGCTTTATAACAAGTTTAGAAAAATTAGCAAGTCCTATAAACTGCTTAAGAAAGATCATGATTCATTAGTTAGTAAATCTAAATAGATACATGTAGCATCATCATCACATAGTTCATGCATTAAATGTGAAAGCTTAGAAGAACTTAGAAAGAAAATGTTACATTCCAATCAATATTAGAAAATTTTGAAATAGGGAATAAATCCTTAAACATGATCCTTGCTAATAAGGGTTATGTTCATAAGCGAGAAGGGATAGGTTTCATGGGCAATACCGAAGAAAAGTTAACTATCTTCATTAAAGGACCTACTCTAAACTTGCCAACGAAAATAAAATGTAACTTTTGTAGTAGATTATGATATATGACTTATAAATATTTATTTAAGAAGTATAGTCTACATAAATTAATTTAGGTTCCTAAAAGAACCATAAATAATCAAAGACTTTCACATAAATTAGGTAAAGCTCTTTACGAGGGACCCAAAGTACGGGTACCTAAATTAAAACTATCTTTCTTTTAGGTTTATCTCCAAACTAATGTTAGGAGCACCAAATGGTACCTTGATAGTAGATGTTCAAGGCATATGACCAAAGATCTAACTTACTTTTCAAAGCTCACTAGCCTAAATAAAGGAGTCATCACCTTCGGAGACAACAACAAAGGACAAATAATTGGAAATGGAACCAAAGGTAACATATCAACCCTTTTGGTTGAATATGTATTATTAGTTGATGGTTTGAAACATAATCTACTTAGTATTAGCTAATTATATGATAAATGATATATTGTTAAATTTAAATTTAATGCTTGTATTATTGAAATACCACACAAAAATAAATCTTTGATTGCCTTAAGAAATAAAAATGTGTATGTTATTGACATTAAATTTTTTATGATGAAACATACTTCTTGGCTTTAAATGATGATGCTTGGATTTGGCATAGGAGACTAGGTTATGCTAGCATGAAATTACTCAACCAAATCTCAACTAAAAACTTAGTAAGAGGATTACATAGCCTTAAGTTCATTAAGGATAAAATATATGATACACGCCAATTAAGAAAGCAAATAAAAATTAGCTTTAAGTCAAAAAATCAAATAAGCATCTCTAGGCTACTACAAGTGATCCATATGGATTTATTTGGACCAATTGATATTACAAGTTTAGGAGATAGCAAATATGTATTTATCTTAGTAGATGATTATAGTAGATATACTTGGACTTATTTATTAACACACAAAAGTGATTCCTTTAAATGTTTTTTAAAATTTTATAAAATTATTTAAAATAAAAAAGATTTTATAATTTCATTAATACGTAGTAATTATGGTAGCGAATTTCAAAACAATAAGTTTCAAAATTTTTGTGAATCAAATGGGTATATCCATAACTTTTCTACTCCTAGAAATCCATAACAAAATAGAGTAGTAGAAAGAAAAAATATGAGCTTATAAGAAATGGCTAGAACAATGTTGAACGAACATAACCTACCCAAATATTTATGGGTCGAAGGTGTTAATACAACATACTATATTTTAAATAAGGTTCTTATAAGACCATTACTCACTAAAATTCCTTATGAATTATAGAATAGTAAAAAAAACCCAATATTTCTTATTTTAAAGTATTTAATTGTAAATGTTTTATTTTGAATGAAAAGGATGCTTAGGAAATTTTGATGCAAAATTCGATAAAGGTAATTTTCTTAGTTATTCTTATATTTCAAAAGATTATTGTGTATTCAAGAAAAGAACTTTAGTAATTAAAAAATCTATTCATGTTGTTTTCAACGAGATTTCTGAACTTAAGAAAATTGATTTTATTGATGAATTTGATTTTAGCACTTTGAATTTAAATGATAACTCTCCTAAAAGCAACTTAGATGAATCTACTTCTAAATCCTTATCCATGGAATAGAAGTATGCAAATACTCATCCTATGGAGCTTATAATATGAGATACATCAAGAGTTGTTCAAATTTGTTCTTCTTTTAAAAAATTTTATGTTAATGTTGTATTTCTTTCTTAAGTTGAACTAAAATACATTGATGAAGCCCTAAGAGATGACTCTTGGGTTATTGTAATACATAAAGAATTAAATCAATTTGAGATAAATGAGGTATAAGAGCTTGTTCCTAGACCTAATGACTGTTTAGTGATTGGTACTAAATGAGTCTTTAGAAATAAGCAAGATAAAAATGATATCGTGATTAGAAACAAGGCTAGATTAGTGGTCAAAAGTTTCAATCAAGAAGAAGGAATCGATTATAAAGAAACATTCACTCCTGTGGCAAGACTTGAAGCCATATGGATGCTCATTGTCTTTGCATCTTTTAAAAATTTTAAGTTATTTCAAATAGATGTTAAAATTAGTTTTCTTAATTATTTCATTTCCAAAGAAGTGTATGTTGAATAACCCCTTGGTTTTGAAAATAGTTTTCTTCCGAATCATGTTTTCGAACTTTTTAAAGCTCTTCATGGATTAAAATAAGTCCCTCGGGCTTGGTATGAAAGAGTTAATTTTTTTCTTATTTCAAATAATTTTTTGAAAGGCAAGGTTGATACCATATTATTTTTTAAGTATTTCAAAAATAATTTTCTTGTTATTCAAATTTATATTGATGATATCATTTTGGGTTCAATAAATGAATCCTTGTGTGAATCTTTTGCCAAGAATATGAGCCAAGAATTTGAGATAAGTCTAATGGGTGAGTTAACCTTTTTTTTGGATTGTAAATAAAATAATTAAATGATAGTATCTTTATTAGTCAAACTAAGTATACCTTAGACTTGTTAAAATGATTTGGTATAGAAAATGCTAAAGCCATAAACATACCCATGAGTACTTCTACAAAATTGGCTTAGATAATGAAGGAGAAAATTTTGATCAAAGAACTTATAGAGGAATGATAGGTAACTTGTTATATTTTACTGCTACTAAACCAAATATTATGTTTAGTGTTAGATTATATGTAAGATTTCAATCCAATCCTAAACTTTCTCACCTTAAAGTAGTTAAATGAATATTTAGATATTTAAAAGGAACTTCTAACTTAGGATTATGGTATCTAAAATCTAAAAACTTTGATTTACTTACTTATGCTGATATCGATTTTGGTGGTTGTAGATTAGATAGAAAAAGTACTACTATGACATATCAATTTTTAGGGCATGCACTTATTTCTTAGTCTTCTAAGAAACAAAATTCGGTTACTTTATCTACTGTTAAAGCTGAATACATTGCAGCTAGTCTTTGTTGTGCTCAAGTTATTTGAATGAAAAACACATTAGAAGTTTACAAAATTCAATTAAAAATTATTTCTATAAAATGTGACAACACAAATGTCATATATTTAACTAAAAATCTCATTCAACATTCAATAACTAAGTATATTGATATTAGACATCATTTTATTAGGGATCATGAGAATAATCAAGATATTTTTTTGAAATTTATTGACACTAAGCACTAATTAGTAAATATTTTTATAAAACCATTAAATGAAGAGCAATTTGATTATAATAGAAGAGAACTAAGAATGCTAAGCCATTCTAATGCATGATTTACTATTTTTTTGGATTTCTTAATTTGCTATTTTTGCTTGAAATGAATGCATGAGTAGCTCTTAGCTCTTCTTGGATTTCTCAAATTTTTGATCTCACCTTCCAAAAAGATTTACCTTGATATTGATAAGAATAAGATTCAAAGTTTCTTTTGTGAAAATGTTTTTTATCCTTTCTCAAAGATCATTTTAATTTATGATGAATATCTATAAAAGAAAAATATGTGATATAAACTTCTATGATGCTTAATATGAGCTTTTCATATTAAACTTTTGATAAATATACTATTTTTTAAAATTTTTGAATCTTTGACATCTCATCCTCTTCCTTGGTTCTAATTTCTTATTTACAAAGGAAAGAAAAATTTTCATGAGAAAATTAGGTTTTTATCATATTTTACTAAGCGAAAGCAATGCAAAATTTATTTTGTAAAAATATAAAAATTTTGACACATGATGACCTTATGTATCATAAAATTAATTACTTGTTATTTCACTTTTTGTTGATGACAAAGGGGGAGAAATGGATATTGATGACATATGAAAGAAATTTTATCATTTGCATTTCTCTTTGTTTATTGATAAATAAAGACGAGATATGATTAATGAATTAAGGGGAGATTTTTAAATGTATGATTGATGCATAATTTTGAAATTCATGTTATTTACTTTAAAAATCTTTGATAATTATATCATTGATGAGTGTAATATTGCATCTATTGATGAAAATTGTTGAAATATCATATCATGATACTTGAATTCAAGAGTGTTTGTTCTCTTGAATTTAAGTTTATTTTATTTTAACTATAGCATGGAAATAGGGAGAGTTAATGTTAACTCCCATCATCAATTGATTGTCATCATAAAAAACGGTGAGATTGTTAAATCTCGAATTTTGATGATGAAATCAATTGATGAGTATTTAATCTAACTTATGTGTTGGATGAAGTAATGCAGGTCTAACTACGACGAAGAAATTGAGTTACAACCAAATGATAAGCCAGGATCAAGTTTGGGCATTGGGCCAAGATTCAGACGATGCAATAGAAGCTCGTCAGGAGTTCACCGAAGAAATCGGGAAACTCACTAGGAACACGCTGGGAGATCGCTGGAAGAAGAGCATAAGACTCGTCGCAAGAATACCAGAGGTTGTCGGATTACCAATGGTTAGGTTATTTATTAAGCTTGATGGTCCTATATGGTTGTAACTAGTGAGTCATAGTTAGGTACGAGTCCTAATTAAGTTTGATTTAGAAGAAATCTAAAGTAACTCAATGTGAGGCAACCGAGCCTACATTTGAGATTGGATTGAGCTCAATTGGTTGACTTAAGAATTAGTCAACATAAGGTACAAGTCGGGATTGGAAAAGTAAAGGGAATCACTTTTCCGAGATTCCCGTCGGTTGAACCGCTGGTAGGTGATGGTTGTGCCTCCCAGGTTAAAGGTTATACCATCGCCACCATATTTTTTGGGCTGCTTTCAATGGCAACACTGCTAACATCGGTGGTGGCACCGCCCATACCCAACTTTCCCTAGTGCGTTTAAAATTTTGGCTTCAAATTCTGAAGCCAATTGAGGCTTATAAATACCCCAAATTTTTTTACATTTCACAAGCATTCACACAAGTCATTAAGCAAAAAATATGTGAAAAAGTATGCTAAAAGTGTGTAAGAAAAAGAAAAAGGACAAGAGAGCAAGTCAAGTGTTATATTTCTTATAAGAGGTCTCCTTTGTGAGTTGAGATTGAAAAGCTTGTAAGGGTTTGGTCTTCACCTAAAGAAGATCGGTAGTGGACTCCAGTGGACCTCAATGAAGAGGACTCGAGAAGTGGATGTAGGCTAAGTTTTTGGCCTAACCACTGTGAGTGCATCTCTTTTTACTCAATTTATATATTCATTAGCTAAATCAAAATTTTTGATCTTAAGTTTGATTCACTTACATATTCTAATTTCAAGAAGCGCTTTCAATTTCTCGATTATATTTAAAAGAAAAGTTTTTCTTAAATCAAAATTTTTACACTTTCACTAATTCCCTCCCCGTCCCCACCTCCATGCACATCCACCATGATCCATCCTTCTTCCATACCAGGAGGACCAGTGAAGAGTAAGGGTTGACACTCAGCCTAAATGATCTATATTGGTAGCATTTCTTGGATGATCTGCTCTATCTCAGCCTTCTAAAGATGGGGATACCGATACGGCTAAACGTTTGCTAGAGCTTTTCACAATAAGATGGGAATTTGATGGTCATGCCACCGAGCAGTGGGAAATCCTTTTGGTTCAACAAACACGTCCACAAATTTAGCAAGGAGGAGAGAGTAGGGTCTTCTTGCATCATCTTTTCATCAAGTTGTAGTCCTTACAAATGGATTAGGAAACTGATATGTATCTTGTGCAACACCCTTTCCATCCTTCGACTCGTAATGGTGGAAACCTTGCCCTATGATTGCCTCTTAGGATCATCTATTTCCCATCAATGAAAAACTTCATAAGGAGTTTAGAGAAGTTACATGAAACATCACTTAGAGTTGTTAGCCACTCAATGTCGAGCACTACTTCATAGTCTTCTAATGATAGCAAGAAAGAGTCCATGGTTATCTCTTGACCCTGCATGATCTGTTTCACCCGTGGGCACTTATGGCCACAAGATAGGGTTCGGCCATACGCTACCTTCACATTGAACTTGTCACAATCTTTGACTCGGTAGTTTAATCAGGCAGCAACCTTGTTGTCTATGAAATTATTGGTGCTTTTGGTGTCGATTAGGATTGTGACTGGCTGGTGCTTGAGGATTCCTTCAATCTTTATCGTTTAAGGGTTGGCATAGCCAGCTAGGGCATGGACCATGCTGATGATTGGCTTAGCTTCTTCCTCTGCATCTTTCTCCTCAAGTTTGGGATTCTATGTTCTTGGGTTATGGGTCTTCAATTGGTTCAATCATCAAAGTCTCCCTCTTTTGCAATGATGATTTTTGCTCCACGGTTCGTCGTAGTGTCAACATAGCCCTTTAGTTAATCTCTCTTGAAGTTCTTCTCGAGTAAGCTTCTTCATCATATGAGTTCAGTCAGTAGCAGGGGAGGTTGATGGTTTGATGGTTGTTAGTGTATACAAGATCTTGGTCCTTCGGGCATCGATGTTAAGCTTTTCTTCTTGGATATGGGCGAAGGAGATAGTAGCTATCAAGGTATATATTTGACGAGCCTTAACTTCACATCGGACCTCCAATTTAAGTCCTTCGATAAATGTCCTAATAATTACTTTTCAGACCAATCATGAGTTTGATTTGAGAGATATTCAAACCTGGTTGGTATTCTTGCATGGTAGAGATTTGACGAATTTTCGCAAGTTGGTCGTCCGTGTTCTCATACTCCGGCAGTCCAAAATGGATCAGCAGTCCACTTTTGAATTGCCTCTACGTGGGTACATCGTATGTGTGCTTGAACCAGTCGTACCACTGAATAGCATCTCCCTCGAGGTATATGACGGTGATTTCCACCATAAATCCTTCTAGAGTCTTGTGGTAACGGAAGAACCTTTCAACATGTGACATCCATCCGATTGGGTCTCCATCTTCCTATCTAGGAAACTCTACCATTATGTGTGGGTATCTGGAGTCCTACGTTTGATCACCCTTCTCATATTGGTTCTCCTTGCGGTATGAACTGTCTCTATACTAAGATCTATTTGGGCTCTCCAATCAACCTATTCTAAATTCATGGAAGAGTGCTCATAATCTATCCTCCATACGAGCCTCAAAGTCTTCAAACCTTGCATAGAGAGCATCATTTGAGGCCATCACATAAGATCAAAGATCTATGATGTTCAACTCTTTCTGTTGTCAAGTCTGGGACATGAGATTTGTGCTAGATGGTGTTGGCAGCAACAATAGGGAGAGAGGAGTAGGTAGCAATAGCGATCTAAGGTTAGGTGGCTATAGCAAATTGCTGTTGGTGGTGGAAGCAGCATGGGGTGAAGGTGGTGACGGTGGCATTAATCTATGGTTAGATGGCTACGATAAATGTTACTGGTGGTGGTAGCAACAGGAGATGAGGGTGGTGGCAGTAATAGATGGAAGTCAACAATTGCAAACTGGAGTTTCTATGATGGTAGCAAACTAGGTTAGATGATCGCAATAAATGTTGCTAGTGGTGATGATGAAAGAGGAGAGAATACAAGGCTATTTATAGGGCTTCTAAACCCCAACTCATAATAGGGTTCCTACTTAAGACTCCTACTCCAACTCTAAGAAACAACTCCTACTTTCAACAACTTCAACTCCAACTCTAAGAAATAACTCCTACTTTCAACAACTCCAACTCCAACTCTAGAAAGCAACCTCTAAACTAATCCTAATCCTATTCTAAGTTAACCCCTCCTCAACCAACCCCTCTTTAATTAGGATAAGGGGTGGTTAATTAGGATGATATGTATCTTATTTTTCCCTCAAAATATCTTTCTTCAAACTAATCCTAACCTAGTCGGCCTCCTCACCTCTTTAATAGAGGTCGGCTAGATTGGATTTACATAAATGTCCTTAGGATTTACATGTTTGCCCTCTTCAATGAAACTAAATTAGGACTCCCCTAGCTAGAGTCCTAACATCGGTCCTCCTTGATCTCTATAGGAATCGGCCCTCCTAAGATTTCAACCAAAAGGCTGAAAACAAGAATCAATCTTTCATTGGCTACAAAAAAAAGAATTACATGCTTATTTATAGGGTTCTATGAAGTGATCCCCTGACTATGAACTCTAATTAAGAGTCTTACTGGGAATAGAACTCCTACTTCTACTAGGACTTATACTTTAGCCGAATCCAACTCTAACTAGGATTTGGTCTCGTTTATTCAAATCAGCTCCTAACCGACTCAATGTCTAGTCTAAGGTAGCTAATAGGGCCCAATTAGTGGACTCGACTTAGTAGACTAGGACCTAACCCTACTAGGGTCCTATCACCTTCCTAATTGATGCTTGAACTCATAGCATTAAATCCATCCTATGACACATCGACTAATTCTCCGACCCGATGTCCAATCTTTAACATGATATTTTCCGGCCTAATGTTTGATTTAATAATTTACCCTCTGATGGTTCGAGTTCATGATCAAAGCTTTTCCTACGACACTCGATACGCAATAGTCTCTTGGGCATTTTCGTCTCCATGACCTCCCACTTCGTCCTCTCCTATGCCCCCACCACCGTACCTATGACATGGTGGTCTAGCTCTCCCTCACCTTTGCCTCCGGCTTCTCCAACCTTTGTCTTTTTACCTTCATCTGTTGCTACGACCTCCGCCACTCCCTCTTTGATAGGATTCCAATAGGATTAAGTCCTAGTCATTTCAGTATAAGCCAATAAAAACTCTGCTAGATTATAATAAATCATCTTCTATCTGATAAAGGAGTATGGCTAAGGTTTGGATTCGCCCTTAGGGCTTAGTAGCCGCCACCCCCCTTACTGGGCAAGTCGATTAGGGTTGACCCCTGCTTAGGTCGGCTATAGAACCAACCTAGCCACCCCTTGTTCCTATTAAGGCAAGATGGCTATAGGAGGGGCAAAAGAGTAATTCTACTTAGGCAAGCGCCCTCTTAGGCTAGGGTTTTCATCCCTATTTAAGATATAGTCGCTCTCCTCTTTTAATCAAGAAATTATCATCTTCAATTCAGCCTTTGTGCCGAGTCTAGGAGGGAGGAACCCCTATAGCATTCCAAGGGTTGATCCCCCTCAGTGATCAAAATCTATAGGGCTCCTTCTGGGGTCTTATCATCTGGTATCAGAGCCGTGTTCTTGCTGCCCTGTAGCCATCTCAATTGCCTCTACTTTTCAAAGCAATTCCCATAATCGCTACGACACACGCCTTCACCTTCCACCCCAATAGCAGATCAAATCAGTCTGTCGTTGCCCACTACATTTGATCTAGAATTCTGGTATATTTTTATAACTCATGCCTCTTCAATACTACAAGATCCTTCATATTATATATGGGAGAAGTTTTCCAAAGTTTCCTTGCTGCAAATTTTTACCATCGCAAACATTATCATCATTGCGAAGGCGAAACGCTGTAAAAATTTTTAGGCAATTTTTGCTACTTGAAACCAAACTTTTATTCATCCTTTCTAGCCCAAATTTTTACACAATTCTCATGATCAAGATGGCTTTCATTTGGATTTAATTTTATGAAAAAACTCCTTCTGGAACCGGTATTCTTGTATGATATTTTACCATCATATAGTTCTAGAATTTTATGATGAAGGAATCTACCTTGCATCTTTTGTCCTATTTCCCTACTGTTATGCTACCAAAATTTCGTCAAAGTCTCTACTGGTATTGATGACATCTAAACCAATGGTTTCTTTATAATTTTCTTAAACTTTCCTCAAGAATTTATATTGAGAAATCATCATTTCTCTAATGTAAAAATTGGTTCAGCAGGACAACACATCATAGCACTTCTTTTCATCGAATTATATCATATTTGAGTGCTATTTTCTATGAGATTTTAAACTCTTTTTTCCTTATCTCCAAACTCTACCATCCTCACTAAAAATCTTTTTAAATATTACCCTAAACTGAATCCAAATAGCCCTCCAAATCAGCCTACTCCTATCCAAACCAATTGACCTTCCAACCAGCCACCCCCTTTCGCCACTAACCCGACAACAAAAGAAAAATTTTAATATTACCGATCTAGAGACATACACCATGGCATCAGAGGAGGCCATCAATGCCAAGTTTGAAGCCTTTGAAAGCTACATGGAGAAGAAGATGTGATCCTTATTTGTCGAATTCAGCATAGGCCGACCATCAAGCCCGAGGAAGTCACACCATGGAGAGACTTCAGATCGGTGAGATGATCCTCAAGAGCATGGACACATCACCTCTGATCTCAACAATCCATACATGAAGGTTGACTTCCCAAGATGGGAAGAAGGAGACCCGATCAAATGGATCTCGCACATAGAGCATTATTTTCGGTTCTACCGAACCATCGATGCCACACGGGTGGAGATCGCTGCCATACACCTCAAGAGAGATGCTATTCAGTGGTTTAATTAGTTTGAACACACCCATAGAGGACTCTCTTGGCAGCATTCCAAGGAAGGGCTTCTAAACCGCTTCGGTCCGATCGATTTTGACAACATCAATGGACAATTGGCAAAGATTTGTCAAACCTCTACAATACAAGATTACCAAACAAGGTTCGAGCATTTATCTAACCAAACTGAAGATTGGTCTGAGAAATAACTTTTAGGTACTTTCATTGAGCGCCTAAAGCTGAAAATCTAAGGAGAAGTAAAAGCACAGCAACCGTACACTCTTATGGTGGCAATTTCCTTTGCGCATATCCAGGAAGAACGATTGAACCATGAGGCATGAAAGACAAGGGTCGCTCCTCGACTAGCCATGCCGAGGCCTACTACCCCCTCTACTGCCATCCGAACCCTTGCACTAAAAAAACTGATAAGGGACGAGCTTCGTGAATGATCTGTCGAAGGATTGTGTTGGCATTGCGATGAACCGTGGAGCCACGAACATCGCTGCAAAAAGAGTCGACTCCTCATGATTGAACCAGTGGAGGATGAGGACAGTAAACCATCTGAAGAAGGCCTTGAACCCAAAGAGGAAGCCATGGAGGAAGAGCCACAACCGGTTGACTATGCAGTGCAATCATTGGTCGACTATTCTAACCCGTAGATGATGAAAGTTGGAGGACTTCTAAAGCAGCAACCCATCACCATTCTCATTGATATGGGTAGCACAAACAACTTCCTTAATAGTAAGGTTGCTGCACATTTAGCACTTCAAATCAAATGCTGCAATAAGTTTGATGTAAAGGTCACCGATGGCCAAATCCTCCATTACGACCAACGATGCCCACGGGTGAAGCTACTCCTCCAAGACCGAGAAGTGGTAGCTGATTTCTTCCTCCTACCCATTGATAATTATGAAGCTGTGCTTGGGATCGAATGGCTCACAACGCTAAGTGATATCTCCTAAAATTTTTCTAAATTAATTATAAAATCTTATTGCAAAGGAAGATAGGTCACATTGCAAGGCAAGCGCGGGAGCCATATCTCCACTGTTTCGACATAACGGATGGAGAAAGATTTGCATAAAGTGCATGAGGGATTTTTTATGCATATCCAGCAGCCATCTAAGGGGGAGAATATACAAATTTCATATCCTAAGCTTGCCCTCTTGCTGGACCAATTTACGGATGTTTTCACGGAGCCGCACGGGCTGCCCCTTGACCGGCTGCATGACCACCATATTCCTATTCTGGTGGGCAAATCTCTAGCAAATTTGTGTCTATATCACTACCATCACTTGCAGAAGGATGAGATTGAGAACATCGTTAAAGAGATGCTTAACACCGGGGTGATCCAACTGAGTTGCAGCCCTTATTCTTCACCAGTATTGCTAGTGTGCAAGAAGGATAGTACATGACAGATGTGCATTGATTATCGGGTCTTGAATGCTATCACCGTCAAGGATAAATATTCTATACCTCTCGTATATGAGCTCTTGGATGAATTAAAAGGAGCCCGAATCTTCACTAAACTAGATCTCCATTTCGGTTAACACCAAATTCGATATAAAGTGGAGTATCTTGGGCACATTATATCAGAGGACGGAGTAGTGGTAGACCTTATGAAGATCGAGGCGATACAAGGATGCCCGAAACCTACAAACGTAAAATCGTTACGCAGTTTCCTTGGACTCACAGGCTACTACTGAAAATTTATGAAAGATTATAACAAGATCAGTGCCCTGCTCACATCGCTACCGAAGAAAGACTCCTTATAGTCGAAACAAGTTTCTACAGCCTTTGAATGACTCAAGGCCACCATGACGACGACGCTGGTCCTAGCGCTGCCTGATTTCAGTTGCACCTTCATGATCGAGGCCGATGCATCCAGAGTTAGGATTGGAGCTATTATAATGCAAGTGGCCAACCTCTCGCTTACACCAATAAGGCTTTATCTCCCTCACACTTGAAAATATTGGTATATGATAAAAAAAATATTTATCATTGTTCACACCATCACAAAGTGGTACCCTACCTGATCGGCCGACACTTCCATATTAAGACTCACCACCGAAGTCTTAAGTATTTCTTGGAGCAAAAAATATCTTCCCCGGAGCAACAACGTTGGGTAACTAAACTTCTTGGCTTTAATTATAAAATTACTTATAAAAAAGGAAAAGAGAATATTGTTGCAGATGCTCTATCTTGACTCCCGGGGCAAGTTGAAATTTCAGCCATCTCCCTTCCCACCATCGACTTCCTTAAACATATTAGGGAGGAGTGGAAGAATGATCCAGAAGTCTGAAGCATTATAGAAAAATTAGAGAAGGATCCGGATTCCATAGGGCACTACACGTGGGACTCGAAGAACTTACACTATAAAGACCAAATTGTTGTTGTTCCATATGGTACTCTGGATTTCTGAGGACTTATAAAAGGGTGAAGCAAAACTTCTTCTGGAAGGGCATAAAAAAAATTAATTTATGACTATGTATCCAAATGTGACATATGTCAACGGTAAAAAGGTGAAACAGTGGTAAGTCCCAGAAAACTACAGTCGCTACCTATACCAGATTCGACTTGGATAGACATCTCCATGGATTTCGTCGAGGAATTGCCACTATCTCAAGGTAAAAGCATGATCTTTATAGTGGTAGATTGATAGAACCCCGGATGGAGCTCTATAGATTTTGATCCTTGAGGGGGATCAACCCTTGGAACACTGTAGGGTTTCCTCCCTCCTAGATTCAGCACAAGGCTGAAATAAAATTGATAATTACTTAATTAAAAGAGAGGGGCAGCTACATCTTAAATAGGGATCAAAGTCTTAGCCTAGGGGGGCACTTGCCTAAGTGGAATTATCCTTTTACCCCTCCTATAGCCATCCTACCCTAATAGGATTAAGAGACGGCTAGGTTGGCTCTATAGCCGACCTAAGCAGGGGGAAATCCTAGCCGACTTGCCCAGTAAGTCTGAGCCAGTTCATATTCACTCAATTTCGACTTCAGTAGGGATACATGAAAGACGGTATGAATTTTGGTGTCATCTGGAAGTTTAAGTCGGTATGCTACGACCCCAATGCGTTCCAAAATCTGATTTGGTCCATAAAATCATGGAGATAGTTTCATTGATGCTCTGGTGTTGATAGATAGCTGCTTGTATGGTTGTAGGCGGAGGTAAACCCAATCTCCTACTGAAAATTCTCGCTCACTCCGGTTATTGTCTACTTGTTGCTTCATACGGGCTTGAGTAGTAGTTAGGTTGTCCTTCAGTAGTTGTAGTAGTTTATCCCTGTTAATTAGGTCTTGGTCGACCTGATCCACTTTGGCCGAACCAAGTACATATCTGGTAATTATAGGGGGCGATCTACAACAATATTCTTTTTTCCTTTTCAATAAGTAATTTCATAATCAAAGCCGAGAAGTTTAGTTACCCAATGTTGCTGCTCTGGGAAAGATATTTGCTGCTCCAAGAAATACTTAAGACTTTAGTGGTCAGTCTTACCTGGAAGCAACAGTCGATCAGGTAGGGTCTCCACTTTATGACAGCATGTACAATGGCAAATATTTCATTATCATATACCGACATTTTCAAGTGTGAGGGAGACAAAGCCTTACTGGTGTAAGTGAGAGATCAGCCATCTTGCATTAGAATAGCTCCAATCCCAACTCCGGACCCGTTGGCCTCAATCACGAAGGTGTGACTGAAATCAGGCAATGCTAGGACTAGCGTCATCGTCATGGCAAACTTGAGTCATTCAAAGGCTATAGAAGCTTGTTCTGACCGTAAGAAAGAGTCTTTCTTTAGTAGGGATATGAGCGGGGCACTGATCTTACCGTAATCTTTCACGAATTTCTGGTAGTAGCTTGTGAATCCAAGGAAGCCATGCAGCGATTTTATGTTTGTAGGTTTCGACCATCCTTGCATTGCCTCAATCTTCATTAGGTCTACTGCCACTCCATCCTTTGATATAATATACCCAAGATACTCCACTTTATGATGTAAGAAACTATACTTTGACTATTTTACATAAACAGTATTCTCCCGGAGAATTATTAGAACAGTTCGTAAGTGCTGAAAATGTATATCAAGCGTAGGGCTATAAATAAGGATATCATCAAAGAACACTAATATGAACTTACGTAGAAAACTCCAAAAGAGGTCATTCATCAGGTTTTGGAAAGTAGAAGGTGATGGGAATAGAACAGGAATAAACTATATATATAAACAAATGCTAGCAGACCGTCACACACAACGGAATCAAACAAAAATCACAATCAAATGAACACCAAGATTTAAGTAAAAAACCCTTTCAACTCGAAGGGTAAAAACTATGGGACAAGCTAGATAAAATCCATTATCAAAATAATGAATATAGAGATCCCAAGACTTCTTGCCCAAGCCTAAAACAACAGCCATAAGAGAATCACAGTAATATAATGACTATAATACTAAGCATAATATCCAAAATCTTCTCAAAAGATCACAGTAAGAATCCACTACAAACTGATCTAACCTGAGATATGAATGATTGAGAATGTTCTTTTCTTGTCCTTGTCTTCTTCCCTTTCCTGGATCTCTTATTTTCTGGCCTCTACTGTCAATCTATAGTCTTCTTTCTCTCTCCCATATTTTCAACCGCTGCTGCTCTCGTAATCTCAACCCTAGCCACCTAATCTGTGTTTTAGGTTAATATAAGTGAGGTTCTGGGCTGTGGGCTTCACTAAAGCCCATTATGGGCTAAATCTGGGCCATCTGCCTAACAACCTCCCCCTTCAGCCCATAAGGGAGGTTGTCTTATGACTCCTCAATGTGAAGCCATGCCGACCAACTGTCAGCACATCTCCTGTCTCTCTTTCAGTAAAGCCTTTGTCAACATGTCTGCCCCATTATCATCTGTGTGAATTTTCTGAAGCTATAACTGCTTCTCTTCAAGCACATTTCTAATCCAGTGATATCTGACATCTATATGCTTTGACTTGGAATTAAATGTTAAGTTTTTACACAAATGGATGACACTCTAGCTGTCACAATATACTACATCATTTTTCTGTTTCAGCCCCAATTCTTATAAGAATTCTTTCATCCATAATATTTCTTTACAAACCTCTATAGCAGCAATATATTCTGCCTCTGTGGTGGAGAGAGCAATACACCTTTGCAATCCAAACTGCCATGATACAGCTCCCCCTGCAAAAAGTAAGTATAAAACCTGATGTGGACTTCCTTGAGTCAATATCTCTTGCCATATCTGCATCTGTGTAACCTGTCAACATCGATGGTCCACCTCCAAAGCTTAAACAAACTTTAGAACTTCCTCTGAGATATCTAAAAATCCATTTCACTGCTGCCCAATGCTCTTTACTTGGATTTACAAGAAATCTGCTAGCAACACCCATTACATATGCAATGTCTGGCCTCATACATACTATCATGTACATTAAACTTTCAACTACTGAAGCATAAGGAACCTTTTGCATTTTCTCCTTCTCCTTATCACTTGGCGGGCTCTGCTCTGAGCACAACTTAAAGTAACCTACAAGAGGAGAACCAACTAGCTTTGCATTGCTCATACTGAATCTGTCTAATATCTTCTCAATGTATTTCTCCTGTGACAATCAAATCTTCCTCTTTCTTCTGTCACAAGAAATCTACATGCCCAGTATTTATTTTGCTGGCCCCATGTCTTTCATTATAAAAGACTCACTTACTTCCTTCTTTAACCTGTCAATCATAGACATATCTTTCCCAAGGATAAGAATGTCATCAACATAAAGTAAGAGAATAATAAAATCCTTACCAAATCATTTGATGTACAAACAATGATCTGAAGTTGTTCTTTTATATTTATTTTTAATCATAAATGAATCAAACTTTTTATACTACTGTCTTGGAGCTTGCTTCAGCCCGTACAAGCTCTTCCTCAACTTACAGATAAGATTTTCTTTACCTTTGACTTTAAAGCCTTCTGGTTGCTCCATATAAATTTTCTCCTCCAAATCACAATGAAAAAAAGCTATTTTCACATCTAACTGCTCAATCTCAAAGTCTAGATTAGCAGCAATACCAAGAGCAACACGAATAATAAGGGAAAAAATTTCTTTAAAATCAATACCTTTCTTTTGACCAAAGCCTTTCATAACCAATCTAGCTTTATACTTTGGTTGAGAACAATATTCTTGAGTCTTCAATCTGAAAACCCACTTGTTCTTTAGGGATTTACTTCCCTCTAGTAGTTGCATCAAATCATATGTGTGTTCTTATGCAAAGAATTCATCTCTTCCTGCATAGCAATAAACTACTTTTTTTGCTCACTTTCAACTACTTTCTGGTAACTCTCTGGTTCATCTGCATCAATAAGCATCACATACTCATCTGTAGAGTATCTCCTGGAAGGTTAACATGGTCTAAAAGATCTTCTTAACTGAGGTTCTGTGGGAACTTACTCTCTTTCTTCTTTCTACTCAACATGTCCTACAAGTAGATCAACATCTTGCTCTGCACCATTTTCCTGCATATATCTCCTATCACCTTGATATACTAGAGAAATAACTGGGTCATAGTTTATAAATCCCTCTGCAGAAGTCTTAGCTGGTGCCTCCTTCTTTAAATCCTCAATGGTTTAATCCTCAAAGAAGACAACATCTCTGCTTCTGAACACCTTTTGCTTTTCTGGATTCCAAAGCATGTAACCAAACTGATCATGTAAGTAACCAAGGAAAATATACTCTTTTGTCTTATCATTCAGCTTGGACCTCTCATTATTTAAAACATGTGCAAATGCACGACAACCAAATATTCTTAAATGCCTATAGGAGATATTTTTCCCTAACCATACATGCTCTGCAACATCACCATCTAGAGTTGTACATGGTGATAAGTTGATTACATCAACTGCAGTCCTCAAAGCCTCATCCCAAAACCTTTTGGGTAGCTTGGCCTGTGAAAGCATACATCTGATCTTTTCCATGATAGTGCGGTTCATCCTCTCTACAATTACATTATGTTGAGGCGTACTAGGGACTGTCAACTCATGCTGGATGCCATGTGACCTATAATAATCATTAAATAATCCTATATACTCACCACTATTATCTGATCTTATTTATTTCAATTGTCTTTCTGTCTCCCTTTCAACTCTGGCATGAAACTCCTTGAATACATTAATAACCTGATCTTTGGTCTTCAAAGCATAGGCCCAAACTTTCCTGGAAAAGTCATCTATAAAGTGACAAAATAAAGTGTACCACTGATATTAGGAATATTAACAGATCCACTAGGAGTTTTTGTCCTTAAAGGACCACACACATCTGTATAGACACGGTCCAAGGCATGTATTTTTCTAGATAAGGCAGGACTAATAAAGGAAACTCAAAATAATTAATACAAGGGTCAAACGTGTACCTCTGAGGTCTGGCAATACCCCTCTCTTGGAAAGTTCTTACAACCCCTTCTCACTCATGTGTCCTTGTCACCTATACCACAACTCCATGTTGAAGTCTTTCTTTATAGCATTCAACTGTTCACCATAAGCTTTAGCCTACAATCTATATAATGTATGATATTTCTTCCTGTTAGCTATAATAAGATAACCTTTACTGAGCTTCCACTGCCCTTTGTGAAATCTGACAGCAAAATCTTCATCGTCCAACCTTCCAACTTAAATTAAATTTAGTCTTAAATCAACTACATGTCTCACATCCTTAAGCACCAACTTACAGCCAAGGTTGGTCTTTATATGGATATCACCCATGCTAATGATGTTTGCTGCGCCATAGTTGCCCATCTTGACAATACCAAAATTTTTAGACATGTAAGTAACAAAGAAATCCCTCCATGGTGTAGCATGATAAGAAGCACCTATCTCAATTATCCACTCGAGATCCTGGCACACACAAGAAAAAATATCATCAAAAGTAGACAAAATCAAATAATCACTACCTTGCACCGTAGCTGTGATATTCTCTTTTGACTCTATATGCTCCACTTCTTTTCCCTTTTTCTTGTTCTTCTTAGGTTATTTACATTGATTCTTGTAATGTCCTTTCTTACCATAATTATAGCAAATAATATCTTTCCTTGATCTTGACTTGCTTCTACCTATACGTGAACCACTTCTAACCTTTAACTTTGACCTTTCTGTGTTCTCTGAGATAAGTGCCTGTGAATCAATCTAAGAAGTTGTTGAATTCTTTCTCCTTAACTCCTTATTCAACAAACTGCTTGTTACTTGACCCATGGTGACAATATCATCTGGTACAGAATTACTAAGGGAAACCACCAGTGTCTCCCAACTTTCTAGCAAAGAACTGAGAAGTAACAATGCCTGCAACTCATCATCAAGAGACATTTTCATAGAGGATAACTAGTTAGT
Organism: Ensete glaucum; assembly: GCA_021527575.1. NCBI lineage: Eukaryota > Viridiplantae > Streptophyta > Magnoliopsida > Zingiberales > Musaceae > Ensete > Ensete glaucum. The sequence goes on from CM038559.1 coordinate 21,262,084, forward strand.
AATACTCTGCATTTCATTCAAATGCTCAAGAATAGAAGTACCCTCTTTATATTTCAAGTTCACAAGTTTTCTGATCAAGAAAGCTTTGTTGCTAGTCGTTTTTCTTTCATAAAGACCTTCTAACTTTTTCCAAAGAGAGTAAGCAGAACTTTCAGTAGAAACATGGTGAAAGACACTATCATCAAGCCATTGACGAATAACGCTAATAGTTTTTCGATCTAACCTCTTCCACTCATCATCTATCATAGTTGTTGGTTTTGCATTATCCCCTTACAAAGGTCCATACAAATTATTATAATACAAGAGATCTTCCATTCTTGGTTTCCATATCATCCAATTATTTTTATTTAAACTAATCATATGATAAATATTACCGGTCTCTATGGTCGAATACAAAAGATTAAATATCATCAAAACCCAGCTCTAATACCACTTGATGGGAATAAAATAGGAATAAATTTTGTATACGAACAAATGCTAGCAGACTGTCACACACAACAGAATCAAACAGAAATCACAATCAGATTTACATGAAAAACCCCTTCAACTCGAAGGGTAAAAACCACAGGACAAGCCAGAGAAAATCCACTATCAAAATAATGAATATATAGATCTCAAGGCTTCTTACCCAAGTCTAAAGCAACAGCCATAAGAGAATTACAGGGATATAATGACTATAATACTAAGCACAATATCCAAAACCTTCTCAAGAGGTCACAGTAAGAATACACTACAAACTGATCTAACCTGAGATATGAATGATTGAGAATAGTCTTTTCTTATCCTTGTCTTCTTCCTTTTCCTGGATATCTTATTTTCTAGCCTCTACTGTCAATCTATAGTATTCTTTCTCTCTCCTACGTTTTCAGCCACCGCTGCTCTCTTAATCTCAACCCTAGCCACCTAATGTAGGTTTTAGGTTAATATAAGTGACGTTATGGGCTGTGGGCTTCACTAAAGCCTATTATGGGTTGAATCTGGGCCATCTGCCCATCAGAAGGAGTATTCGTAAGTCTGAAAGCCATTACCAAAAACTCGTAGTGGCCATTATATGTGCGGAATGTAATTTTCGGAATAACTTCAGTGCATACCCGAATCTGGTAATAACTGGAATGGAGATCCAGTTTAGTGAAGACTCGGGCTCTTTTTAATTCATCCAAGAGCTCATCTATGATGGGTATAGAATATTTGTCCTTGACGGTGATAGCGTTCAAGGCCCGATTATCAATGCACATCCGCTATATACCATCCTTTTTGCGCACTAGTAACACCGGTGAAGAATAAGGGCTGCAACTCGGTCGAATTACCTCGGTGTTAAGTATCTCTTTAATGATGTTCTTGATCTCATCCTTCTGCAAGTGAGGGTAATGATATAGATATAAATTTGCTAGAGGTTTGCCCGACAGAATAGGAAAATGGTGGTCATGCTACCGGTTAGGGGGCAGCCCGCGTGGCTCCACAAAAATGTCCGTGAATTCATCCAGCAAGAGGGCAAGCTTAGGATCTGAAATTTGTATATTCTCCCTCTTAGATGGCTGCTAGATATGCATCAAAAATCCCCCATGCACTTTGTGCAAAACTTTCTCCATCCGTTGCGTCGAGACGATGGAGATATGGCTCCTGCGCTTGCCTCGCAATATGACCTGTCTCCCTTTGCAATAGAATTTCATAATTAATTTAGAAAAATTCCAGGAGATATCACCTAGATTTGTGAGTCATTTGATCCCAAGCACGGTCTTATAATCATCGATGGGTAGGAGGAAGAAATCAGCTACCACTTCTTGGTCTTGGAGGAGTAGCTTCACCCGTGGGCATCGTTGGTCGCAATTGAGGATTCGATCGTCAGCGACCTTTACGTCAAACTTCTTGCAACCTTTGATTGAAGTGCTAAATGTGCAGCAACCTTACTGTTGAGGAAGTTATTTGTGCTACCTATGTCGATGAGAATGGTGATGGGTTGCTACTTTAGAAGTCCTCCAACTTTCATCGTATGTTGATTGGAATAGTCGGCCAATGCATGCACTGCATAGTCGATTGGTTGGGGCTCTTCCTATGTGGCTTCCACTTCAAGTTTGAAGCCTTCTTCAGATGGTTCATTATCCTTATCCTCCACTGGTTCAATCATGATGAGCCGGCCCTTCTTGCAGCGATGTTCGCGGCTCTATGGTTCATCACAATGCCAACACAATCCTTTGGTCGATCATTCACGAAGCTCATCTCTCGTCAATTCTTTTGGTGCATGGGCTCAGATGGCATCAGAAGGGGAAGTAGGTCTCAGCATGCTGGTTGGGGAGCGACCCTTATCCTTCATGCCTCATGGTTCAATCTTTCTTCCTAGATACGCGCAAAGGAAATTACTGCCATAAGGGTATACGGTTGTCGTGCTTTGACTTCTCCTCAGATTTTCGGCTTTAGGCCCTCAATGAAAGTACCTAAAAGTTATTTCTTAGACCAATCTTTAGTTTGGTTAGATAAATGCTCAAACCTTGTTTGGTAATCTTGTATTGTATAAGTTTGATGAATCTTTGTCAATTGTCCGTCGGTGTTGTCAAAATTGATCGAACCGAAGCAATTTAAAAGCCCTTCCTTGAACCGCTTCCAAGAGAGTCCTCCATGGGTGTATTCAAACCAATTGAACAACTGAATAATATCTCTCTTGAGGTGTATAGCGATCTCTACCCGTGTGGCATTGAAGATTCGGTAGAACCGAAAATAGCGCTCCGCGCGCGAGATCCATCTGATCGAGTCTCCTCCTTCCCATCTTGGGAAGTCAACCTTCATACATGGATTATTGGGATCAAAGTTGATGTGTCCATTCTCTTGAGTATCATCTCGTTGATCTGAAGTCTCTCTATGGTGTGACTTCCTCGGGCTTGATGGTCGGCCTATGCTGAATTTGGCGAATAAGGATCGCATCTTCTCTTCCATGTGATTTTCAAACGCTTCAAGCTTTGCATCAATAGCCTCCTCCAATGCCATAGTATACACCTCAAGATCTATAATATTGAGATCTTTTTTTTATTGTCGACTTAGTGACATGGGAATTTTGGAGAAGGGTTGGCCAGCTGGAAGGTGGATCGGTTTGGGTGGAAGTAGGCTACGGTTTAGGGCAGATTTAGAGCTATGGTTTTGTGGAGTTTGGGTAGCAAATTGGTATAGTTTTAGGGCTGTTATAGTAGTATATAAAGGTTCAGAAAATAGATTTTAGATCTGGGATAGATAGCAGCAAAGGTAGGTGTCTCGGTAAGGAAAGTTGGCTAAAAAGTTAAGTGGATCGATAAGGAAATAGGTTATGGTTAGGGCTGATTTGGGTGGTTATTTGGTTTCGGTTTAGGGTAGGGTTTTGAAGGGTTTTTGGTAAGGATGGTAGGGTTTGGTGATAAGGAAAGGAGAGTCTAAAATCTCACAAAAAATAGCACTCAAATCTGATAGAATTCGATGAAAAGAAGTGTTGCGATGTGCTGTCTTACTGAACCGGTTTTTGCGTCAGAGAAACAATGATTTCTCAACATAAATTCCAAGAGAAAGTTTAAGGAAATTATGCAGAAACTCTTGGTTTAGATATTATCAATACCAATAGGAATTTTGATGAAATTTTGGTAGCATAACAGTAGGAAAATAGGGCAAAAGATGCAAGGCCAATTCCTTCGTCGTAAAATTTCAAAACTATGTGATGGTGAAAGATCGTCCAAGAAAATTGGTTCCAGAAGGAGTTTTTTCATGAAATCAATTTCAGATGAAATCCAACTTGATCTTGAAAATTGTGTAAAAATTTTGATTAGAAACAATGAACAAAAGTTCTGTTTCAAGTAGCAACAATCGGTTGAAAATTTTCTACAGTGTTTCACCTTCGCAATGATGATAACGTTTGCGACGGTAAAAAATTACCGCAAAAAAACTTTGGAAAACTTCTCCCATGTATAATATGAAGGATCTTGCAATATTGAAGAGGCATGGATTATAAAAATATACCAGAATTTCAGAACAAATATACGGGGTAGTGACAGACTGATTTGATCTACTGCCAGGGTGAAAGGTGGAGGCGCATTGTCACGGGCTTAGCTGATTTTGCCTAAGCCGTGCGGAACCCATGCGTGTCCGTCTGCAAAGGTCAGCCCTCCCTGAGATCTCCTAAAGTCTCACAGACTTACAAAAAGAGAAAACGGGCCAGAAGAAGCAATTCCCACGGGATCCACAAGCAACTGCTCAAGAAAACACTTTATAAAGCCAAAATACAAATTACACCCATGGACATTACAAACTCAGAGAGGTTGCACACAAAGGATAATGGTCCACTACAGACCGAAGTCCCCACAAGTGCTTATAAGACACACTTGTATTTACAAGCCAAACTTGGTCATAAAGCAAATCAAACTAGGGCTGCTAAGCCTACTGCAAACCCACTTCTTATTGTATAAGATATGTACCTAAACCGAAGGACACGGACTAACACAAGCATTTCATTGAACACCTTGTTTACATTGTTGTCCGTGACATTCTCCCCACTTATTCCTTCGACGTCCTCGTCGAAGCCACAGAGACCATCATCTCGCTGAATCTTTAATCTTCTGCTTTGGCTGCAACATGCCCCTTTGGCTCCTAGCCGCTCTCCGCAGCTGTTGTTGAGTAGTCGAACTCTAATCCGTCATACTGCTTCAACTCACCAATGACTGAATCTGGTGTGGGGTTGGCTGAGTTGTGCTGATCCTTGTTTGTTCTCGCGGATCCCTCTGATGAAGGAAAAGACCTGCCTTATTATGTGCCAGTATCGTAGTATACTCATATTGCTTGAACTGGGTAGATGCTTGTTGGAGCTTTAACGAGCATCGCCTCACAGATTTTAAAGTTTTTAAGGTCCTTTCTCCATAATGTTTGCCCATTAAACCTTCTTCCGCTATTAGTTGTCACTTCCAAGTATGTTCGCATCACTCCCTCTTAGTCAATTGGAAAATGAAGTGGAAAAACTACTCTCAATAGCACTGATCACCAATGGTGAGGATTTGACAATCATTATCTTCCATAAGCTTTCTTTGAAGGGTCACTGAACTTGTGTAGAGCTCCCCTGCTTGGATGAGTAAGAGAACTGGGATACTTGACTTTACCCATTCTCTTCGTAGTTGAGAAGGTAAGGTTACTTGGCTTCGCTCACCTCATCAAGTTAAGAGAATTGGGGTACTCGGTTTCGCCCATTCTCTCGAGTTGAGAAGGCAAAGGTTACTTGATTTCGCCTGCCTCCTCGAGTTTGTACTTCATGCATTGAGCTGGTTACTAACATTCGCCCACTTTTTGCTCACACTTCTGAAGCACTTGAAGTGGTTGCACTCCTTACGTTGGGTTAGCTACTGTGATTCGCCTTCCCACTACCATTGAACTTCTAGAATGCAAGAAGTTTTGCCCGAAAAGAGCAAAAAGTTTACCCCAACTTGGAGTCCCCCAACTTGGAGTAAGTCTTTGATAGATCTAGTCGCCTTTGGGATTGTACCGTCTTCTCCATCACCTTTGCCACCTACTCCTCTTGAGTAGAAAGGTACAATACCATGTACTGCCTATTTTGTTCCTTGGTCGAGCACTCCTACATCAACCCGAAGTCCCTTAATTTCGACTATCTGGATGAGAAGCCCATCGACATTGGTCTTATGAAGTTTCTTGGCCTCTGCCCTTCTGCCTCATCTTGGTACTTGGAGTTTGCCTTTGCATTCTCCACCTCCTTGGCCCCTTTTACGACTAATGTTGTCCCTTCATGAGAGCAAGGGATCGATGACTTCACGGAAGTCCCGCATCTGCGGTACCATGGTGCTTCCAAGCCCATAGCACTACTATCTGTTACCTTGCATCTTCATCCCTTCCTTCGTAATTAGTAGATCTGTCTCTGTGGCACTGTAGAGCTCCTCCGAGTCCATCTCCTCTCTAACCGACGCTTTTCTTTTGAGTAGCTGAGCCCCGTTGGACTCGTCATCGCTTCCTCGCCCCTTTCAACCACCTGCTTCGACACCACTGTGTCCTCCTAGCAGTTCTCCTTGGTCGATGGAGAGACAGACTACAACTCTCATGCATGGCCTCCGCCATCTTATTGCAGGGCTCGCATCGATTCTGTTCTCCTTAACTTCCTTGGTAGCAATGTTCACTTACTCGGCCTTGTCCTCTGACTTGCCGGGCTCCCTTAAGCGAATGTGAGCACTGAAGCAGTTCAACTCTCCAGCTACTCCGATTAATCAAGTCCCCTCCATGGGACTCACTAGTACTTGCAATCTGACTACTCTCGGTGGTACGGCCCCATATGTCCGACCAAGGCTTTCATCTGATGCAAGCTTCGATGCATACACACGGAAGACCCACCTCTGCGATACTGTGGCATTCACTCTTTGAATCTACAGCCTTTCTTGTCGTTGCATTGTTCATCGAAGTGGAGCTCCCAGCATCTCTTGAACACGGACTAACACAAGCATTTCATTGAACACCTTGTTTATATTGTTGTCCGTGACAGCGTGTCGTAGCAATTGTGAGAATTGCTTGGGAAGGTGGAGGTGACTGAGATGGCTACAGGGTAGTAGGAATACGGCTCTGATATCAGATGATAGAACCCCAGATGGAGCTCTATAGATCTTGATCATTGAGGGGGATCAACCCTTAGAACGCTGTAGGGGTTCCTCCCTCCTAGATTCGACACAAGGCTGAAATAAAATTGATAATTGCTTGATTGAAAGAGGAGGGTGGCTACATCTTAAATAGGGATTAAAGTCCTAGCCTAAGGGGGCACTTGTCTAAGTAAAATTATCATTTTACCCCTCCTATAGCTATCTTGCCTTAATAGGAACAAGGGGTGGCTAGGTTGATTCTATAGTTGACCTAAGCAGGGGGAAACCCTGACCGACTTGCCCAGTAAGGGGGGCGACAATTATTAAGCCCTAAGAGCTAATCCAAACCCTGACTATACTCCTTTATAAGATAGAAAATGCCTTACTACAATCTAGCAGAGTTCTTATTAACTTCTACTGAAATAATTAGGACTCAACCCTGCTGGAGTCCTATCATAGATAGCCTAACTAAATATGCTCATTTTTGTGCTGTGAGACATCCCTATACTACTACTACTACTACTATTGCTCATATTTTTATGAAAAATATTATGAAATTATATGGGATGCCAAGGTCGATAGTGAGCGACCGTGATAGGGTGTTTACAAGTAAATTTTGGACCGAGCTCTTCCATCTATAGGGCACCCAATTGAAGATGAGCACAGCCTATAATCCACAAATAGATGACCAAACAGAAGTGGTGAACAAATGCCTCGAGACTTACTTATGATGCTTCACCAGTAACCGGCCCAAAGAGTGGACAAGATGGCTTCCCTGGGTCAAATGGTGGTACAACATAACTTTTCATTTTTTGACTAAATGTACCCCTTTGATAGGACTCCAACAGGGTTGAGTCCTAATCTTCCTAGAAGTAGTCAATAAAACCCTACTAGATTATAATAAAGTCACTCCTATCTTATATAGGAGTATGACTAGGGTTTACATTAGCCCTTAGGACTTAGTGGACATCACCCCCTTATTGGGTTGGTTGGTCAGAGTTTCCCCCTGCTTAGGTCGGCTATAGAGCCAACCTAGTCACCCCCTGTTCCTATTAAGGCAAGTTGGCTATAGAAGGGGCAAAGGGATAATTTTACTTACGCAAACACCCCCTTAGGCTAGGGTTTTGATCCCTATATAATGATGTAGTCGCCCCCTCTATTGAATAAAGTAATTACCAATTTTATTTCAGCCTTATGCCGAATCTAGGAGGGAGGAACTCCTATAGCATTCCAAGGGTTGATCCCCCTTAAGGGCAAAATCTATAGATCTCCTTCTAGGGTTCTATCATCTGGTATTAGAGCAGCGATCTTGTTGCCCCTGTAGCCATCCCAGTCGCCTCCACCTTCCTAAGCAATTCCCACAATTGCTATGACACGCGCCTCCACCTTCCACCCAACACCAGATCAAATCAGTCTACTGCTACCCCCTGCGTTAGATCTAGAATTCTAGTATATTTTTATCATCCACACCTCTTCAATACTACAAGATTCCTTACTTTACATGTTGAAGATTTTTTTCAAATTTTATCCATTGTAAATTTTGTTCATCACAAATGTTATTATCGTTGCAAAGGCGAAACACTGCATAAATTTTCAACCGACTGTTGCTTCTTAAAACTAAACTTTTAATCATTCTTTTTGGTTGCAACTTTTATACAATTTCATAGATCGTCTTAGCTTTCATCTAAGACTAATCTCATAAAAAAACTCCTTATAGATCTGGACTTATAGTACTGCGATTCTTCATTACACAGTACTGAAATTTTATAATGCAGAATCTGCCTTTCGTTTATTGGCCTCTTGAAACCAAACTTTTGTTCATTTGTTTTGGCTAAAATTTTTGTACAATTCTCAAGATCAAGTTGGCTTTCATTTGGATTTGATTTCACAAAAAAAACTCCTTCTAGAACTAGGTTTTTGTGCAATCTTTGACCATCATATAGTTCTAGAATTTTACGATGAAGGAATCTACCTTTCATCTTTTGCCCTATTTCCCTACTGTTATGCTACCAAACTTTTGTCAAACTTTTTACTAGTATTAACAACATCTGAACCAAGGGTTTCTATATAATTTTCTTAAACTTTCCTCTAGAATTTATATTAAGAAGTCATCATTTCTCCGACGTAAAATCGGTTCAGCAGGATAGCACTTCATTTCATCAAATTCTATTAGATTTGAGTAATGTTTTTTGTGGGATTTCAGACTCTCATTTCCTCATCTCCAAACCCTACCATATTCACTAAAAATCCTTCTAAATATTACTCTAAACTGAATCCAAATAGCCCTCAAATCAGCCTACTTCCTTATCGATCCACTTATCTTTTTAGCCAACTTTCTATACTGAGACACCTACCTTTGCTACCATCTATCCCAGATCTAAAGTCTATTTTCCTAACCTTCATCTACTGCTATCACAATCCTAAAACCATACCAATTCGTAGCCTAAACTCCATAAAATCGTAGCCCCAAATCTGCCCTAAATCGTAACCTACTTTTATCCAAACCGATTTACCTTCCAACCGGGCACCCCCTTCTTCAAAATTCTCATGCCACTAGCCTGACAATAGAAAAAAAATCTCAATATTATAGATCTAGAGGCATATACTATGACATTAGAGGAGGCTACTGATGCAAATCTTGAAGCCTTTGGAAACCACAAGGAAGAGAAGATGTGATCCCTTTTCGCCGAATTCAGCATTGGCCGACTTTTGAACCCAAGAAAATCACAACACAGGGAAACTTTAGATCAGTGAGACGATCCTCAAGAACATGGCCGCATCACCTCTAATCACAATAATCCATGCATGAAGGTTGACTTCTCTCGATGGGAAGAAAGAGACCCGATCGAGTGGATCTCGCGTGCAGAGCGCTATTTTTGGTTCTACCGAACCACACCGGTAGAGATTGCTACTATCCACCTCAAGGGAGATTCTATTCAATGGTTAATTAGTTTAAGCACACCCATGAAGGACTCTCTTGGTAGCGATTCAAAGAAGGACTACTAAACCGCTTCGGACCAACCGATTTCAACAACATCGACGGACAATTGGCAAAGATTCATCAAACCTCTACAATACAAGAATACTAAACAAGGTTTGAGCATTTATCTAACCAAACTAAAAATTTGTTTGAGAAATAACTTTTAGGTACTTTTATCGAGGGCCTAAAGTTGGAGATCCGAGGAGAAGTAAAGGCGCAGCAATCGTACACTCTTATGGCGGCGATTTCCTTCACGCGTATCCAGGAACAACAATTGAACCATGAGGTATAAAGGACAAGGGTCCTCCTTGACCAGCCATGCCGAGGCCTACTACCCCATCTATTGCCATCTAAGCACCTGCACCAAAATGGTTGACAAGAGATGAACTTCACGAACGATCGGCCAAGGAGTTGTGTTGGCATTGTGACGAACCGTGGAGCCACGAACATCACTGTAAAATGGGTCGATTCCTTGTGATTGAACCAGTGGAGGATGAGGACAATGAAACATCTGAAAAAGTCCTTGAACCTAAAGAAGCCTTGGAGGAAGAGTCCCAACTGGCCAACTACATAGTGCACACATTGGCCGGCTATTCTAACCTGCAGATGATGAAAGTTGGAGGACTTCTAAAATAGCAACTCATTACCATTCTCATCGACACGGGCAGCACCAATAACTTCCTTAATAGTAAGGTTGTTACACATTTGGTGTTTAAAATCGAAGGTTGCAACAAGTTTGACATAAAGATTACCGACGGTCGAATCTTTAATTGCGAGTAACGGTGCCCGCAAGTGAAACTTCCTCCTACCCATTAATGATTATGAAGCCATACTCGAGATCGAATGGCTCACACTACTAGGTGATATCTTCTAAAATTTTTTTAAATTAATCATAAAATTTTATTGTAAAGGGAGATAGGTCACGTTACGAGGCAAGCGCGGGAGCCAAATTTTCCCAATTTCATCGCAACAAATGGAGAAAGTTTTGCATAAAGCACATGGTGGATTCTTAATGCATATTTAGTAGCCATCTATGGGAGAGAACATACAAAACTCAGATACTAAGCTTACCCTTTGCCTGAATGAATTCGCAGATATTTTCTTGGAGCCGCACAGACTGCCCCCTAATCGACCGCATGACCATTGCATTCCTATTTTTCTAGATAAACCTCTAGCAAATTTATGATTATACCACTATCCTCACTTGCAGAAGGATGAGATCGAGAACATTGTTAAAGAGATGCTTGACACCAAAGTGATTCGAGTCAGCCTTACTCCTCACCGGTATTGCTAGTACATAAGAAAGATGGTACGTGGCGGATGTACGTTGACTACCGGGCTCTAAATGCCATCACTGTTAAGGATAAATATCCTATCCCATTCGTAGATGAACTCTTGGATGAATTAAAAGGAGCCCAAGTCCTCACTAAATTAGATCTCCGATCCAGATAGCATCACATTCGGGTATGCATTAAAGATATTCTAAAAACTGCATTCTGCATGCATAATGGCCACTACGAGTTTCTGGTAATGCCTTTCAGACTTATGAATGCTCCTTCTAATTTCCAAAGCCTGATAAATGACATCTTTCAGAGTTTTCTATGTAAGTTCGTATTGATATTCTTTGATGATATTCTCATTTATAGCCCTACGCTTGATATACATTTTCAGCACTTACGAACTGTTCTAATGATTCTTCAGGAGAATACTCCTTATATTAAACAATTAAAGTGCAGCTTCTTACAATGTAAATTGGAGTATCTTGGGCATATTATATTAGAGGATAGAGTGGCGGTAGACTCGACAAAGATCAAGGTAATGCAAGGATGGTCAAGACCTATAAACGTAAACTCATTATGCGGTTTCCTTAGACTCACGGGCTACCACCAAAATTTTATGAAGGATTATAGCAAGATTAGTGCCTCGCTCACATCCTTACTGAAGAAAGGCCTTCGAACGACTCAAAGCAGCCATGACGATGATGTCGGTCCTAGCGCTGCCCGATTTTGATCGTATTTTAGTCATTGAGGCCAATGGGTCAATAGTTGAAATTTAAGCTATTCTTATATAATATAGTCAACTCCTAATTTACACCAAGGCTTCCCCAATACTTTATACAAGGTTTTTAATGGGATACTAATTACTATCAAATTTAAAATATGGTTAGATATAGGTCTATAGCACGAAAGAGGAGTTAAACTAGAAGAATTGCAATCCATGCTCACGCTAGATTGGGCTCTCATCATCCTGAACCATACCAGAGAGTAGTCACCATTCCAGAAGAAAGATTGGCTATCATTAAAGACTAACCATGTGGCAGCCCATGTAAGGAAGAAACTTTCTCATGACAAACATCGGAGCAGAAGAAAGTTTCCTGAGAAAGATCAAGTCCCCCTTTATCTCCAGCTCCACCAGCATGAAATTTAAGCCTCAAGAAAGTGGTCTCCCTATTTCTTTGGGCCTTGCAAAATTAGGGATTATATTGGTGCTCCAACCTAGAGATCAGATCTATGTACCAAATCAAAATTACAGTTAATCCTCTAAGTATCCCACCTCAAGTCGAAGTTTAAAGACGACGACTCGGCTCAAGTTCTTCCAACTGACACCCAAGCTGATGAGGAGTTGAAGACCCGGTCCCTAAGTTAATAAAACTTTAGCCTTAAGGACAAGACTAATTTTAAGAGGATGGGTTTGATAGGACTCCAGCAGGGTTGAGTCCTAATCTCCCTAGAAGTAGTCAATAAAACCCTACTAGATTATAATAAAGTCACTCCTATCTTATAAAGGAGTATAGCTAGGGTTTAGATTAGTCCTTAGGGCATAGTGGTCATCGCCCCCTTACTGGGTTGGTTGGCTAGAGTTTCCTCCTGCTTAGGTTAGCTATAGAGCCAACCTAGTCGCCCCTTGTTCCTATTAAGGAAGGTTAGCTATAAGAGGGGCAAAAGGATAATTTTACTTAGGCAAGCACCCCCTTAGGTTAGGATTTTGATCCCTATATAATGATGTAGCCGCCTCTTCTCTTGAATAAAATAATTATCAATTTTATTTCAGACTTGTGCCAAATCTAGGAGGGAGGAACCCCTATAGCGTTCCAAGGGTTAATTCTCCCCAAGAGTTAAAATCTATAAAGCTCCTTCTGGGGTTCTATCACCCTTACAAGGCACTATATGGCTGACCGCTCCTTGTAATTCTCAGATATATACTTGATTCGACCAAAGTAGATCAGGTCTACCAAGTCCTAATTAACACGGATAAACTGCTACAACTGTTGAAGGACAACCTAACTACCGCTCAAGCCTGCATGAAGCAACAAGCTAACAATCACCGGAGTGAGCGAGAATTTTTAGTAGGGGATTGGGTCTACCTTCGCCTACAACACCAGAGCATCGATGAAACTATCTCCACGACTTTACGGACCATATCAGATTTTGGAACGTATTGGGGCTGTGGCAAACTGACTTAAACTTCCAAATGATGCCAAAATTCATCCCGTCTTCCATTATCCCTATTGAATCTGAAATTTGATAAACATGAACCGGCTTAGACTCAACTACCGAGTACTATAATTGAAGGTGAAATCCAAGCCCAATCTGAAGCTATACTTGATCGAAGAATTATGATGCGCTGACGACACCCCTTAACTGAAGTACTTGTGAAGTGGAATAACTTACCATCTGAAGATGTAAAATGGGAGTCACACGAGGAGCTGAAGACCCGGTTCCCAGAGTTTATAGATCCTCAGCCTTGAGGACAAGACTGATTCTGAGATGGTGGACTTGATAGGACTCCAACAGGGTTGAGTCCCAATCATTTTAGTAGAAGTCAATAAAAACTCTGCTAGATTATAATAAAGTCTCTCCTATCTTATAAAAGAGTATGGTTAGGGTTTGGATTAGCCCTTAGGGTTTAGTAGCCGTCGCCCCCCTTACTAAGCAAGTCGGCCAGGGTTTCCCCCTACTTAGGTCAGCTATATAGCCAACCTAACCACCCCTTATTCCTATTAAGGAAGTATGGCTATAGGACGGGCAAAAGGATAATTCCTCTTAGGCAAGCGCCCCCTTAGGCTAGGATTTTGATCCATATTTAAGATATAGCTGCCCTCCTCTTTTAATCAAGTAATTATTATCTTCAATTCAGCCTTTGTGCTGAGTAAGGAGGGAGGAACTCCTATAGCGTTCCAAGGGTTGATCCCCCTCAATGATCAAAATCTATAGGACTTCTTCTGGGGTCTTATCACTCTTTCTCGATAAAATAGACCTTTTTTAACTTAAATTATACATATCATTATACTAATAATTTGTTGTGAGTCAGTATACCATATAAGTAAACTATAACGTTTATTAACTCAAACTTATTGGGAGAAACTTATATGGTACTTTTTTTAAAAATATATGGATTATTTTAGATACAAGTAAATCATAAGGACTTTAAGTTGTCCATGGCCAAAATCATAGGGGCTAAAATGAATTTTTAAAAAAAACTTATATTATACATGTTATTAAAGTTAATAGTTTATATATCTCATAATCACTATCTAATGTTTGTTGACTATGATTTGATAGGATGAGCTTATATATTATATTTTTTTAAAATATAAAAATTATATTAAATATGAGTAAACAGTAAAAATTTAAATGATCCACGATCAAAATCATAATAATAAAAATTAATATTAACCCTTAATGTTTTGTTAATAACAAATGAAGACATTGTTCTCACCAAAGATAACATTACTCTCTCTCCGATGATAGTTGTCAATGACTCTATATCGCCACCTGTGGCTACCTCGAATTACCTGAAAGTCTTGGATACATGCAGATGATGGCTGACCTTTTCCCTCCTCCTTTGGGTGGGCGTAAAGCTTTACCTTCGAAAAGTTCCAAGGTGGTTGCTACCCATGGTAAGGGGGTAAGTGAGACTACAAAACCCATTAAAGAGAGGGTTAAACACCTCCAAAGCATGTTATAGAGGATCGCTCTTCTTCTCTCTATGAATCAGATATGACTGGCTTTTAATCCTGTTAATGAATCTAATTAACTGAAATTGTAGGAGACTTCATAGAAAGCCCGTCAAGGATTTTTGAGTTCATTATGTTAAAGCTAATCATGTAGATTTGATTTTGCTTCAGGAAACTCATTCCTGGTCGAGGATGCTACCAAGATTATGTACACTCTAGGTTGGCTAGTATTATTGTTGCCTTCGTAATAATATGTGGAACAATATCTCGGCTTTGAATTTTGTTAGAGTTTTTATGGTTATTGTTGAAGATTTTAACTATAATTTAAGCAGTGAGGATAAGCAAGATCACCCTTTCTATGCTTCTTTTTCCATAACTTCTTTTTAAAATTGTATCAATGGTTATAGTCTCCAAGATCTTGGTTTCTCTGAGATCTTAAATCGAAGCTTAAATCTTTCCAGATAGACTAGCTAAAAGTTTCGAGCAGCTCACGATTGATAAAGTCACTCATAAGACCCAAGGTTGGCTCCAAGGATTAATCTCACAGGCTAATAAATCTATTTTAATTAATTTTATTGTTAATGACATTTCTTCTCATACTATTTTGGTTTCAGGATTGTCTAATAAAACGCTTAAAAGAATTATTAAAGTGGCTAGGGATTCCTTTGCGAAAAAAAAAAGTGGCTAGGTTTTTGTTTTATAATTTTAATCCTTACAAAATGAAGACTTGCCTTCTTAGCTGGGATAGGATTACTAATCCTAAAGATTTGGGAGGCTTTCTCATTAGACACAATCTTATTTTTAAAAACACTATCAATGCTAAAAGGTTTCTACCTCTTCTAAACAAAAGTAATAAGTTATGGGTGCAAATCATTAATACTAACTATAGTTGTTTTAAGTCTTTGGCTGATAACAAAATGATTAATTCTTCTAAAACTAGGAGACATTTGTGTGACATGTTGGAATGTAATAAACTTGGAATTCGAAAGTTTGTTGAAAATAGGCAAACCACTAATATATGAGATGAATCTTGAAATTTTAATTTATCATTTATTACTTGGCCCGCCTTTTTTTGATGTATATGGGAGAGTTTTCTTTGGTTGTAAATTTGTTAAAAGAAAAACAATGGAATGTGAACTTCCTATATCAAAATTTTCATCCGTGTTTAGTTTTTAGGATTTTTAAGATTTGTATTCTCTCTCAACCCAATATTGATAAGTGGATTTGGACCCTCACACCAAATGATTAAAAGAAGAATTGTACTATATAAGCCTAGCCTAGTTGGAAGGCTATACGAAAGTTCACTTTTCCTCCTAAAGTAAAGATGTTGTGTATAGAAAATGCTTTGGAAAAGATTATCTACCTCCATATGATATTCTAAATTGAACTATCAAAATGTGTCAGCTTTATTCTGATCCTAATAAACATGTCTTCCTTGAAATGTTATTTTCCTCGTAAATATTAGAAATTGATCTAGATTAGACTCAAATTTTCTTTTAGATTGTCAGATTGAGTGGAAAGACAATGGTTGAAGGAAAGAGAGAATCTTCACAAGTTAGAGACACTTCGAAAATTAGAAGTTTAATTGCCAACTCCCACTGGTTTATTTTGCTTAATAGGAAAATTTCTTTATATCACAATCATCGACAAGCCGTTCTCTATCTGGTGCAAGGCTTTAGCTTTACTACTGATTATGAGAATGGTTCAACACATTGTAAGAGACTTAGAGAGAATCAAAGGGGTTTGTAGGAACATAAGGTAAGTAAAAATGATGTAATATTATATTGTGATAGATCCTTACATCCTTTTTCTGATTTTGTAGGTACAAATTTTCTCATGAGAGACTAATGAGGAAATATTGTGATTGCAGGATGTGCTTAATACAATGTTAAAATGTCAAACAAGACGGATATCTTACTATTATTGAAGGGTTAAAGTTGGCAAACTTCCACGGTTTAATCACATCAGTGTGTCCTCACATATGCTAAAGAAATTGTTATGATACTTAATGATAATACTCATATACCTTGGCATCACAAATCCTTTTGTACGTGACATTTAGAATCTAGCTTCCACTTGGAATCTTAAATCTTTTGTAAGTGGCATTTAGAATCTAGCTTCCACTGTAAATGCTAGAAGCTTTGGTTTCAACCCAAAGCAAATCAATATTTTTCCACACAAACTTGCTAACGATAGTAGATTAGTTCAAAGAACAACTAAATGGGGAGCCGAAGCTTCCTCTCTGTTTTATACAGGTTTGTTTTGACACTCCCGTAATGGATTATTAATGAAGATTTATATTTTATAAAAAAATACAATGGTAGTGAGGTGATGCTATTCATGTTCATCTCTAATTGCATCAAAACCTACCCACCTACATGGGGAGTGTTGTCGACAAGATCCCTCCAATGCTCAAGTGATAGAACCCCAAATGGAGCTCTACAGATTTTGATCTTTAAGGGGGATCAATCCTTGAAACGATATAGGGGTTCCTCCCTCTTAGTAGTCGGTCATATGGTTGAATTGTAGATTGATCTTATTTTTTTAAAAGAGTGAAGAGGCTACATACTTATATAGGGTTCCAAACTCTAGCCTTATGAGGTGCTTCCCAAGTGAATTCTCCCTTTTGCCTCTCTTATAGCTACCATGCATAAATAAAGGGGTGGCTGCCTAAGTGGTAACACAAGCCACGCCCCTCTGTCAGAAACCCTAGCCAACCAATCCAGTAAGGGGGCTGGTAGCTATGAAGTCTTAAGGCCCCAAATTAAACCTTAGCTACACTTCTTTATGAGATAGAAGTAACTAGGTGTGGTTTTATTACAATATCATAGGGTTCTTATTGATTACTTCTAGGGTAATTAGGACTCAATCCTACTGGAGTCCTATCAAGCCCGCCCTCTTTGAATCAGTCTTGTCCTCAAGGCTGAAGATCCATGAACTTTGCGAACCGGGTCTTCAACTCCTCCCATGTGATCATTAATTGAACTTTAGCATCCTTATCAGCTTAGGTATTAGTTGGATGGATTTGGGCTGAGTCTTGTTTAAATTTTCATTTGAGGTGGGATACCTAGAGAATCAACTATAATCTTAATTTGGTACATGGATATGATCTCCATGAGGGCCCCAATGTGATTCTAATTTTGCAAGGCCCAAAAAAATAGAGAGACCACTTTTTTGAGGCTTGAATTTCATACTGGTGGAGCTAGAGATGAAGAATGACTTGATCTTTCTCAGAAAATTTATTCTGCTTCGACATTTGTCAGGGGGAAGTTTATTCCTTACATGGGTTATCACGTGATTAGTTTGTAATAGTAGTCATGCCTTCTTTTGGAGTGAGGGCAGTCCTCTGATAAAATCTCCAGTAGTGTGAACCTGATCTGAGACTGAGGTAGGTAGGAGTGGTGATTTTTCGGGGCCCATTTTCACTTCTTCGTGCTGTTGACCATCTTGCATGAGGATGGTGTTGAACCCCACTCTGGATGTGTCCACTCTAATAATAAACATCTAGCCATGATTTGGTGTAGACAATATCGTGATCGTGAGAGCTATAATTCCACTTGACCAAGGTGGTGCATTTTTTTTTATAATGATAAAGATGATGTTCATACTTTGTTGAGTCCTATGAATGATCCTTCCCCTTTTCTGATTTCGCCACTAGAGGGGTTCAATTTTCTCATGGTCTTGGGTCATAAATCAGAGATTATCATCAAGGAAGTCTTTAAGCATCATGGTCTAATCCTGAAAAAAATCATGGAAGTCACCTGAGATCTGGAAGTGTTGCATCAGCAACCATGGTGAGTTCGGCAGGATGTAACACTTTAGAAGTAGTTTATATCCGGGGAAAAAGATATAGGGATGTGTCATAGCAGGAAATAAGTACGGCCGAACAATCCATGTCTCTATCATCTCTTGGGCAAACCTTTTTATCTTCGACCTTCTAAGGTTATAGGAAGCAATTTAGCTAAGCAATAGTTGGTAGAAGTTTCAGTCAGTTCAGCATAGGGGTCGGACAGCTTCAGAGGAGGTAGTTGGCTCAGTTTGGTGGAGATGTCCAAAATTTCAACAAGATGTAGGAGAGGGTTCTTATCTTCAATCTTATGAAACTCTTAAATTTGAATTGGGAAACCACTGAGTTCTTCTTTTGGTAACCTCTCCAAGTGTTGCGCTATGGTCATAATTGCTTGGCTCCCTCGTAGAACCACTTGTTTTCCTTTGCTGAAAAATTTTATGATTAGCTTTAAAAAATTCCAAAAAATATCTCAAATCGTGGAAACTAATCAATGTCGAGCACTATATTAAAATCATCGAGAGGGAGGAGGAAAAAATCAACAACTATGTCTTGCTTCTGTAGGATTAGTTTAACCCGCGGGCACTTCTGGTTGCACTTCAGAATTTGGTCGTTAGCTACCTTGACTTCAAACCCACTGTAATCTTCTTTTTGGAGTATTAAGTGGGTAGCAACCTTACTACTCATGAAGTTACGTGTGCTCTCACCATCGATGAGGATGATGATAGACTACTACTTGATAAACACTTCGATCTTCAATTTTTATAGGTTGGTGTAGCCGGCTAAGGTAGGAACTGTACATATGGCCGGTTATGGTATATCCTTCTCCTTAGGCTCGAGAGTCGTATCTTCAAATTTGGGTTCTTCAGTGGGTGTAATTATTAGCGGTGTCTCCTTTTTACATTGGTGTTCTAGGCTCCACAGTTTATCACAATTCCCACATAGGCCCTTTACCAAATTGTCACGAAGCTCTTCTCTTATTAATTTTTTGGCTGAGGTGACCGGCTGGTGGTAGATGGGGTCGAGGGTCTCTGTGCTGCTGGTCGTGTGATAGCTTTGGTCCTTCGAGCATCTTGGTTCAATCTATCTTTGTGTAGTCGTGTAAAGGATATAGTTGCCTTAAGTGTGTATGGGTGTCACGCTTTAACTTCTTCCTAAATCTTTGGTTTCAAGTCCTTAATAAAAGTCCTCAATATATGTTTTTCAAATTAATCATAAGTTTGATTAGATAATCTTTTAAACCTGATTTGATACTCTTGGATGGTGGAGGTTTCATGGATCATCACTAGTTTTTCGTTAAGGTTCTTTTTATAATCTGAATTTGCACTACGTTGTGATCTTATTGGGTCTGATGATCGGTCCAATCTAAACTCTTTGAAGAAAGCATGTAATTTAGCGTCCATACGCATCTCGAAAGCCTCTAATTTGGCTTCGAATAAGCCTAGTGATGTCATGACGTAAGGATATCCCACCTGTCAAATAAACCGACTGAAGAGTGTAGCTACAATCTTCAGGTTGAAGGCAGCAAATGGCAGTAATGTCGAGGCTGTAATTGTGAAGTCTCTAAGTGGAGGATGACAGCCAAGGGTAGCAGCAATGGTGGAGGAAGAAGATGGCAGTAGTAACATCGGTTGTGGTTCTGCGGTGATGCTGCAATGTCATCGAGGCTGAGATTTTTCTGGTGGTTGATATCTGTCGGAAGATGGCAGCCAAGAGATCTAAGTCGGAAGGCAGTAGTGATGGTGGAGGAAGAAGGGGGCAACAATGATGTCGGCTACAGCTATGCTGCGACTTTGTGGCTGCGGGTGTCGTGGTCGTAGCAAGGGTGCGACTGCAATAAGAGGAAGATAGGGCAGTGATGTGTATGGCTATTACGAAGGAGGACAGCAGCGATAAGGAACGAAAGACCATTGCTAGTCGGTTCAATTCATTGCTGGCCGTGATCAAGACAGTTGGCAGCGAAATATTGCTATGGTTGCGGTATAGATAGATTGCAACAAATGATCACTACTGGTAGGTTTTTTACCTTAAAGGATCACTATTGGCTGTAATCAAGGAGGATGGCAGTGAGAGATCATTGTTGGCAGTATTGTGCAGTGAGGGATGCATGCTACGATTAAAGGGATAAGGGAGATTGGGTGGATAAAACGTTGGTGGACCGAAGGCTACGGTTTTTTTTTTGGGCTGGTTTTGTGGCAGTATTAGGTACGATTAGGGGCTATAGTTTTGTGGAGTTTTGGTTATGATTTGGTGTGATTTTAGGGCTGTGATAGTAGTGGATAAAGGTTAGGAAAAGGGATTTTGGATCTAGGATAGATGGCAGCAAAGATAGGTGGACCGATAAGGAAGGTGAGCTGAAAAGGTAGGTGGATCGATAAGAAAATAGGCTACGGTTAGGGCTATTTTTGGGGCTAATTGGGATGAGTTTTTGGTTGCAGTTTAATAGGTTTTCTGGGTGGTGACAGTAGAGGGTGAAGGTTAGGAAAAGATGATTTCAGATTTGGAAGAGATGGAAGCGAAGGTTTGATAGAATTCGACAAAGTTCACTGCAACGTATGCTGCCTTACAGAAGTAGAATTGTCATCGAAGAAACAATAGTTTCTTAGCGAAAATTCTAGCCAAAAATTATGAAATTTCGGGCTATGGTGTCAAGGGAGGAAGATGAGAAAAAGAAAGTTTCAAATCTAAAAAAATAGTGGTAAAAATCTGATAGGATTCGACAAAAGATTGCTGCATATGTGTAGTTCTATCGAACAGAATTTATATTAGAGAAACAATGAGTTCTTGACATAAATTCTAGAGAAAAACTCAAGAAAAATATTCAGAAATCCTCGGTTCAGGTGTGGTTGATATCAGCAAAAAGTTTAATAAAATTTTGGCAGAGTAATGGTAAGAAAATAGGAAAAAAGGCGGAAGGCAGTTTCTTTGTTATAAAATTTCAGCACTGCATAACAAAGGATTGCAGTACTATTCAAAAAAAAAAATTTATAGAAATTAATCTTAGATGAAAACTAAGATTTTTTATGAAATTGTGTAAAAATTTTGGCTAGAAAGGATGAACAAAAATTTGGTTTCAAGAGGCCAATATGTGGAAGGTAGATTCTTTATTATAAAATTTCAGCACTGTGCAATGAAGAATTGCAGAACTATAATTCCAGTTTCATAAAGACATTTTCCTATAGATCAATCTTAGATGAAATTTAAGATGATCTATAAAATTGTGTAAAATTTTTGGCCAAAAAGGATGAACAAAAGTTTAGTTTCAAGAGGCGAACAGGCGAAAGTCAGATTATTCATTGTAAAATTCTGGCACTGTGCAATAAAGAATTGTAGCACTATAATTCCAATTTCAGAAGAAATTTTTTCCTGAGATCAATCCTAGATGAAAGGTAAGATGATTTATGAAATTATATAAAAATTTAGACTAAAAAGAGCAGCAATAAACTAATTTCAAGAGGCAAATATGCGGCTAAAAATTTATACAATATTTTGCCTTCGCAATAATGATAACATTTGCGACGGTCGAAATTTACAGCAATGAAAGTATCGAAAAACTCTTCAACGTATAAGGTAAAGGATTTTACAGTATTAAAGAGGTGTGGGTGATAAAAATATACTAGATCTCTAGATCAAACGCAGGGAGTAGCGGTAAATTGATTTGATATACGGCTGGGATGGAAGGTGGAGGCGTGTGTCACACCAATTGTGAGAATTGCTTGGGAAGGTGGAGGCGGTTAAGATGGCTGTAGGGGCAGCAAGATTGCTGCTCTGATACCAGATGATAGAACCCCAAATAGAGCTCTATAGATTTTGATCTTTGAGGGGATCAACCCTTGGAACACTATAGGGGTTTCTCCTCCTAGTAGTCAGTCATATGACTGAATTGTAGATTGATCTTACTTTTTTAAAAGAGGTGGAGACTACATGCTTATATAAGACTCCAAACCCTAGCCCTAAGTGGTGAGACTCTTTCAAATTTAATTAGAATCATATTGTATCAAACTCAAAACATAGTAATGCTTGATTTCTTTTAGATTAAAATTGAATTGTCAATAATGTTACAGTGAAATATCAACCACGTGATGTCGAGATGTGGAGATGTCTGTCCCATATCAATAGTTGTTAAAGTATAATTATATTTTTCTCTATTAAAAATTTAGTATCAATTTGAGTCTAATGTCAATATCAATCTAAGTTTTACCATTATCCAGACTCCACTTTTCATTTTGGTCTTAATTTAAATGTTAGAGAGATCAAGTACGACATCCCACTCAGTTATGATATTTTTACAAGTCGACCATCAAGTGAGCAGGCGAGAGTCACCCTCTCAACTATCTTTGAACTCCTATACATATGGTCTCGGACCAAGTCTGAGTGACAAAGACGTTATTAACAATCACACACATCAACCACGTAGATGATATATCTTATAAAGCTCTTTCTAATGCTTTAGTTAACAAAAAAGATTTGTGAGGATTTATATGCATAAATATTTTATTAAATATACTTTACAAAACCAGATATAGAGTTCAAAATGGTGGACCTGAGATTTCTCAAAAGGTTAGGAGAAAGAGGAGGAATGTAGAATGGCGCGGAATCATCGATCGATTTCGATGGTCGAAAAGTGATAAAAATGTTAGATGCTACGATTTATGCAGTCGCGCGTTGTATTAATCTGGTTGTCTCTGACTCTTCGATCCAAATGTCAAACGATGAGATGAGGTGCACCCGAGTCGACGTAATATTGAAGATGATGTGAAATTTGATCGTCCACGTGTCAAACCACATATCAATACCATCCCCCTTGCTAATATCTATTATAATTAACCTAAGGCCGACGGCCTAAGAGGACAGAATTTTTTAGAAGCGGTGCACGACAAATGTTAGGCCGCAATTTTAATTTATTGGTCGAGATAGGGCCACCAGGCCCACCAAATGAATTCCCATCTCCTTCATGATCTCGAGGCATCATAAGACAATCTATTTTCCCGGACATGACTAATGTAAAGCACTTCCCCTTCCCATTTCTCAGACCTATACATTATCATCTCATGCCCGAAGAAAAGCTGAACTCCGAATATAAATATAAATTCTTGCACTAATTTTTTCATTAATTTCTGGATCACAAAGCTTGCCAAGAATAGGGTATAGGAGTCTCACATGAACCGGAGGAGGTCTGATTAAGACGCAAGCCAAACTTCGACATAGAGACGGATGGGTCCGGGGTCCCACTTATTAATTATCATTCGATCCATCAACGACACACACGCAGGCACACGGCATCCGCGTCGCAATAATTCTCTCACCCTACTGCATCAATTTGGAGCGTTCACGTATCCCTCATCACGTGACTTCCAGTGGTGATCACAACCCTGTTCCGTCTCGTGATTTGGGCTTTAAGAGTCGGGTATTCCATTCGGATAGCTCTCTCCAAGTTGCGGCTGCTGGCTGCCTGCCTGCAGCCGAAGCAAGAGCGAGCTAGTGGGGAGGAGTGACGCCTCCATGTGCGGCTGTCCGACACCTTCCCGCTTCTCTCTCTGGGAAAAGTGTGATCGTGAGAGGTGGTCCCCATGACATACTACTGATCATTCATTGTGGCTCATGTGATACAACCATCCAACTCAACCAACCACGAAACGGCTGGCCGTCACATCTCCCTCCACTGTTTGCAGCAGCAGATCGGCCACTACAATGAGTGGACCGGCCATTGCAGTAGAATCCGAAGCGCCCATACACACGAGGGTTAATTACGGCCACGGTAAATGAAATCGTCGTTCCCGTTATGATGAACTAACTGATGCTCATCTAACCTTCATCCAAACCACCCACCCCCGTAAAAACCATCAACGTTGGTGGCTTTGTTGACTGATTGGAGGGCCCTACGCAAAGGTGGGAGGGACTAAATACGACGAAGATAAACTAGAGTTATGGCTCAGAGAAAGTTGGATGCCAATCACTTTAAATTCCATTGTTAAGCTTTCTTCCCATTTGATTTGAATGATTTGGTTCTCAATAACTTTTTAAGAGTTTCCACAGCTACTGCACAATAGTCGCTTTGATTGTGAGCTTCTAATTTGTCATCCTCCGTATTGATCGGTGACTGTTGGCTCGAGAGATCATAATTTCCTGGACCATATTTCTACTTGTGGATCTTGGCCTTTTTGTATCTGTGAGCACAGAGAGTAAGCGATGCCGACACAGCCAATATTATAATTGTGTGGGCAACACGATGATCATCTGGAAAACAAAGCCAAAACTTAGTACAAGCTCGTTTCACAACATTACTGCCATCATCGTCACATCAAGACTCTGCCACTAACATTATACATCCATATCTCTCCATCAAGCACTGCATTCTCTATACCTACATTTCTACATTATATATATATATATATATAACAACGATAACTACAGAGAGCCGCGGGGGTGGGTGGTTCGAACCGGGTTCAGATCCGGGGAGAGAGCCGGTTCACGAGAGCCAAGGCGTTGCTGGTGACCTGCGCCACCTCCACCACCCGCTTCCGGATGGCCGCCCGGATGGCGGGGCCGGCGTTCTGCGAGACGCTGTCGAGGCAGGTGCCCTCGTCGGTGAGGGCGGCGCTGACCCAGGTCTGCACGTTGCTGAGGTGCCAAGCGAATCGGGGGCTCCGAGCCCGCCCCATCCGCTTCATCTCCTGCACCGACCGACGGAGGCGGTCCACGCTGT
Source organism: Ensete glaucum (assembly GCA_021527575.1). Classification (NCBI taxonomy): domain Eukaryota; kingdom Viridiplantae; phylum Streptophyta; class Magnoliopsida; order Zingiberales; family Musaceae; genus Ensete; species Ensete glaucum. The sequence goes on from CM038559.1 coordinate 21,287,089, forward strand.
CCCTCATCGTCTCCATGCAGTCCTGCACTGCCCCGGACTCCCGGGACCGCACCGGTCGCACCCCCACCGACACCCGCCTCACGAAGGCCGAGGCCGACCGCGCCTTGTCCGCGCTCACTGCCAGGGCGGCCGCCGCCACCCCGCGCGGGCTCCGGCGGACCGGTGGCGCGTAGGTCGAGAGGCAACGCTCACAGAGGTGGGGGTACTGCGTGGCCCGGCACGAGGAGCGGATGAAGTCGTTGGGGACGCCCCTCGCGTCGGCGGCGAGCGCACCGGCGAAGGCGCAGAGAGCCGCGCCGAGGAGAACCATGGAGAGTGTGACGTAACGCTCCATTGAAGCACTCGCTTCCCCCTTTCTCGGCTTTTTGCCCTTATTTTAGTTGAGCGCAGGGCTGGGCTGATGGAGATCTTCATATAGAAGAAAGGTGGCCTGGCTATCACGTGATACGCCACGTTCTTCTTTATTATTACGACTTACCAGTATACAAATAAAAAGATAAAAGAATAGATAGAGCACATCTGTATCCCATAAAGAATGAAAGGAGCATCATAATTGATATCAGGCTCACAATCATTCATACTGGATCAGAATGAGCTAAACTCGAGTTCGGGTCATGTTAATGTCGTTCGACTCTTATTTCATATTTCTCCCGCAAGACTGAAGAAATAGGACGTTCGACGGGAGTTATCGATGCAGACATGTTCGAGCCACGATACAGACACATGGCCACCTGTTTAGGCACGCTTCAATTATTCAACTTGCCAGGCGATGAAGAGATTGGCCGGCGTGGGTGGTGGGGTCATGGACCAAGCAGGCGTCACGTGATTTGTGCTCACCAGTTTATAGGAAAACACCTGCCCTAACCAAGACAGCGTTTTTGGTAATAACACTGGTTTAATCGCATAATGTGATTCATGAGGGTTGTTGGATTTATAGATCTAGCATCGGATGGATCTATAGACCGTGGAAATTAGCAAACGCGAATTGTGGTTCATGGGGGTTATTGTTGGTTTTAAAGATCTAGTAGTGGATGGATCTATAGACCTTGGAAATTAGGGTACCACAGCGCTTATCTTCAATGAACGTACCACAACGTTAAAGATTTGACACAAATGCTGCCGACACTGCCAGCACTCGGTGCCAATAGAACAATCCACAACGCTCCGTCACAAGGCAGCGGAGTAATTAATTATAAGGAATCAGAGAGCGGCGTGCTACGTTGGTGTTGGTGTTATAAGCGCGTAATGGACGTACGTCGCGAGAGACAAGTAGCGGTGGAGCCTCTTCGGCTTAAAATCTTTGGGACAAGAAGATCACGTGGAAGTGATCGATCACAATATATATTGGCCGGGATGAGGGCTCGCTCAAACACGTCGGTGTCTGATCCCAGTGACATGTCAATGGTGTAAATATACAATAAATCTTGTCAGCATCTTCCCAGCTTCCCATTCACAGTAATGCTCTCAAATGGAATCGACGAAGAGCATACAAATGACAATTTCCACACAGTGAAAATATTAGATGAAATCATTAACCATGTATTTACTTACTAGGAAAAAAAATCCAATAACCAAGGAAATGACAAAGTTTACAAGATTAAAACAAGCACATTTTAGGATTTGATATTAGATCATATGATCATATTAAAGATTTAGGTTATAATTATGAGTAAGAAAATAAAAATAAAGTAGGATTCTTTATGAGATAATAAAAAAATCTCCTAATTATCATAATATATTCTTTGTTCTCATCTATAAAAGGATAAGACCTCTTAAGAATGAAATATCAATTATTAAAATTATGAATCTATTTTTAATTACGATTAGTCCCTAATCTATCACTCATAGTAATCCTGTGAAAGATAGGAAGAGGAAATAATATAATTTTAGTTCTCATTACAAATCAACTTCGTTTTAACTTTTAGATCAAACAGGTGTGTTTGTAAATAATATAAATACTTTTTGAATAACACCAAAAGGTACACATTTATTATTTGATTTTAATTCTTATATTAAAAGTTTTTAATATAATGATAGCTTTTATGCTTATAATTAGTATCAAAGCTATTTTTTTGAAATCAAATACCTTAGATCTATTTATTAGCACACTTCATTTGAAAAAAAGTGTTATTCAATTTTGATTTATGATGCTTCAATAATTTATTTCTATTGTCGATCTAATTTCTTATCTTGTTCGATCTGTCACCTAATTACGAGGTATGCAAGGGTCATAATATTTGATCGATGGAATACCATTGATAGCTTATTGTCAATGACTATATTATTGAAGGTGGAGGCCTCTAGTGGTCGTCAGCCTGGTCATGGGCAACGAACGCTTAGGTATAAGTGCTACTATACATAGCGAAAGCATGGTGGAGTGCAACATGCGGCAGCAAACACATGCACAACTATAATTGTCTCTGTGTAGTAGCTTTACGATGAGTGATTTGCCTTAGTCATAGGTGGCTATAGTAATGTCACTATTTGCAGTGGCTGTAATGTTGCCTTTGACCATTGGCTTCAATAATGATGTTGCAGTAGCATTTTTTAACCGCGACCAGTTTCTACTGGATGCCAAAGGTCATAGTCCCTAACAACTACGAGGTAGACAAGAATGGCTATGGCGACCTATGGGGTCGTTGGGTGAACTCGTGAGCACAACCATACCCTACTACCATTGATGATCGACAATGCTAGGTCATGGAGGTGTTCCATTTGTGAGGAACTACCACACAATGAGAACAATCATACATGGGCGCAACGATGTGGTGTGACGACTGATGAGGTCATCGATCGATTGCATCAAAATAACCATGGCCCAACGCGATAGCCATAGGTGATACATAAGCGATGGACGATCGCGCATCATGATGGTCGCATGCCTCATGCAGCTACAACCAAAAGAGAAAAAAAAAAAGGGTTTCATTTATTAAAATTATAGTTTTATCCCTATTAATTTTTAATTTTAGTTTATATCCTTTTAATAGTTTTACCCTTTAAAAACCATATATTTTGATATACATCCTAACTAAAATTATAGTTTTGCCCATTAGAAATTAAAAATTTCTAGCATGTATCCTCAATTATAAATTTGATTAATATAATTTATCTTACCCAGATATTTTGATTAACTTTGGACAACTTAATTGAATTTATATTTGACCAATCAAGTTTTGATCAAATTTAAGCAAAGTCAAATTTTGATCTTTTTTTATTTTGGATTGACTCAATTGGGCTAATATTTAGTCTAATTTTAAGCATAGTTAGTTAAATAAGGCTGACTGGTCTAATTTAGAACTTCATATAAAATTAAAACAATATAATAATTATGATTTTTTAATAATTTTCTTATATAATATATTGATAAAAATTTATATGTAATAATTAAATTCTAATTATTGTTCTTACATATTTGTTTAGTTAGAGCCCTATATAAGCATATAGCCTCCACCTTTTTTTAAGAAAGTAAGATCAATCTACAATTCAACCATATGGCCGACTACTAGGATGGAGGAACCCCTATAGCGTTCCAAGGATTGATCCCCTCAAAGATCAATCTATAGAGCTCCTTCTAGGGTTTTATCAAAGCTTCACTGTCTATGTCCAACAGCTTCACCCAATCTCGTTGGTTGGCACTCATGTAGTGCCAGAGATACTACTCCAAGAGTGAGTTAACTCTTTCAGTCTGGCCATCCGTCTAGGGGTGGAGGCTTGTGGAGAAGTATAACTTGGACCCTAGCAATTTAAAGAGTTGAGTCTAAAATCATCCCAAGAACCGTGAATCTCGATTACTGATGATATTATGTGAGACTCCCCAATACTTCACCACATGCTTTATCATCAACTTTGTCGCCTCCTCTGTTGAACAATGTAGGGATACAACAATGAATGTTGCATATTTTAAAAATCGATCGACTACCATGAGTATCGATCTGAGTCCTCCTACTGTCGGCAAGCTTGATATGAAGTCTAAAGAGATGCTCTCCCATGGCCTTTCAGGTACGGGCAGCGGCTCCAAAAGTCCCACTGGCTTTACGGGCAGCGGCTCCAAAAGTCCCACTAGCTTTCGCTGTTCTACCTTATCTTATTGGTAAGTAAAGTATGTTCGAATATAATCCTTCATATCAGTCTTTATCTTCAGCCAATATAAGGCTCTCTCCATGAGAGCCATTATTCGACAGATGCTAGGATATCTGGCCCAAAGGGAATCATGACACTCTTTTAAGAGTTCATGCATCAAATTATCTGCTCACAGAACATAAATTCTGTTCTCTTTGGTATAGATGAGTCTTTCTTAGACCCAAAACCATCGTTTCTTTCCTTCTTTGATGAGCTGCTTCAGGGTTACTGCTTGAGGATCACTGTACAGTTCATCCCTGATCTTGGAAAGAAAGTTGGAGTGTCACTGACTTGCTTGTCCCCCACCTTCCAACTATATATCATTCACCAATTCAACTTTCTGGCTCAATGCGTTGGCCGTGACGTTCGCCTTTCCGGGCTTATACTCTATTACCATGTCGAACTCGGCCAAGAAGTCCTACTATCGAGCTTGTTTTGAGGAGAGTTTCTTTTGAGTCTGAAAGTAACACTGTGTGACATTGTCCATTCTTAGCACAAATGGTGCTCCCAAAAGATAGTGTCACTAGACTCTTAGACAGTGAACCACTGTTGTATCTCCTTCTCATGCACTGGATATCGCCGCTCAGTCTCATTGAGCTTGTGACTCTCATAGGCTACTGGATGACCCTCTTGCATAAGTATTCCCCCAATAGTGAAGTTAGAAGCATCTGTATGAACTTTAAAAGACTTTCTATAGTCTAGTAATCTGTGTACTGGTTCATTTAATATAGCAATCTTCGGGTCTTGGAACACCACTTCATATTTGTCCGACCATCTCCATGATTGCTCCTTCTTTAACAACTTTGTCAGTGGAGCTGCACGCTTCGAATATCCGATAATGAAGTGTTGATAATAGTTGATAAACCTAATGAAGGATCTAAACTCTGGCACTTCTTTAGTATCCGCTAGTCCGCCATAGCTTGCACCTTAGATTTATTCATCTGAATAGAAACATCGCTGATTCGATGCCCCAAGAATAAAATCTTCGTCTGAGTAAAGGAACACTTCTCCCTCTTTACAAATAAAGTGTTATCCCTGAGAACTTTAAGATTGCTTAAAGGTGCTCAGCATGCTCCTCAAGTGTTTGACTATAAATGACTATATTGTCCAGGTAAATGATCACAAACTTATTCAAATATTCCTTGAATAGTTGGTTCATTAGGGTACAAAATGTGGTTGGAGTGTTGATTAAGCCGAAAGGCATCACCAAGAACTCAAATGCTCCATACCTAGTCACACAGGTAGTTTTCAACTCGTCACCTTCTGCAATACACACCTGCTAGTACCCCGAACCAAGGTCGAGTTTGGAGAAATACTTAGCCTTGCCCAGTTGATCGAACAAATCTGTGATGAGTGGAATGAGGTATTTGTTCTTAACCATTACCTTGTTCAGGGCTCAATGGTCGACACATAATCAGAGGCTCTCATCTTATTTCTTTTGGAAGAGGACTGGAGCTCCAAAGGGTGCTTTTGAATTACGGATGAGACCACCACTTAGTAGTTTGTCTAATTGCTTTCTGAGTCCTACCAACTTTGGAGGGGTCATGCGGTATAGTGGTCTCACTAGAGGCTTAACTCCCGGCTCCAGCTCTATGTAATGATCCATGCCTCTATGTGGTGGTAGAGTTTTCGATAACTCACTCAGCATTACATCTGAAAACTCCTTTAGGATATTTGCCACTGCAGTAGGTTCTTGAGTGGCCTCCTTGTCAAGTGTTTCTAGCTTTATGGCTACTACAAAGGTCGATTCACCTTTTCGTACCCCTTTCTTCAATTGTAATGCTGATATTTGTTGTGGATCCTTTGTCCCTCCTTGAGAGACAGAAACTATGCAAGGGTCGTCATCTCCCATTAGACATAGAGAATGAAGGAACGATATTGGCACCAACTTTGTTACGTGCATAAACTCTATTCCGAGGATCACTTCAAAGTTATATAATGGCACCGCCATCATGTTTGTGCTTCTGTTCCATGTTCCGATCTTGATGGGGACCCCCTTTGCTAGTCCGGAGATCCACTTGGCCTCCGAGTTCATAGTCTTCATGTGACTTAGGTTCTTCTCTAAGATTAGTCCAAGTTACTTTACTTCATGATCGACAATAAAATTGTGGGTAGCACTCGTGTCCACCGTTGCCCGGGTTGTTCGGCCATTTAGCTTGATGTCCACATACATCAGCTCGCTGCTCACTGCCTTTGATGGCTTTACTTTTGTGTTCTCCCCCACTTGACCCCGCAATGCATTCAACAAGCACAATACTCCCATTCAGGGTCCTTGCAACTCCTCATCATTGTTGCTGGATTTAGAACTGCTCGAACTTAGGGCAATAGCTTTACCCTTGTCCGACTTGTGGGGGTGGATAGATGCATTTAAAGCATCGAGTGTCTGCTTCTGTGGGCACTCCCGTACCATGTGCGGACCTCTGCATAAGAAACATCCGTGAGATTTTGGGGCTTTACCTTTTGAGCTTGGTCCCTTGTGAAAGTTTTTATTATTTGTTCACCCCTAGACTCCTTTGTTTGGGAGTCTTTATTGGGCGATTTCTTGAGGATTGTTTCTTCTTTCCCATATCCTCTAAAGAAACAAAGTCAGTCAGCCTTTCTGTAGTTGTAATTGCCCCGACCATATTAGTGACATTCCTCTTATGCAGTTCTTGTTGCGCCCATAGCTTTAAGCTATCAAGGAAGCTGAATAGTTTGTCATTTTCGAACATATCTTGTATATCCAGCATAGTGCCGAAAATTGCTTCACATATTCTCAAATGGATGTACTTTGGTAGAGTTGTCTCAGTTTCCTTCTTGCGATGAACTCTGTATTCTCGGGCAAAAACTAAGTTCTCAACTCTCACTTCAAGTCTTCCTATGTATCCACTCGGCATTGACCTTGTTAGATCTCTTTCCAATGGGTTCACCACCAAAGTTTTGTATCTTCATTCAAGTACATGGTTGCTATAGAAACTTTGGTTTCCTCGGAATCGAGTCTCGTAGCATGAAAATACTATTCCATGTTAAACAGAAAATACTATTCCATGTCGAACAGAAAATTCTCGAGCTCTTTGACATCTTTAGCACCCTCGTAGCAATATGGCTCTGGTGCCCTGAAGTTTTGTGGTGGTGCCGTGTAGGTATTGTTCCCTCCCGCATTAAGAGTTCTAGTGAGCAACATCACTTTAGTCATGAGTTCTGCCATAACTTCATGTAGATGTCATACAGAGTCCTTGGTGTCCTTCGTCAATCAGTTGACCAGGGACTCGACCCTATCGATCTGAGATTTAGCTTCTTCTTGCGAGCTCTCTACCCTAAGGATCCTTCCTTGGCCTTGGTAGAGTTCCTCCAAACTCGCTTCAAGAACATCGAGGTGGGTTTCCACCATTTTAAGTCTCTCTTTGTGGATCCTTTTTCTAGTTGGTGCATCAAATTGCGCCTCCTCCACTCCCGGAGAGTACCAACTTCATGCTTGTCTTGTTCGCTATCGCGCTCCTCATGAGCAGCTCTAGTAGTTTGCAAGCGAGTTTGCACTTGCAGCTCACCTACGGTTACTTAGGGCAAAGGTCTGGCTTGCCCCATCTTGCTCGATTCACCATGGTGCTTCGCCATTGCAAGATTGCGAATCCTCTTCACTTGCTTATTCGAATTACTTGTTTGCTTGGATACCACAATGTTATGGACTTAGCTGAATTTGCCTAAGCTGTGCGGCACCCTAGTGGCAACTTTGAAGACTTAGATATAATTGCCTAAGTCATGAAGCAACCTTTGCCCATAGTTTCAGACTTAGCTAAGATTGCCTAAGCCATGAAACACCGAAGCATATTTGCCCGTAAAAGGCAAGCTCACTTGCAACCTCGTGCCGGTCCTGAAAGACCTACAAAAAGAGAAGTTGATTAGTTTTGAAGACAATAGATGGACAAGTCCTGATGCCTCGGAAAGAGGGTAGCTCTTACAAGTCCTGAGTGCAAACAAAAAAGAGAGAAAGGCAGTAAAACAGGACTTTAGAGGACTGTAAGAATGGTCATAAGTCCACAAACAATGGTTCCAAATGTATCGGATGTAATACGAGTTTAACAGTCGATGAATGCTCATGCCCGATACTATCCCAAAGCCCCATCCAGTCCTGTTCCACCCGGGGGGTTCCAGAGGGCTAAGATGGCTGACATTTTGTACCACTCAGCCAGGTCACCACAGCACGTGAAAGCATCCCAAAACTAGGCAGTTTTGGCCTATTTTGGCTCAACGCAGTGAGCGATTATTATGTAGTCTTACAGACTATTTCTGCTCATATTTTTGAGGTAAAATCATATAAAACCAAGTCAAAACATACTGCCAAACTTTTGTATAAGCAAACAAAAGCAACGAATGGTTCACTGTGTGAAGGGTTACAGTTAAGCAACTACCATTCGTGATAGTGGGGCACTAATCTTTCCGTAGTCCTTTACAAATTTTTGGTAGTAGCTTATAAGTCCAATGAAACCGCGTAGTGATTTCATGTTCGCAGGCCTTGCCAACTTTGCATTGCTTCTATCTTCGTTGGGTATACCACAACTCCATCTTCTGATATTATATGCCAAGGTACTCCACTTTATGTTATAGGAAGCTACACTTTGATTGTTTAATATAGAGGGTATTCTCTTGAAGAATCGTTAGAATAATTCATAGTGCTGAAAATGAATCTTAAGAGTGGGGTTGTAAATAAAAATGTTGTTAAAGAATACCAGCATAAATTTGCATAAAGAGCTTCGGAAAATGTCGTTCATTAAACTTTGGAAGGTGGAAGGAGCATTAGTAAGTCCAAAAGGCATTACTAAGAATTTGTAGTGTTCGTTGTGTATATAGAATGTTGTTTTTGGGATGTCTTCAGCACATACCCGAATCTGATAGTACTTGTAATGGAGGTCCAACTTCGTGAAGACTTGAGCTCCTTTTACTTCATCCAAAAGTTCATCCACTACTAGTATGGGGTACTTATCCTTGATGGTAATGGCATTTAAAGCTCGGTAATCGACGCATATCTACCAAGTTCCATCCTTCTTACGCACTAGCAACATCTACGAGGAATAGGGGCTATAGCTTAGCCGAATCACCTCGGTGTCAAGCAAGTCCTTTATAATATTCTCAATCTTATCCTTCTGTAGATGAGAGTAGAGGTATGGCCTTAAGTTTGCTGATGGTTTGTTTGGAGGAATAGGGATTCAGTGATCATGTTATCGAGTAAGGGGGCGTATGCGTGGTTTAGCAAAAATATTGGCGAATTCAACTAGCAATTGAGCAAGTTTTAGATCTATAATTTACATGTTTTTCTCCTCTAATGTCTGCTAGATATGCATCAAAAAATCTCTATGTGCCTTATATAGAACTTTCTCCATTTGTTGCATTGAAACGATGAAGATATGACTTCTACGCTTGTCACGTAGGGTGACCTGTCTGCCTTTGCAATAAAATTTCATAATTAGTTTAGAGAAGTTCCAAGAGATGTCACCTAATATCATTAACCATTCGATGATGAGCATGGCTTCATAGTCATCAATGGGTAGGAGGAAGAAGTCGGCTATATCTCCTGATCTTGTAGAAGTAGTTTCACCCGCGAGCACCATTGGTCGTCACACTTTAGGATCCGACTGTCAACGACCTTTACGTCAAATTTGTTGCAACCTTCAATGTGGAGCACCATACGAGCAGCAACTTTATTGTTGAGGAAATTATTTGTGTTATCGTGATCTTCGATAAGAACGGTGATGGGTTGTTGCTTGAGAAGGCCTCCCACTTTCATCATTTGCAGGTTGGAGTAGCCGGCTAGTATGTGCACCATAAAGTTGATTGATTGGGGCTCTTCCTCTACCACTTCTTCTTCGAGTTCGAGGTTCTTTTCCATTGGTTCAATATCTTCATCCTCTATTAGTTCAATCACAACAAGTCGCCATGGTTCGTTGCAGTGCCAACACAATCCCTTGGCAGATTGCTACCGAAGTTCTTCTCTTGTCAACTTCTTGGGTGCGGGGACTCGAATGGCAGTAGAGGGGGGTGAGGGCTTCAGTACTGCTGGTCAGAAAGTGACCCTAGTCCTTCGGGCTTCGTGGTTTAATTGCTCCTCTTGTAATCACGCGAAGGAGATGGCCACCATAAGCGTGTACGATTGTAGTGCTCTCACTTTTCCTCAGATCCCTAACTTCAAGCCCTCAATAAAGTTTTTCAAAAGTTGTTTATCTGACCAATTATGAGTTTAGTTAGATAATTGTTCAAATATTATTTGGTATTCTTGTATGGTAGTGATTTGCTGGAACTTTGCCAATTGTTTATCGATGTTCATATAGTCGGTAAGTCCGAAGCAGTTCAATAGTCCTTTCTTGAATTACAACCAGGAAAGGCCTCCATTGGTGTTCTAAAATCAATAAAACCACTGAATTGCTTCCCCTTTAAGATGGATGTTTGCAATCTCCACCATAGAAGCATCTGTGGTTTGATGAAACCGAAAGTAGTGCTCCGCACACGAGATCCAACCGATCGGGTCTCCTTCTTTCCATATAGGGAAGTCTACCCTCATGTGTGGATTATATTGATTGGTCATAGTGACTTGTTGCTCCTGGAACTCCTCTCTCTAATCATAAGTTTCCCCTTGGTATGATTTCTTTGGGCTTGGTGGTCGGCCCAAACTGAGTTCAACAAGGATAGTTCATATTTTTTTCTCCATTCGGGTCTTGAAGGCTTTAAATTTTACATTGTTGGCCTCCTCTGATGCCTACTATAAGCCTCCAGATCTGTAATATTGAGGTCTCTCTTTTGTTGACGGGTTAAGGGCATGACTTGGTTCGGGAACATGGTGGCTGAAATGTGGGTGGATCCGGGGAGAAGTAGGCTATGGTTGGGGCTATTTTGGTGGCTAATTTGGATCAGGTCTTGGCTGTGGTTGGTAGGATTTTTTGGGCAGATCTTCATTGCAAACGATGGAGGTAATAGGAGATTGATTTGATCTACGACATGGGGATGATGGTGGAGGCGACATCTAAAGCAATTGTGGGAATTGCTTTAGATAGGTGGAGGCGGCAGAGATGGTAGTAGGGGTAGCAAGATTGTTGTTCTGATACCAAATGATAGAACCCCAGAGGAGCTCTGTGAAGAATTGATCTTTGAGGGGGATCAACCCTTGGAATGCTATACGGGTTCGTCCCTCCTAAAGTCAGCCACAAGGTTGAAATAAGATAATTCTTTCTTAATGAAAAGAGGTGGAGGCTATATGGTTATATAATGCTCACAACCCTAGCCCTGGGGAGGGTGCTTCCTAAGTGAAATTTTCCTTTTGCCCCTCCTATAGTCGACCTACCTAAATAAAGGGGCGGTGGCTTAAGTGGCTACACAAGCCAAGCGCCCTTGCTAGAAACTCTAGCTGACCAGCCCAATGAGGGTGGCGGCGGCTAGGAAGCCCTAAGGCCCCAAAATAAACCTTAGCCACACTTCTTTATAGGATAGAGGTGACTATGTGAGACCCAACCTGGGGGTCCTATCAATGCATCATAGGTAGGTCGGTTGTGGCTCTTCTTCTGCAACTTCTTCTTCATGTCCGAGTCTCTCTTCTGAAGGTTCAATGACTTCTTCTTCTACTGGTTGAATCATGAGAAGTCACCCCTTTTTATAGTGATGTTCACAGCTCTATGGCTCATTGCATTGCCAACACAAACCCTTCATAGATCGCTCTCGAAGCTCTTCTCTCATCAACTTCTTTAGTGCTGGGGCTTGGCTAGCAGTAGAGGGGGATGAGGGCTTTGGTATTGCTAGTCGGAGAGTGACCCTAGTCCTCCGAGCTTCATGGTTCAATCACTCCTCTTGAAGTCATACGAAAGAGATGGCTGCCATAAACATGTACAGTTGTCCCGCTTCAAGCTCTCAATAGAAGTCCTTCATGCTTTAACTTCTCCTTAGATCTCCAGCTTCAAGCTCTCAATAGAAGTCCCCAATAGCTATTTTTCAGACTAATCATGAGTTTGATTAAATAATCTTTCAAACCTTGTTTGATACTCTTGGATGGTAGGGGTTTGTCAGGTCTTTGGTAGTTGCCCGTCCATATTCTCGTAGTCGGTTGGTCAGAAGCAGATCAACAGTCCATCTTTGAATTATCACCATGAGAGGACTCCATGGGTATGCTCAAACTAACTAAACCACTATATGGCATCCCCTTCAAGATGAATAGCCAGAATTTTCACCATAGATGCATCCGCGGTTTTGTGGTATCGAAAATAATGCTCCGTGAGCAAGATCCAACCAATCGGGTCTGCATCTTCCTATCTAGGGAAGTCCACCCTCATGCATGAATTGTAAGGGTTAGTCATAGAGCTTCCCCTCTCTTGGAAGTTATCTCTTTAGTTAGAGCTCTCCCCTTGATGTGATTTCCTTGGGCTCGGCGGTTGGCCCAAACTGAGCTCGGCAAAAAGAGATCATTTCTTCCCCTCCATTCGGGTTTTGAAGGCTTCGAATTTTGCATTGATGGCCTCCTCTAATGCCATAGTATAAGCTTCCAAATATATAATATTAAGATCTCTTTTTTGTTAATGAGTTAAGTGCATGTGTCGAGAAAGTTGTGGCCGAAAAGTGGGTGGATCGGTGGATGTATAGGCTATGATTTTGGGCTATTTTGTGGCTGATTTGGGTGCAGTTTTGGCTACAGTTTGATAGGGTTTTTGGGCTATGATAGTAGGGGGTGAAGGTTAGGGAAAGAATGTTTCAGATCTGGAAGAGATGGCAGTGAAGATATGATAGAATTCGATAAAGTTCGCTACAATGAGCAGAATTGCTATCGAAGAAGCAGTAATTTCTTGATGTAAACTCTAGTAAAAACCCAAGAGAATTCTAGAGAATTTTGATAGCAAAATCTCAGTTCAAAGGGTAGCAATATTAAAAATTGGATCATGAAAATTTTAGCAACATAACAGTAAGGAAACCGGTGTAAGATGCAATGGCAGAATTCTCGTCAAAAAATTTTAACGATTTGTGATGAAAATTTCCAACAGCATAAGAATTGTTTCAGAGATGAGTTCTCTAATAGATCATTCGCAGATGAAAGCCACATTGATCTATGAGACGTGTAAAAATTTTCATCCAAAAAAGATACCAAATAGATCGGTTCAAAGCACTATATATGGTTGAAATTTTCTACAGCAATTCTTCATTTGCAAAGATAGTCACTTTTGTGACAGAAGGAATTCACAGCATGGAATAGATAAGAAGTTCTTTTTAGTGTTCTGTAGATGGAAATTTCAATAGAAAAAGGTATTGGTGAAAGGAAAATACCAATTTCTAGTGCAATTGGTGGTGGCAGCAACAAATATTCATTTGATCCGCAACAAGAGATGACGATGGAGATGGCAATGTCAAAAGCAATAATGAGAATTACACTGGCTGATGGAGGTGACAGAGATGACAGCAAGGGCAACAAGATCGTTACTCTGATACCATATGATAGAACCATAGAGGAATTCTATGGAGATTTGATCTTTGAGGGGGATCAACCATTGGAACGCTATAAGGGTTCCTCTCTCTTAGTAGTTGGCCAATGGCTGAATTGTAGAATGATCTTACTTATTCAAAAGAGGTGGAGGCTACAAGCTTACATAGAGCTCCAAACCATAGCTGTAGGGCGTGCTTCCTAACTGAATTCTCCCTTTTACCCTCCATATAGCTGACTTGCCCTGTTAAGGGGGACGGTGGCCTAAGTGGGCTGCACAACCATGTGCCCTTGCTAGAAACCCTAGCCGACCAGCCCAGTAAAGGGGGTGGTGGGTAGGAAGCCTTAAGGCCCCAAATATAAACCCTAGTCACTATTCTTTATAGGATAGATGCAGCTAGGTGGATTATTACAATCTCACAGGGTTGTTATTAGTTGCTACTTGGTTGAGTAGGACCCAACCCCTACTGGAGCTTATCAAGCCCGCCCTTTTCAAATCAGCCTTGTCCTCAAGGAACCAGGTCTTTAGCTTCTCATATGATTCCCATGTGACATCTTTAGGTGGTAAATTATTATGATGCACCAGTACTTCCGTAGAGGGTCATCCGTGATGCATCATAATTCTTCGGTCAATGATGGCTTGTGGTTAGGCTTGAATTTCTCCATCATTAGTGGTGTTCGGTAGTTGAGTTTAAGCTGACTCGTGTTCTCCTAACTTGGGCTTTAGGCAAGATACATGGAAGACAGGGTAAATTTTGGCATCCTCTAGAAATTTAAGTCTGTACGCCACAGCTCCAATTCGCTCTATGATTTGATAAGGTCCATAAAAGTGAGGAAATAACTTCATGGAGGCTCATGTATTGATGGATAATGACTTGTACGGTTGCAAGCAAAGATAAACCCAATCTCCTACTGAAAACTCTCTTTCGCTTTGATGTGTGTCAGTTTGTTGCTTCATTCAAGCTTGAGTGATGGAGAGTTATAGGACTCCAGTAGGGTTGAGTCCTAATCACCCTAGAAGTAGTCAAATAAAACCTTGTGAGATTGTAATAAAACCCCACATAACCACTTCTATCCTATAAAAAAGTATGATTAGGATTTATATTAGGGCCATAGGGCTTCCTGGCTGCCACCCCCTTCAATGGGTTGGTTGGCTAGGGTTTCTAGCAGAGGAACATGGCTTGTGTAGCCACTTAGGCCGCCAGCCCCTTTATTTATGCATGGTAGCTATAGGAGGGGCAAAAGGGAGAATTTACTTAAGAAGCACCCCCCTATGGCTAGGGTTTCGAGCCCTATATAAGCATGTAGCCTCCACCTCTTTCCATCAAGTAAGATCAATCTTTTATTTAGCCTTGTGACCAACTTCTAAGAGGGAAGAACCCCTATAGTGTTCCAAAGGTTGATGATAGAACCCCAAAAAGAGTTCTATAGATTTTGATCCTTAAGGGGAATCAACCCTTGGACGATATAGGGGGTTCTTCCCTCTTAGACTTTGCATAAGGTTGAAATAAAATTAATAATTGCTTGATAAAAGAGAGGGGACAACTACAACATTATATAGGGTTGCAAACCCTAGCCCATGGGGTGCTTGCCTAACTAAAATGATCCTTTTGTCCCTTTTATAGTCTACTTGCTATAAAAGGAATAGGTGGTAGCTAGTTTGGCTCTGTAGTCGACCTAAGCAAGGGGAAACCTTAGCCGACTAGCGTAGTAAAGGGGGTGACGACCACTAAGCCCTAAGACCCAAAATAAACCATAACCACACTTCTTTATAGGATAGAAGTGACTAGGTGTGGTTTTATTATAATCTCATAGGGTTCTTATTGATTACTTCTAAGTGATTAGGGCTCAACCCTGCTAGAGTCCTATCAAACCCACCCTCTTAAATCAGCCTTATCCTCAAGGCTGGGGTTCCATGAGCTCCTCATATGATTCCCATACTATCATCAACTGAACTTTGGCCTCCTCATTAGCTGGGGTGTTAGTTAAAAGGATTTGGGCTGAGTCGTATTCTTTAAATTTCCATTTGTGGTGGGATACTTGGCGGATGAACTACAATCTTAATCTGGTGCGCGAATCTGATCTCCAGGTTAGGGCTCCAATGTGATATCTAATTTTACATGGCCCAAAGAAATAGGGAGACCACTTCATTAAGGCTCGAGTTTCTTGCTAATCGGACTAGAGGTGTAGAAAAACTCAATCTTCAATTTTTCATCCATTCTAAAGTTTGTCTGAAGATCATTTCTTCTTTGCATGTGTTGCCATATAGTTAGTCTTTAATGATAGCCAATCTTTCTTCTGGAATAATGACTACCCTCTAATATGGTTCAAGATGATGAGAGGCCAATCTGGCTTGAGTATGAATTGTAATTATTCTAGTTTTACTCCTCTTTCGTGCCATGGACCTATATCCAACCATATTTTAAATTTGATAGTAATTAGTATCTCCTGTAAAAACCTCGTGTGATATAGGGGAAGCCTTGGTGTAAATTAGGAGTTGACCATCTTGTATAATAATAGCCCCAATTCTAACTCTTGATGTGTCAGCCTCAATAACAAAAGTGCGGCTTAAATCAGGCAGTGCTAGGATCAGCGTCGTCATCATGGTGGCCTTGAGTCATTTGAAGGCTATAGAAGCTTGTTTCGACCACAAGAAGTCTTTCTTTAGTAGGGACATGAGTGGGGCACTAACCTTTCTATAATCTTTCATAAATTTATGGTAGTAGCCCATGAGTCCAAGGAAGCCACGCAGTGATTTTACATTTGCAGGTTTTGAGCATCCTTGTATTGCCTCGATCTTTGTCGGGTCTACTACCATTCTATCCTCTGATATAATATGCCCAAGATACTTCACTTTACGCTATAAGAAGTTGCACTTTGACTATTTAACATAAAAAGTACTCCCGAAGAATCGTTAGAATAGTTCGTAAGTGCTGAAAATGTATATCAAGCGCAGGGCTATAAATGAGAGTATCATCAAAGAACACCAATACGAACTTGCATAAAAAACTTCAGAAGATGTCATTCATCAGGCTTGGGAAAGTAGAAGGAGCATTCGTAAGTCTGAAAAGCATTATCAGAAACTCGTAATGGCTGTTATGCGTGTGGAATGCAGTTTTCGAAACATCTTTAGTGCATACCCGAATCTGATGATAGCTAGAACGGAGATCCAATTTAGTGAAGACTCGGGCTCCTTTTAATTCATCCAAGAGCTCATCTACAACTGGTATAGGATATTTGTCCTTGACGGTGATAGCGTTCAAGACCCTATAATCAATGTACATTCTCCATGCACCATCCTTCTTGCACACTAGCAACACCGGTGAAGAATAAGGGCTGCAACTTTGTCGAATCACCCCAGTGTCAAGAATCTCTTTAGCGATGTTCTCGATCTCATCCTTCTATAAATAAGGGTAGTGATATGGATACAAATTTGCTAGAGATTTGCTCAACAAAATAGGAACATAGTGGTTATCCGGTCGATTAGGGGGCAGCTCGCGCGGCTCCGTGAAAATGTTCGTGAATTCATCCAGCAAGAGGGCAAGCTTAAGATCTAAATTTTATATATTCTTCCCCTTAGATGGTTGCTGGATATGCATAAAAAATCCACCATGTACTTTATGCAAAACTTTTTCCATTCATTACGATAAAACGATGGAAATTTGGCTCCCGCGCTTACCTCATAATGTGACCTGTATCCCTTTGCAATAAAATTTTATAATTAATTTAGAAAATTTTTAGGAGATATCACCTAGTGTTGTGAGCCATTCAATCCTGAGTATGGCTTCATAATCATCGATGGGTAGGAGGAAGTAATTAGCTATCACTTCTTGGTCTTGGAGGAGTAGTTTCACCCGCAGGCACTTACTGTTGAGGAAGTTATTTGTGCTACCCGTGTCATTGAGAATGGTGATGGGTTGCTATTTTAGAAGTCCTTCAATTTTCATTGTCTGCAGGTTGGAGTAGTCAGCCAATGCATGCACTGCGTAGTCGGTTGGTTGGGACTCTTCCTCCATAGTTTCTTCTTCAGGTTCAAGGGCTTCTTTAGATATTTCATTATCCTCAACCTCCACTAATTCAATCATGAGGAGCCAGCCCTTTTGGCAATGATGTTCGCGGCTCCATGGTTCATTGCAATGCCAACACAACCCCTTGGCCGATTATTCTCGAACTTTGTCTCTTGTCAAATTTTTTAGTGCGGGGGCTTGGATGGCAGTAGAGGGGGCAGTAGGCCTCGGCATGGCTAGTCGGGGAGCAACCATTGTCCTTTATACCTCGTGGTTCAATCGTTCTTCTTGGATATACGCGAAGGAAATCGCCACCATAAGTGTGTGCGGTTGCCGCGCCTTTACTTCTCCTCAGATCTCCAGCTTTAGGCCCTCAATAAAAGTACCTAAAAGTTGTTTCTTAGACCAATTCTCAGTTTGGTTAGATAAATGCTAAAACCTTATTTGGTATTCTTGTATTATAGAGGTTTGATGAATCTTTGCCAATTGTCCGTCGATATTGTCGAAATCGGTTGGTCCGAAGCGATTTAGTAGTCCTTCCTTGAATCGCTAGCAATAGAGTCCTCCATGGGTGTGTTTAAACCAATTGAACCACTGAGTAGCATCTCCCTCAACGTGTATGGCAGCGATCTCCACCTATGTAGCATCGGCGGTTCGGTAGAACCAAAAATAGCGCTTTGCGCATAACATCCATCCGATCGGGTCTCCTTCTTCCCATCTTGGGAAATCAACCTTCATGCATGGATTGTTGGGATCAGATGTGATATGTCCATGTTCTTTAGGATCATCTCGCTGATCTGAAGTCTCTCCATGGTGACTTCCTTGGGCTTGACGGTCGGCCAATGCTGAATTCGATGAATAAGGATCGTATCTTCTCCTCCATACAACTTTCAAAGGCTCCAAACTTGGCATTGATGGCCTCTTTTGATGCCATGGTGTATGCCTCTAGATCTATAATATTAAGATCTTTCTTTTGTTGTCAGGTTAGTGGTATAAGAATTTTAGAGAAAGGGTGGCCGGTTGGAAGGTGAATCGGTTTGGATGGGAGTAGGTTACGGTTTAGGGTTGACTTGGGTGGCTGTTTGGTTTCGGTTTAAGGTAGGGTTTTGAAGGGTTTTTAGTGAGGATGGTAGGGTTTGGTCATAAGGAAAAGAGAGTGTAAAATCTCACAAAAATAGCACTCAAATCCAATAGAATTTGATGAAAAAAAGTGCTGCGATGTGCAGTCCTGCCAAACAGATTTTATATCGGAGAAACGATGACTTCTCAAAGTAATTTCCAGAGGAAAGTTTAAGAAAATTATACAGAAACCCTTGGTTTAGATATTGAGAATACCAATAAAAAGTTTGGCAAAATTTTGACAACATAATAGTAGGGAAATAGGGCGAAAGATGAAAGATCGATCCTTCATTGTAAAAATTCCAGAACTGTATGCTGATGAAAGATTACACAAGAAAACTAGTTCCAGAAGGATTTTCTTTTTGTAGAAACTAATTCCATATGAAAGCCAAGTTGATCCTTAGAATTGTATAAAAATTTTGGCAAAAAAGGATGATCAAAAGTTTAGTTTCAGGAGGCCAATAAATGGAAGGCAGATTCTGTATTGTAAAATTTTAGTATTGTGAAATGAAGAATCGCAGCACTATAAGTCCATATCCAGAAGGAGTTTTTTCATGAGATTAGTCTTAGATGAAAGCTAAGATGATCTATGAAATTTTATAAAAGTTTTAGTCAAAAACAATAAATAAAAGTTCAGTTTCAAGAAGTAACAATCAGTTGAAAATTTCTGCAGTGTTTTGCCTTCGCAACGATGATAACATTTGTGACGGTAAAATTTTGCAGCAAGGAAACTTTGGAAATACTTATCCTAGATATAAGATAGAGGAATAATAGTAGCAAGAGGCATAGACTTGGAGTTTTTATTAGATCTTTTGATGTTGATGCAGAGGAAGGCAATAGATTGATGGATCTGTGGCTTGGTGATTATTGGTGGAGGCGACGTCAAAAGCAATTGTGGGAGTTGCTTGGGAAGGTGGAGGCATTGATGATGGCTACAAGGGCAGCAAGATTGCTGCTTTGATACTAGATGATAGAAACTCAGAAGGAGCTTTATAGATTTTGATCCTTGAGGGGGATCAACCCTTGGAACGCTATAGGGGTTCCTCCCTCCTAGACTTGGCACAAGGCTGAAATAAAATTGATAATTACTTGATAAAAGAGAGGGGGCAGCTACATCATTATATAGCATTGCAAATCCTAGCCCATGGGGTACTTGCCTAACTATAATTATTCTTTTACCCCTTCTATAGCCTACCTGCCTTAGAGGGAACAGGTGGTGGCTAGGTTGGATCTGTAGTCGACCTAAGCAGGGGGAAACCCTAACCGACTAGCCCAGTAAAGGGGGCGACAGTCACTAAGTCCTAAGGCCTCAAAATAAACCCTAGTCATACTTTTTTATAGGATGGAGGTGGGGTTTTATTATAATTTTACAGGGTTCTTATTGATTACTTCTAAGTGATTAGGACTCAACTCTGCTGGAGTCCTATCAGTTGATCCCCCTCAAAGATCAAAATATATAGAGCTCTTTCTGGGGTTCTATCATCTGGTAGCAGATTGCCCTATAGCCATCTCTGCCATCTCCATCTTCCAAGTAATTCCCATAATTACTTTTGACGTCGCCTTCATCCACCATTGCCCACCAAGCCGTAGATCCATCAATCTGATGCCGTCCTCTGTGTCAACATCATAGATCTAGTAAAAACTCCAAAATCTATGTCTCTTGCTACTACTATTCCTTGATCTTATATATGGGAAAAGTTTTTCCAAAGTTTCTTTACTGCAAAATTCTACCGTCGCAAATGTTATCATCGTTGCGATGGGGAAAAGCTATAGAAAAATTTCAACTGATTATTGCCTCTTAAACCTAAACTTTTAATCATCCTTTTTGGTTAAAACTTTTACACAAATTTATAAATCATCTTAGCTTTCATTGAAGACTAATCTCTAGGAAAAATTCTTTCTAAAATCGGAATTATAGTGCTGCAATTCTTCATCGCACAGTGTTGGAATTTTACGAGGAAGAATCTACCTTCCAATTTTTGGCCTCTTGAAACCAAACTTTTGTTCATCCTTTTTAGCCAAAATTTTTATACAATTTTATAGATCAACTTAGCTTTCATCTAAGATTTATCTATGGAAAAAATTCCTTCTAGAACTGGTTTTATTGTGCCTTCTTTCATCATCACGCAGTGCTGAAATTTTATGATAAAGGATCTATCTTCCATCGTTTGTCCTATTTTCCCTACTGTTACTTTGCCAAAATTTTGCTAAACTTTTTTTTGATATTAACCACATCTGAACCTAGGGTTTCTGCATATTTTTCTTAAATTTTCCTCTGGAATTTATGTTGAGAATTCATCATTTCTCCGATGTAAAATTTGTTAGACATGACAACACATCACAACACCTTTCTTCATCGAATTCCATCGATTTTTAGTGCTATCTTTTATGGGATTTCAGACTCGCTTTCTTTCATCAACAAAGCCTAACATTTTCACTAAAAATCCTTCCAAATTATACCTTAAACCGATCCCAATCAGTCACCCAAATCAGCCCTAAACCGTAGCCAACCTTCCTTACTGATCCACCTATCTTTTCATCTAACCTTCCTTATCGGTCCACCTACCTTTATTGCCATCTATCCTAGATCCAAAATCCATTTTCCTAACCTTTATCCAATGCTATCATAGCCCTAAAATCACACCAAATCGTAGCCAAAACTCCACAAAACTGTAGCTCCTAATCACACCCGAAACTACCACAAAACCAGCCCAAAAAACTGTAGCCTTCAGTCCACCAACCTTTCGGCCACCCATTCTCGCTTATCCCTTCAACCGCAGCATGCATCTTTCACTATACAATGCTATCAATAGTGACCTCTCACTACCATCCTTCTTGATTGTAGCTAGCAGTGATCCGTGTGACAAAAAGCTACTAGCAGTGATCTTTCGTTGCAATCTCTTTACATCGTAGCCCGCAACAATCATTCACTACCAACTATCTTGATCGCGACCAGCAACAAATTGAACATGATACCAGCCATCTCTTGTTTCATACTACTGCTGCCCTCCTCCGTAACAGCTGTGCATACTGCTGCCCATCTTCCTCCTATTGCAGCCTAACCCTTGCTGCAATTGACGCCACTTGCAGCCACGAAGTCGTAGCACAGTCGCAGCCAACGTTGCTGCTTCCCTCTTCTTCCTCCATTATCGTTGCTGCTTTCCGACTTATATCTCTTGGCTATCATCTTCCGACATATATCAACCACCTAAAAAATCACAGCCTTGATGACAGTATAGCATCAACATTGCAGAATAATCGAAGGATCATAACCAACATTGCTGCTGCCATCTTCTTCCTCCACCATTGTTGTTACCCTTGGCTACCATCCTCCACTTGGAGACTTCACCACCATAGCCCTGACATTGCTACCATTCGTTGCCTTCAACCTGAAATTGTAGCTACACTCTTTAGTCAATTTATTTGATAGGTTGGAGATCCTTATGTCATGACGTCAGTGGCCTTATTCGAAGCCAAATTAGAGACTTTTGAGACCCGTATGGATGCTAAATTATGGGCTCTCTTCGAGGAGTTTAGGTTGGGTCGAACATCAAGCCCAAGAAGATCATAATGTGATACATATTCAAATTACAAAAAGAATCCACCGGAGATAAGAAATGAAGTTAAGACGTGACAACCTTACACCTCGACGAATCAACCTCCTTTACATAACTTCAAGAAGGGCACTTTAATCAAGATGTTCAGAGAATGAGAACCACATCCCAACCAACAGCATATAAACCTTCAACACCAATTGATTGCAAGAATTATGATGAATAACTAACGAAGATCCGTCAAACCTCTACCTTCCAAGAGTACCAAACTAGGTTTGAAAGATTATCTAATCAAAATTATGATTGGTCTGAAAAGCAGATATTGAGGACTTTTATTAAGGGCTTGAAGTCGAAGATTCACGAAGAAGTTAAAGCACGATAGCCATACACATTTAAGGCAGCTATCTCCTTCGCACGATATCAAGAGGAGTAGTTGAACTATGAAGCCCGGAGGACTAAGGTCACTCATCGACCAGTGGTACCAAGGCTTTCACCTCCTCCTACTATCAACCGATCCCCTTAGCCAAAGAAACTAATAAGAGAATACTTTCATGATGGATCAGTAAAGGAACACAAACTTGATGATATGATTCTTGAGCCCAAGGAGAAGAATATACCACAACCGGCCACCTATACGGTCCCTATCTTAGCTGACTACACCAACCTATAAAAATTGAAGATCGAAGGGGTTCTCGAGCAACAGTCTGTCATCGTCCTCGTCGATGTCGAGAGCACACATAACTTCATAAGCAGTAAAGTTGATGCCCACTTAATTCTCCATAAAGATGATTACAACGGGTTCGAAGTCAAGGTAGCTAACGGCTAGATTCTAAAGTGCAACCAGAAGTGCCCGCGGGTTAAACTGAGTTTACAGGAGCAAGACGTAGCTATTGATTTTTTCCTCCTCCCTCTCGATGATTTTGATATAGTACTCGGCATTGATTGGTTGTCCATGATTAGAGATGTTTTCTAGAATTTTTCGAGGCTAACTATGAAATTTTTTAGTAAAAAAAAATAGGTGGTCCTAAAAGGGGGCCCAGCTACTACAACCATAACATCATACTTGGAGGGGGTACCAAAAAAAGAATCCAGTGGTTTCCCAATTCAAAGTTAAGAGTTTTATGAGATTGAAGATAAGAACCCTCTCCCATAGCTTACTGAAATTTTGGGCATCTTTGCCAAATCGAGCCGATTACCTCCTATGAAGCTATCTAATCCTTCTATGTTGAACAAGCTAAAACTTCTACTGATTGTCGCTCGGCCAGATTACTTCCTATAACCTAAAAGGGTCAAAGATAAAAGGGTCATCCAAGAGATGACATACAAATAGGTCTGACGGATTCGATCCCCCTGTACCATCTAGGGACTATGGCATAGTGGCCTAGTACGTTCATAGTCAATGAGTTGAGTGAATTATTATAGAGATAATAATTCACTATATCCGAAGGAGTTTTGATGGGAGTGACTCACGACTAGCTTGGTATCGGGCCTAGAGGGTCACACACATATGGTGGATGCTTCAGTGAATAGAGGATTAGATGGAGATCCAATTAGCCTCTATTCTTATTAGATGAGACTCTATACTGATGGGCTCCTTGATTAAGGCCCAATTAGAGGCCTAAGTAGATTACTGGATAGAGATACAATAATACAAGGTTAGTGGGTAATTGGATGGAGATCCAATACCCACTAAGGTAGGAGCCCTAGGCTTTTTGGTGACTCTCTATAAATAGGAAGGGAGACTCATGGTTGATAGGCTGTAGCTTTGGCCTCCTCCTCCTATTTTCCTCCCTCCCTTTGTGCAAGAGTTGCAAGATCAGATTGGAGGAGTTTTGCTACAGAGATCTATCGTGTGGATATTGCTAGAGAGGAGGACATTTGACCTCCTTCATCTTCTTCCTCTGGATATGGAATATATGGATATATGATTTGCCTAGGTAAAATCAATCTCTCACACATCGTGGTTTTTTGATTTTTATAATTTTTCTCGAGACCCCAATCTTTTGCACGACGATTTGATCTACGTGGGAAACTGGTATTTTATTTTTCACTGCATATGTGATGCACCCGCTGAGGTTTCCCAATAGTGGTGGTGGCAGCCCCTTGTGGTTTTAGTGACTCTCTAATCTCCCACTTGACTAAAAGTCAATCACCTATGTGTCTGATCCCCATCAGACCCCTGTGATGCTCAAATATAATCTGAGCCAGTGGCTTCATCAGTGGATTTACAAATATTATCGTCAGATGGAACTCTTTCCATGGCTATATCTTTTCGGGTCGTGATCGCTCTAATCAGATGGAACCTCCTCAGAACAATTCTGATGAGACCTGGGTTCCCTTGCTAGAGTTATCGCCATGTCGTTGTCATAATATATGGGAGTCAACTCCATGCTGCTTGGTATGACTCCCAAATCCTTGATGAACTTCTTCATCTACCCCCCTTCCTTTGTTGCTTCTGCTGCAGCAATGTATTCCACTTCTATGGTCGAGTCAACAGTAGTATCTTGCTTAGAACTCTTCCAGCTTGCTGCTCCTCCATTTAGGTTAAAAATATACCATGAATTTGACATGCTATCATCAATTTCGGACTGAAAACTCGAGTTTGTGTAGCCCTCAACCTGGAGGCTACCTCCTCCATATACCAGAGAAAGATCCTTAGTCCTTCTTAAGTACTTAAGGATACACTTTATTGCCTTCTAGTGTTTTAAACTTGGATCTACGTGATACATGCTCGTGACACTCAAAGCATGTGCAATATCAGGCCTAGTACATAGCATCGCATATATGATAGACCCATCGCTGCGGCATAATGTAACTTATCCATGTCTCTCCTTTCTTCAGGAGTCTTTGAGGACATACTCATAGAAAGTGATATTCTATGACTCATCGGTATGATACCTCTCTTGGAATTCTCCATGCCAAACCTTTTTGATAATGGAGTCTATGTACCTGGACTGAGACCAGCCAAGCATCCTCTTGGATCTATCTATATAGATCTAGATCCCTAAAATATAGGATGTTTCCCCTAAGTCTTTCATGGAGAAGCTTCTGGATAGCTAGGCCTTCATTGTAGAGAGCATTCCTACATCATTCCCAATGATTAGGATGTCATCAACATCTCATCAACATATAGCACCAAGAAGGTGATAGCGCTCCCACTTACCTTCCCATATACACAAGGTTTATCTTCGTTCTTAACGAAGTCATAAGATCTGATCACCTCACTAAATCTTATGTTCCAACTTTGGGAAGCTTTCTTTAATCCAGAAATAGATCTAAGCAACTTACATACTTTATCTGGACTCTCTTTGGATACTAATCCCTCTGGCTATATCATATACACCTTCTCCTTGAGGTTGCCATTGAGGAATGTCGTTTTGATATCCATCTGCCAGATCTCATAGTCATAGCATGCTGCAATGGCCAAAATAATTCTAATGGACTTAAGCATGGCTACAGGTGAAAAGGTTTTGTCATAGTCAACTCTTTGTATTTGACGATATCCTTTAGCTACTAGCCTTACTTTATAGGTCTCTACCTTTCTATCACTCTGATCTTCTTCTTGATGATCTATTTACAGTTGATGGGTACAATACCCTCAGGTGCATCCACAAGGTTCTAAACCTTGTTAGAGTATATGGAATCCATCTTAGAATTCATGGCTTCTTGCCATTTCCCGGAGTCTATACTCATAATAGCCTCCTTGTAGGTCTGAGGATCAATATCCTGAGAGTCATCTCCACTGATATGTCTCACATATCTTTCAGGAGGTTGAGATACTCTATTAGACATACGTAAAGTTGGAACTTGTCTGTTAGCTACCTGAATAGACTCGGGCTCTGAAATGGTGCTTAAGCTAGGTTCTCCAACCTTACTTAATTCTATCTTGCTCCCACTGTTTCCACCAAGAATATATTCCTTCTCAAGGAACATGATTCTCTTGGTAACAAAGACCTTTCAATCCTCTAGGTGATAGAAATAATACCCATAAGTTTTCTTTGGGTATCCCACGAATGTGCACCATTATGTCCTTAATTCCAACTTATCATGGTTGTATCTTCCAACGTGGGCCGGACAGCCCCAAATCTTAACGATCTTAAGATCAGACTTCTTTCCTTTCTATAACTCATATGGTGTAGACTCTTGTCAATCATAACTCCTTATAATTCCTATCATGTTAGACCTCCGAATCATTATGGTCTTGACTGCTCGACCAACTATGAAGTTCAGTTAAGTCATCACCATCGTTATAAGATAAGTCTGATTCGATGGGTATGCTCTCGACTGCTCGACCAAGTCATACCATGTCCTTGGTCACAGGTGACATATATATGTCATAGGCAAGAACTCAATCACATAGATATGTGAGCCTCGAGTGACTTGACCAACTCAACCTATGTCAGGATTCAATTTCTTCCTATAACGACGGAAGGCCACGTGGGTCAATCTTATTGCCTTCTGCTTACTGACTTAATATTATTGTAAGAGGGGTCTTTTGTTTTCTATCGGTCTCCTAATATGCCGTGTCACATACATATATATTTAATACATATCTACATCGCATGCACATATATATATATATATATATATATATATATATATATACATACATATATCTAGTAGGTGTATAACATATCACACATGCAAGCCACACCGGATGATCATGAGCTGTCAACTAATATGATTAATCCTAAACCAATGGGCCTAATCACTCACAATAGGATCTATGTATGCATCGACGCATTTCCATGCCCTGTGATTATTGATCTTGTCATCATCGGTTCCGTTGGATCATCACATTACTATGCGTTGTAATCTCCCGCCATGGCATCGTGGGTCCCACTATCATCTCTATGCTCCCTTCGTGCCTCTCCATGTAATTATAAATAATCACAGGTACACAGGCCCGACAATAAACGATAAAAACAAAGGCTCGCAGGCCCCAATAAAAATAATAATCACAATTACACCCATCACATACTTGGCTCATGATCATCTATCAACATCATGCATCACATGTACATCACATCATATGTATGATTACTAGATATATTTAATAATTAATTAAATTATTTAATTAATTATTTTTCTGAAAATCAGGACATGCTAGAAATTTCTAAAATTGTCAAGGGTATTTTTATACTTTTGGATATGAGGACAGTCCTTGAAATTTTCTAAATTCAGAGGAGCAAAATAGTCCTTTTAATAAAAGGAAACCTAGCTTTCCCTTGCCCTCGCCACGCCATTGCCCCTATGCGATCGTTGTTGTTGCACCACCGCCAAGGGGCCACCCTCAGTGCCCGCCCTTGCCAGCAGTGGGCGGTCCTGAGCCATACGCCACGGCCACGCGGCACACCATCAGGTGCAGGCGCTGCACGCCTATGGGTTGGCCTTAGCGACCACGCCTGCAGGGGCCTTGGCCGCTTGGTCATGGGTGGCGCCGCATGGGGCCGAGTTGGCGCCTCCTTCTCACTGACTTCACTGTGAAAATGCAACAAGAATGCATAGAACGATTCTACGCGATATAATCTCATCACACACAGTTCAAAACCAATCTTTCGCATGAAAACCTTGGCTCTTATACCACCATTAGGAAACCTCAACGGGTGCATTACATACGCAGCAAAAATCAAAACAAAATATCAATTTTCCATGGGGATCAAATCGTCGTGCAAAAGATTAGGGTCGCGAAAAAAATCATAAAAATAAAAAAACCACGATGTGTGAGAGATTGATTTTACATGGGGAGATCGTATATCCCTATATTCCAGATCTGGATAGAGAAGATGAAGGAGGTCAAGTGTCCTTATCTCTAGCGGTATCCATACGATGGATCTCTACAGCCAAACTCCTCCAATATGATCTTGCAACTCTTGCATAGAGGGAGGGAGGAGAATAGGAGCGGGAGGCCAAAGTTGCAGCTTATCAACCATGAGTCTCCCCTCCTATTTATAGAGAGTCACCAAAAACCCTAGGGCTCCTGCCTTAGTGGGTATTGGATCTCCATCCAATTATCCACTAACCTTGTATTATTGGATCTCTATCCGATAATCTCCTTAGACGTCTAATTGGATCTTAATCAAGGAACCCATCAGTATAGAGTCTCATCTAATAAGATTAGGGACTAATTGGATCTCCATCCAATCCTTTATTAGCTGAAGCATCCACCATATATGTGTGACCCTCTAGGCCCGATACCGAGCTGGCCGTGAGTCACTCTCATCAGAATTTCTTTCGATATAATGAATTATTATCCCCATCGTAATTTACTCGACTCATCGACTATAATGTACTAGGCCATTATGCCTTAGTCCCCAGACAATATAGGGGGATCGAGTCCATCGGACCTGTTTGTCCATAGTTACCATGTATCTATAATCCCTCATCCAACTAATATTCTAGAGATTGTATATTAGATATGGTACCATCAGGTCACATATGGAATCCTTCATAGTCTCGCTTTAATCGGATTCTCTCGAATGACTCTCTCTTTCAATCTGAATGACCCTGGCTAGGGATTTATCTGAGCAAGCACATATGAGATCTTTATCTTATGATATTGAGAGTGAATGATCCTCTATTGATACTCAATTACCTCTGTAAGGTTGGTTACCAATCCCGATAATTAGTTGTACTAAATCTGAAACTTTCCAAACTTATAAGTTTGGTATCAAAGAAAGAAATACTCATACAAGGCATCCCTAGTGTCTCAAGTCTAAGGACCAAATACACAACTGAGACCATGGAATCACTGTCTAACATTATGTATCATTAACCATATAGCATTCCATAAGCGAATCAATCAATGAACTCATTCTCCAATGAGTACCTATACTATATCCTTAGTGTCTCCACACAAGTGACTATGAGACTAGCCGCCTCCATTATATGAATGGGTATATAGTACACTAGTCTGTATAGTTATCTCGATGTCCCTCTCGAGTAACTTATGACCGGGATTATTTAGGATCTGTGTTTAAAGGTGAATCGATCTCATTATCATGATCTCATCACGAACCGATTCCCATTGCATAGAACCAAGGACATCACAGTATATATACTACAAATAATATAATGTGAGAATATACTAATATTAATCATAAGTAAAATGATCATACAACGTGTCACATGTGCCATCACTCACGTGATTGGCTTGCAGGGCACTTATAACCAATAATCTCCCACTTGACCAAAAGCCAATCACCAATGTATCTGATACCCATCAGGCCCCTATGATGCTCAAATACAATCTGAGCTAGCGGCTTCGTTAGTGGATCTGCAATGTTATATTTGGATAGAACTCTTTCTATTGTTATATCTTTTCGGGTCATGATCACTCTAATAAGATAGAGCCTCCTCAGAACAATTCTAATGAGACCTGTGTTCCCTTATTAGAGTTATCACCCAGTCATTATCACAATATATGGAAGTCAGCTCCATGCTGCTTAGTATAACTCCCATATCCTTGATGAATTTCTTCATCCACACTCCTTCCTTTGCTGCTTCTACTGTAGTAATGTATTCCGCTTCTGTGGTCGAGTTAGCAGTAGTATTTTGCTTGAAATTCTTTCAACTTATTGTACCTTCATTTAGGGTAAAAACATACCCTGAATTTGACTTGCTATCATCGAGTCCATGTAGCCCTCAATCTAGAGGCTACCTACTCCATATACCAGTAAAATATTTTTAGTCCTTCTTAAGTACTTAAGGATACACTTTATTACCTTTCAATGTTCTAAACTTGGATTTGTCTAATACTTGCTCGTGACACTTAGAGCATATGCTATATCAGGCCTGGTACATAACATCGCATACATGATAGACTCTATCGCTGAGGCATAAAGTATCTTATCTATGCCTGCCCTTTCTACAGGAGTCTTTAGGGACTTACTCCTAGAAAGTGATATTCCATGTCTCATCAGTATGAGACCTCTCTTGGAATTCTCCATGTCAAACCCTTTGACAATGGAGTCTATGTACCTAGACTGGGACAAGCCAAGCATCCTCTTAGATCTATCTCTATAGATCTGGATCCCCAAAATATAAGATGCTTCCCCTAAGTCTTTCATGAAGAAGTTTCTGGATCGCCAAGCCTTTACTATGGAGAGCATTCCAACATCATTCCCAATGATTATAATGTCATCCACATATAGCACCAAGAAGTTGATAGTGCTCCCACTTACCTTTCTATACACACAAGGCTTATCTTCATTCCTAATGAAGTCATAAGATCTGATCACCTCATCAAATCTTATGTTCCAACTTCGGAAAGCTTGCTTTATTCCATAAATGGATATAAGCAACCTGCACACTTTATTTGGACTCTCTTTAGATACGGATCCCTCTAGTAGTATCATATACACCTCCTCCTCAAGGTTACCATTAAGGAATGCCATTTTGACATCAATCTGCCAGATCTCATAGTCATAGTGTGCTGCAATGGCCAAAATAATTTTAATGGACTTAAGCATAACTATAGGTAAAAAGGTTTCTTATAGTCAACTCCTTGTCTTTGACGACATCCTTTAGCTACCAGCCTTGCTTTATAGGTCTCTACCTTTCCATCCATTCCGATCTTCATTTTGAAGATCCATTTGCAATCAATAGGTACAATAACCTCAGGTGCATCCATCTCAGAATTCATGGTTTCTTGCCACTTCTCAGAGTCTATACTCATAATAGCCTCCTCGTAGGTCTGAGGATCAACATTCTGAGAGTCATCTCCACTAATATATCCTACATATCTTTCAGGAGTGTGAGATACTCTACTAGACCTATACAAAGTTGGAACTTTTGTATTAGGTACATGAACAGACTCGGGCTCTAGAATGGTGCTTGAGCTAGGTTTTCTAACCTTGCTTAATTCTATCTTGCTCTCACTGTTTCCACTAAGAATATGTTTCTTCTCAAGGAACACGACTCTCTTGGTAATAAAGACCTTTCAATCCTTGATGTAATAGAAATAATACCCATAAGTTTTCTTTGGGTATCCCACGAATGTGCACTATTCTGTCCTTGATTCCAACTTATCATGGTTGTATCTTCCAACGTGGGTAGGAGAACCCCAAATCTTAACGATCTTAAGATCGAGCTTCTTTCCTTTCCATAACTCATATGGTATAGACACTACCAACTTTGATGCAACTCTGTTCAGAAGGTAAGCTGTGGTCTCTAGGGCATAACCCCAAAATGAGATGGATAGGTCAACGAAACCCCACTGTGATAGAATCCCATTGTCCACGAGGATATGAGTGAACTCCATACTCAAGTACTCTCCTTCTTGATCTGATCAAAGAGTCTTAATACTCTTTCCAATTTGGTTTTCTATCTCATTCTTATATTCCCCGAATTTCTCAAAGGCCTCAGATATGTACTTCATTAAGTACATGTGTCCATACCTAGAGAAATCATGAGTGAATGTAATGAAATATAAGTAACTACCTATAGCCTGAGTCGATATGGGACCACATACATCACTATGTATGAGTTCCAATAACTCGGTGGCTCTCTCTCCAGTTCTACTAAAAGGAGAGTTAGTTATCTTCCCATAAAGACAAGGTTTGCAAGTTGCATATGACTCATAGTCAAATGGATCTAAGTATCCATCTTTCAGCAACTTTTGAATCCTTCTCTCATGTATATAACCTAGCCTACAATGTCATAAGTATGCATTATTCATCTCATCTCTTTTTCTCTTAGACATATTTATATTTATGATATATGGAGAAGTGTCTAACATATATATACCATTTATAAGGGTCCCTCTAGTGATGATCTCATCATCCATAATTATTGAATAACTATTATTCTCAAAAACTAATTTATATCTACTAATTGTCAAACAAAAGATGAAAATAATATTTTTGATAGTAGAGGAAATAAAATCGTATGCATCCAATGCAATAATAACTCCACTAGGCAAATGTAGGGTGACCTCCCCAATAACAACTACAGTAACTCTTGCTCCATTGCCTATCTTGAGGTCCGTCTCACCTCTAGTCAATTTTTTAGATCTTGCCATAAAATGCAACGAATTGCATATATGATAAGCACTCTTGGTATCCAATACCTATGTGTTATCATAAAAATCTAACAAGTGGAGACTAATCATGAATATACTTGAAGCTTCTCCAAGCTTCTATTTCACCTTCTCTACAAGGTAGTCCTTACAGTTCCTCTTCCAATGCCCATCTTGGCCGTAGTGAAAGCATTGTCTTTTGTCCTTTACCAGGTATTTCGTGGTAACCTTTACCTTACCTGATCTTTCTTTGCCCATGCCCTTCTTAAGGGTCTTACTAGCCTTTCTTTTTTTCTTTATTGGTCTCACCAATATAGAGAACTGGCTTCTCTTTCTTGATAGTGCTCTCAGCTTCCCTCGATATATTGAGGAGCTCAAATAGTTCCACCTCAAGCTTGTTCATATTAATGTTAATAATGAACTGTGAAAAGGAATCCGGTAGGGACTGAAGTATAAGATCAACACACAGGTTATCCTCTAGGATTATCTATATACTTCACAAAGTGAGCGATCTCATCCTTGCTTGTCCTTTCTCCCGACATGGGCATAATCATGTTAAGGACATATAGGATTTTCTCTTCTGTGATAATAATTCTTAAATTATAGAGCTTTTGGACCAATGAGGTGGTTGGCATCAAGTATGCCACGTAGGTTTTTGCAAGCGACAAATAAGATATAGTGTAAATTAAATAATATGTAGATTTTATAAAAAATACTAATTAAGATATAGACTTCTATCTTAATGTACTCCCACTATTTTCTTAGCGAATCATGTGACACCCTCGACACATGAGACGAAAGTCTCCGGTAGACTCCTAGTGGGGATCGGGATCCAATCGGCATCTTAGTGCAACCTCGAGGGACTTGACCAATTACACTAAGCCCAAAAGGTAGGCAACTCTTGCAAATCACAACTCCTTATGATTCTCGTCATGTTCGGCCTCCGAATCATCATGGTCTTGAGGGACTCGACCTTCCATGACATTCACTTAAGTCATCACTATCGTTACAAGATGAGTCTGATTTAATGATATGACCTCGAGCGACTCGGCCAAGCATATCATGTCCTCAAGTCACCGGTGACATCTCTATGTCGTAGGCAAAAACTCGATCACGTAGATAGGTGAGTCTCGAGAAACTTGACCAACTCAACCTATGTCGTGATTCAATTTCTTCCTATAACGATAGAAGGTCACGTGGTTCAATCTTAGTGCCTCATGCTTACCGACTTAATATTAT
Source organism: Ensete glaucum (assembly GCA_021527575.1). Taxonomy (NCBI): domain Eukaryota; kingdom Viridiplantae; phylum Streptophyta; class Magnoliopsida; order Zingiberales; family Musaceae; genus Ensete; species Ensete glaucum. The sequence goes on from CM038559.1 coordinate 21,320,569, forward strand.
CGTAGCAGGGATTTTTGTTTCGTATTGGTCTCCTAATATATCATGTCACACACATACATATTTAATATATATCTGCATCACATGCAAATATAAATAAATAAATAAATAAATATATATATATATATATCACAAACATATATATCTAGTAGGTGTATAACACATCACATATGCAAGCCACACCGGATGATCATGAGCCGTCACCTTATATGATTAATCCCTAGCCAATGGGCCTAATCACTCACAATAGGATCTATGTGTACATCGACGCATCTCCATGCATTATGATTGTTGATCTCGTTCTCATCGATTTCGTCGGATCATCGCATCACCATGCGGTATGATCTTCTTCCATGGTATCGTGGGTCTCACTGTCACCTCCATGCTCCCGCCGCACCTCTCCATGTAATTATAAATAATCACAGCCATGCAGACCTAACAATAAATGGGAAAAGCGAAGACTCGTAGGCCCCAATAATAATAATCATTATGATCATAATTACACACATCATAACACATGGCTTATGATCATTCATCCACATCATACATCACATGTACATCACATCATATGTAGGATTACTAGATATATATAATAATTAATTAATTATTTTTTTAGAAATGAAGACATGCTCAAAATTTTTAGAATTGTTAAGGGTATTTTCATAATTCTGGATGAGAGGACAGTCCTCAGAATTTCTAAAATTATTGAGGGTATTTTGAAAATTTTATATACGAGGACAGTCCTCGAAATTTTCCAAATTGAGAGGGGCAAAATAGTTCTTTTCTTAAAAGGAATGCCCTACATCCTCCTCTTCCCTCTCTGCGTCGCCACCGCCGTCGCTGGCTCCTGCGCAAGCAGTGGGCGCTATGCCTTTACGGGCTAGCCGCGGGTGGGCGTTGCCCTTGTGGCCTCATCGGGCCGAGCCTTGCCGGCGCGGAGGGCACTACCCGTGGCCTCACCGGAGAGCAACCCCTTGGGTGGCTGGCCGCTCACGCGCCGCCTATAGCCGGATGCCCTGTGGGCATCGCTCTGCCATGCCCAGCACTGTGCCCGTGGGTGGCCGAATGGTTGCCCCTATGCATGGGGCCTTGGCAATGCACCGCCTGGTGGTCAGCACAGGAGGCCTGGCCGTGGCTGACCGCCCATCCTCCTCCTCACTGTGTTTGCTACAAAAACGCAGCAAGAACACTTAGAATGATTCTATGCGATTCAATCTCATCACACACAATTTAAACTAGTTTCCCACGTAGATCAAATCATCGTGCAAAAGATTGGGACTGTGAGAAAGGAGTACTCATATAAGGCATCCTTAGTGTATTAAGTCTAAGGATTAGATACACAACTGGGACTATGAAATCACTATTTGATATTAGATATCATTAACCATATAGGATTCCATAAGCAGATCAATCAGTGAACTCATTCTCCAATGAGCATCTGTACTATATCCTTAGTGTCTCCACATAAGTGGCTATGAGACCAGTCGCTTCTATTATATGGATAGGTATATAGTACACCGGTCTGTCCGGTTATCTCGATGTCTCTCTCGAGCAACCTATGACTGGGATTATTTAGGATCTATGTTTAAAGGTGAATCAATCTCATTATCGTGATCTCATCATGATCCGATTCCCATTACACAAAACCAAGGACATCATAGTATATATGCTACAGATAATATAATATAAAAATATATCAATATTAATCATAAAAGATCACACAGAGTATCACACATGCCATCATTGATGTGATTAGCTTGCAGGGCACTTGTAACCAGTAGCTCTGATACCAAGTGTTAGAACCCCGTAGGATTCTAAGCTTGGGTTGATCTCTGTAGGGATCGGCCCTCCTTGGAACTCTCTAGAGGTTCCTCCCTCCTTGGTAGTCAGTCACAATGGCTGAAAAGGATTGATCTATTGCTTGATAAAGAAGATGGTTTATATGCTTATTTATAGGGTTCATGAAGAGACCCCCTAAACCAAGATTCATAATAAGAGTCCTACTAGAAATAAAACTCTAACTCCAACTCCTACTTTAAGTGAAGCTCTACTAGAAGAGTCCAAGCTCTAGAAGAGTCCCAACTATAGAAGGAACTTAACCCTAGCCAACTTTCCCAACCAAGGTGGGCGGCCAATTAGGGCTTATTATAATTATGACTTAGTTAACTTTGACCTGAATCTAACTCCGACTCCTAACCTGACTCCAATTTAGCTGAATCCTAGCCCTATTTGGATTTGGGCTGATTTATTATAATAGACTCAAATCTCCTCTTAGCTAACCTAATGTCAGGTCTAGGTTGGCCAACAAGGCCCAATCTAAGGATCAACTCAATCGACTAGGACCCAACTCGAGTAGGGTCCTAATATTATCATCTTTATGATGAAAGTTGTGTTGTAAAATTTTAACTGTGTATTTGCTATCATATCTTTGATCTTGTTGCCGAAATCTTGCTATCATATTCATCTTCATATTTTACATTGGCTTGGTTTTCCTTACTAGTGGTTTCTAACTTAATTCTTCTTTAAATCTTTGACATAATTGTTGAAACTTTTCATCAAATTGCTGTTCTTCGACGTAAAATTATGTTGTTGCATCTACCACATCCGATCTTGCTGCCATCTTATTATCATATTTGCCACTGTATCGGTATCATTTATATTGCTGTTATTCTTGTTGATTTCATGCTGCCATATTCCTCAAAATACTATTGCAATATTGCTAGAACTTTCATTGTAAAACTGTAGTCTTTTGATAAAACATTTTGCTGCAATACTTTTCGGTGTTTCTTGCTGCATACACAATTAATCTCTATCGAATTTGTTACTGCCATATTGCTATCACTATTCTCATCATCTTGCTGCCATCTTCATTGGTTTCTTGCTATCAAAATCATCCATATACTGCTAGAAATCCTTTTGTCGGAAAACTACTATTCTTGATGAAGAATTCTACAGCAACATCTTTTGGCACTTCTTGCCGCAACCACACCAAACCGGTTGTTGCCCCTAATAACAACCCTAAACCTTCCTTCCCAACCTTAAACCACTACCATTGAAACTCTTTCCAGCCCCCACAACACCCTAAAACTGCAGCACCAACAACAACCTAAACTGTAAACTATCAATCCAAAACCACAACCTTGATCCATCACCCTTTCAGCCACCAATCTATACCGAAACCATTATTGTTACCAACAGCAACCCTAAGCCATCCCTCTAACTTTAACCCTTGGTCATCATACCCCATATACAACCCCTATGGCAGCTCCAAACCATAGCCCCAATAGCAACAGAAAATAGCAAACTATTAGCCCCAAACCACAACCATCTACCCTTGATCCACCGTCTCTTTCAGCCACTAATCCATCCAATCGGTTCATACCATTGGCCTAACAACAAGAGAAGGATCTTGACATTACAGATCTAGATCTTACGCCATGGCATTAGTAGATCTGATCGGTGCCAAAGTTGGAGGCCTTTGAGACATGTATAGAGGACAGACTACACGCTCTCTTCGCAGAGTTTATATTACGCCGATCACCGAGCCCAAGAACATCACACTATGATGAGAGTTCTGATCATATGGAGAACCCACTAGAGAAAGAGGAACTTGTGATAGACTCATCGTATCCATGCATAAGGGTCGACTTCTCTCGATAGGAAGACAAAGACCTGACTGGGTGGATTTCGCGCATGGAATGGTACTTTCGCTATCACAGGACCCCAAAGGCTTCTATGGTCGATATTGCTACCATCCATCTATGAAAAGAAGCTATTAAGTGGTATGATTGGTATAAGCACACCCATGGAGTCCCCACATGGAGGTAATTCAAGAGCGGATTATTGATTCGCTTTAGACCGATGGAGTCCGAGAACACGAACGACTAACTCGTGAAGATTCGCCAAACCTCAACTGTGCAAGAATATCAAACTAGGTTTAAGCATCTTTTTAATCAAACTCAAGATTCGACTAAAAAGTAGTTGTTAGGGACGTTCATCGAAGGATTAAAGTCAGAGATCAAATGTGAAGTCAAGGCGCGACAACTGTATACATTGAGGGCTACCATCTCCTTTGCCCACATCTTTGAGGAACGGCTGAACAACGATGGCTGAAGGACCAAGATCATGAACTGACCAACAACCATCAAGTCTTCAGCTTCCCCTACTACCAATTGAACCTCTTAGCCCAAGGAACTTACCTAAGAAGAATGCCAAGAAAGATCGTCAAAAGGCTATGTTAGCACTGTGACAAACTATGGAGTAGATATCGCCACTACAAAAAGGGAAATCTTTTGGTGATTGAACATGAGAAGGAATATGTAGAGGAAGAACCACAGCTGGCCATCAGCACCATACATGCCCGAGTCGATGGTAGATCTATAGAGGAATTCTAATATAGATTGATCTTTTGAAAGGGGGTCAACCCTTGAAATGTTGTAAGGGTTCCTCCCTCCTAGTAGTTGGTCATAAGGCTGAAAGAAAGTCGATCTATTGCTTTATTAAAAAGTGGTGGAGACTACACGCTTAGATATGGCTCCAAACTCTAACCCTAGGGAGGCTTCTCCCAAAGCCAAATCCCTTTATTACCCCTCCTACCTAACCGGCTTGGCCAAAAAGGGGGCGGCGGCTAGGCAGGATGCAATAAACCATGCGTCCCCTACTCAAACCTTAGTCAACCTATCCAGTAAGGGGAGGCAATGGCTAGGAAGCCCTAAGGCCCTAAGATTAAACCTAGCCAACCTACTTTATAAGATAGTAGGTTGTTAGGTGGGGTTTATTACAATCTCTTAGGATTTTTTATTAATTGCTACTTGATTGAATAGGACCCAACCCTACTAGGGTCCTATCAAGCCCATCCTTTTTAGATCAACATTGTCCTCAAGGCTGAGGTTCCATGAACTCAGGAAACCTAATCTTCATATTTTCATATGATTCCCACGTGGCATCTTCAATAGGCAGGTTATTTCAGTGCACCATTACTTTAGTAGAGGGACGTCGATGATGTATCACAATCCTGTGGTCAAATATGGCTTGAGGTTGGGCTAGGATGTCTCCATCAATAGTAGTGTTGGGCAGCTGAATCTGTGTTTACTCGTTCTCTCCCAGTTTGGGATTTATGAAGGACATGTGGAAGACATGGTGAATTTTTGCATCAGCAGGTAAGTTTAATTTGTGCGCCATAACTCCTATGCGCTCTGTGATCTGATAGGGCCCACAAAAGTGTGGAGATAACTTCATGGAGGCCCATTTTTTTATGGATAGTTGCTTGTATGGCTGAAGATGAAGAAAAACCCAATCTCCTACTAAGAACTCCCTTTCTCTTCGGTCAGCTTGTTGCTCCATTCTAGTTTGAGTGACTAGAGATTATCCTTTAGGAGCTATAGGAGTTTATCCCTATTAATTAATTCTCAATCGATCTGATCTACCTTGATCGAGCCAATTACATATCTTGGAATTACAAGGGCAAGTCGACCATACACTACTTCATATGGAGTACATTTAGTTGAGGAGTGATATGTAGTATTGTGCCACCATTCGGCCTAAGGAAACTATTTTGTCCATTCTTTTGGTTTGTCACTAGTGAAACATCTGAGGTATATCTCTAAATACTTGTTTATCACTTCAGTTTAGCCATCGGTCTGTGGGTGGTATGCCGTGCTCATCTTTAGCTTGGTGCACAACATCTGAAATAGTTCGGTCTAAAATTTACTAGTAAAGACCCTATCACGATCACTTACAATAGACTTTGCATCTTATGTAGTTTTATAATATTTTGCATAAAAATTTGGGCAATGCTAAAAGTAGTGTAGGGATTTCAGACCGCACAAAAATGAGCATACTTTGTAAGTTGGTCAACCACTACAAGAATTATGCTTTTACCTTGGGAAGATGGCAATCCTTCGAATAAATCCATGGATATGTCAATCCATACTAAGTCTGGTATGAGTAGTGGTTGTAGTTTTCTAGGACTTGCCACTACCCTTTTGTCATTGGCATTTATCGCACTGTGCTACAAATTCAGAAATAACTTTTTCATCCCTCTCCAATAGAAATTTTGTTTAATTCTTTTGTAGGTTCTTAGAAATTTGGAGTGCCTTACTGAAGGTGTGGTGCAACTCTTACAAGAGCATTTTTATGCAAGGGGAGTTGGGTATAAGCATGAAGCAACCTTTGTAGCGCAGATCTCTTGAATCCCAACTGTAGTATGCTATGGAGTTTGGTTCCTCCTCCAATTTTTTTATGATATTATTGGTCTTTGGATTCTTCATCCATTCCTCCCTAATGTCCTCGAGAAAACTACTAGTTGGAAGGGAGACTACCAAAAATTCTATTTGCTTGGGTAGCCGTGAGAGTGCATGTGCACCCAAGAAGCTTTGTTACCCAATTTTTGCTATTCGTGGGAGGATATCTTCTGCTCCAAGAAATATTTGAGGCTTCTATGGTTAGTTTTTATTTGAAAGCACCGACCAATCAGGTATAGTCTCTATTTCATTACTACGTGCATAATTGCGAGCATCTCCTTATCATAGACTGATATTTTTTTATGGGAGGGAAACAACGCCTTACTGGTGTATGTGAGTGGTTGTCCATCTTGCATGAGAATGGTGTCAATCACAACTTCGGATGCATCGGCTTCAATGACAAAGGTTCGGCTGATATCGGTTAGTGCTAGCATAAGAGTTATCGTCTAGCCGCCTTGAGTCTGTTGAAGGCAGCAGAGGCTTTGCCCAACCATTAGAAAGTATCTTTTTTCAGTAGGAAGGTGAGGGGTGCATTGATCTTCCCATAATCTTTCACAAATTTACTATAGTAGTCTATCAATCCAAGAAAACCGTGTAGTGATTCACGTTCTTCGATTTCGACAAACCTTGCATCGGCTCAATTTTTGTAGGGTCTACCGCCACTCCTTCTAATATGAGGTACCTAAGATATTCCGCCTTTTGTTGGAGAAAGCTGCACTTAAACTATTTAACAAAAAGGACATTCTCTCGAAGGATCGTTAAAATAAGTCATAGGTGCTGAAAATGGCTCTCAAGGGAAGGGTTGTAGATGAGAATGTCATCGAAAAATACTAGCATAAACTTGTAAGGAAAACTTTAGAAAATATCATTCATAAGACTTTTGAAGGTGGAAGTAGCATTAGTGAGTCCAAAAGGCATTACCAAAAATTTGTAATGGTCATTGTGCATTCAGAATACAGTTTTTAGAACATCGTCTTCACATACCCGAATTTGATGATACCCGGATTGGAGGTCCAACTTTGTAAAGACTCGAGCTCCCCTTAATTCATCAAGGAGTTAATCCACCACTAGAGCAGGGTATTTATCTTTGACGGCGATGTTAGTGAGAGCTCGGTAATCAACTCCCATTCACCATATTCTATCCTTCTTTTGTATGAGAAGCACCGATGACGAGTAGGGGCTGCAGCTTGGCCAAATGACCCTAATTTCAAGCATCTCCTTCATAATATTTTGTATTTTATCCTTCTAGAGGTGGGGATAGTGGTATGACTGATTGTTCACTGGTGGTTTACTCAAAAGAATTAGAATTCGATGGTCATTCTGTCGGGTAGGAGGAAGGTTGTGCAGTTCGACGAAGACATTGGCAAATTCAACAAGCAGATGAGCGAGGTTTTGATCTTTAATTTTCGTTATCTTCCCCTCTGGTTGCTGCTAGAGCAAGAACCCACCATTTGTCTTGTGCAACATTTCTCCATTCGTTGAGTGGAAATAGTCATTACATTGCTTTTGCGCTCCTCGTGTAGGATCACCTGTTTGCCTTATAGTAAAACTTCATAATTAATTTTAAAAAAATTTTAGGAGATGTCATCTAGTGTTGTTAACCACTCTATTCCAAGTATGGCCTCATAATCATCAATTGGGAGGAGGAAAAAAATAGCAATAATTTCCTATTCCTTCAGCAATAGTTTCACCTACGGGCACTTTTGGTCACACTTTAGGATCCGACCGTTGGCAACCTTAACATTAAATTTGCTGCAATCCTCAATGTGAAGCACCATTCAAATAGCCACCTTACTGTTCAAGAAGTTGTTGGTGCTCCTAGTATCGATCAGGACAGTAATCGATTATTGTTTGAGTAGGCCGTCAACCTTCATGTTTTGCAAGTTTGTGTAGTCAGCGAGAGCATGCATCAAGGAATCGGTTGGTTAGGGCTCTTCTTTTGCATCCTCCTCTTCATGATCAAGGCTCTCTTCTGCATGTTCAAGGTCCTCTCTTCAATGGGTTCAATCACAAGAAGTCTTCTTTTTTTGTAACGATGCTCGCGGCTCCATGGCTTGTCGCAATGCCAACATATTCCTTTCACATATCGCTCCTGAAGCTCTTCTCTTATTAATCTTTTTAGTGCAGAGGGTTGGTTGATAGTAGGAGGGGCTGAAGGCCTCAGTGGTGTTAGTTAGGGGGTGACCCTAGTCTTTCAGGTTTCTTGGTTCAATCACTCCTCTTGAAGTAGTGCGAAATAGATGGTCGCCATGAGTGTGTATGGTTGTCGCGGTTTAACTTCTCCCTAAATCTTCGGTTTCAAGCCTTTAATAAAAGTTCCTAATTGTTGAATCTGAAATTTTGATGATGAAATCAATTGATGAGTCTTTGATCTAACAAGGTTGTTAGAGTTGATTGATGCAGGATTAACTATGACAGAGAGACTATTACAATCAGAGGTTTGGCTAGAGTCAAGTCCAAGTATCGGGCTGGGGTTCGAACAATACAGTTGGGAACTCACCTAGAGTGCAAGAGCTCTTCGAGGATATCAGGAGTATGCTAGGACGGCCCAAGGGAGTTCACCGGAAGAAGACCGAGACTTGCCGGAAGATTATCGGGGGTAGCCGAAAGGCTTACCGGGAGTTGGAAAGGTCTTGAAGTGGATTTGTAGCTATATTGATTGTAATTAATTAAGTCATAGTTAGCATCATGTAGGTTTAACCATGACGGTGAAAAAGAATTACAGATCAGACATGGATACAGGATCAAGCTTAGGCATTGTGCCAAGGTTTAGACGATGCAATGGGAGCTCAGTGGGAGTTCGCTAGAACTTCTTTAAAAGTATCGGGAAGATCGCTAGGAACACACCGGGAGATCACCGAAGGAAGACTGTGAGACTCACCATAGGGAATGTCGGAGGTTGCCGGATTACAAGACTGAGGTCATAAACTTGATGGTCATGTTTGATTGTAATCTTTAAGTCATAGGTTAAGATTGAGTCTTAAATTAGTATGATTTGGAAGGAATCTAAATCAACTAAAAAAGGCAACCAGGTCCACTAAAAGGGTTTGCTCTGATTGAGCTCAATTGGTTGACCAGAGAATTGGTCAACAAGTGGTTCAAGTCGAGATTGGGAAAGTAAAGGGAATCACATTTTCGTGATTCTCAACGGTTGAACCGCTGGTAAGCGGTGGTTCAACTAATTGTACCTTGGAAATAGCATGGTTGTCAGCGGCTGAACCACCTTGGAGTGACAGGTAAACTACCCATACTAGGATTTCGGGTGGCTGACCTGCCTAGGTTAGCGGTTGAACTGCCCGTACCCGATTTTTTTGGGAATGTTTGAATTTTGGCTCCATAATTCTGAAGCCACTTGGTGCCTATAAATACCCCAAGATTTCTTGCATTCGATACAATAATTTTAGGAGATAAAGTTTATAAAAAACTTATGTGAATTGTAAGAAAAAGAAAAGGGGTAAGGGAGTGATCTAAGAGTTGTAATCTTATCTCCCTTGTAAGATTGTAAGAGTTTGGTCTTCACCCAAAGAAGATCGGTAGTGGACATTGGTATGCCTCAAGGAGGAGGACTCGGGAGTGGATGCTAGTGTGTCTCAAGGAGAAGGACTCGGGAGTGGACGTAGGCCAGTTGGTGCCGAACCACTATAAAACTATGAGTTCTCTTTGCTTATCTTGCTCACTACTTTTCTATTGACGCTTTTGAGTTTATTTACGTTTTGAAAGCAAGGTTTCGAAATCAAGGACTTTACTTATGATATTGTCTATTTCATTATTCGGATTTGCTTATTCTTTATTGAGTCATTTTTAAGCAAGAAGCTTAGCATTTCTCTATAAGATTTAATTACTTTACTTGAAAGAAAATCAAAAAGTTTTTCGTTAAAATGAGAATTCACACTTACACTAATTCACCCCTTTCCCCTTTTAGTGCCAATTGATCCTAACAATTAGTATCAGAGTAAGGTTCTTACTCTTTGGATTAACACTCACTTGAGTAAATAGTCTTGTTTGGCATGAATAAGGATCAATGCATCACAAGTCCTCCTATATTTAATGAGATGAACTATACATCTTGGAAAATTCTGTATCTTTTTGGCTTTAATAGATATTGATTTATGGTGCATTGTTGAAAAAATTTTTAGAAGTCATCCAATCTAACAAATGATTGGAATGATTGTGAAAAATAAATATTTTCATTGAACGCAAAGGCTATAAATGTCTTATATTATGCTCTCGACCAAAATCAATTTGATCGGATTTCCTCTTTTGATTCGGCTTTCGATATATGACATATATTAGAAATGACATATGAAAGCACAAGTAATCTAAATGAATCACTAAATGAAAATACTTCTAAAAATGAATTTGAAGAACACTTTCCAAAAATGAATTTGAAAAATACTTTCCAAATAACAGGAAGTATAATGAATTGAGAACAAATGAGGACCTTCTAAAGAATAGGAATGAATTTGAACTAAGCTTGACATATGACTCCTCGAGTGAAACTTCGAGTGATGAGGACCTTCAACATGAACTCTTGACAAATGAATCAGAAAAGTTAATAAACAAAAATCATAAAAATAAACTTAAATTGGACAAAACCTCTTGCTATGAACGTAAGAAGCCGAGGTGCTCTGAAGATAAAGTATACAACCAAGAAGGAGAATCTCATACTTATGGTATCGACAACGAGGTTAGTGATCCATTAAGTATTTCTTTTTCAGAATTATTAAATATATTTCATAAATTATTTGATGTATTTAGAAAATTAGCAAATCTTATAAGTTGCTAAAAAATGAACATGATTTGTTAGTTGGTAGATTTGATAAAATTCATGATTTATTAGCATCACATAACCCTTGTTCTAAATGTAAGATGCTAGATAGTGTTAAAGAATAAAATATCATACTTAAGACAATATTAGAAAATTTTGAAATTAGGAACAAATCCCTAAATATTATTCTTTCCAATAAGGGTTATATTAATATAAGAAATGACATTGATTTTGTTGGTAATATTCAACCAAAACCAACCATTTTAATTAAAGGACCTACCTTAAATTTACCATCCAAAATCAAATATAATTTTTATGAAAAATTAGGACATAAGACAAACAAATATCTATTTAGAAAATTTAGTCCATACCAATTAGTTTGGGTTCCTAAGGGAAACTTCATACAATAAAAAATAATTAGAAAAGAGAAATAAAGTTCTTTATGAATGACCCATTGTAAAATGGGTACCTAAATAAAAAACATCTTTCTTTATAATTTGCCTCTAAATTAAAACTAGGAGCCTCCAATAATGCTTTAAATACTCAAGATATATAACATGAGATTTAACACTCTTTTAAGCTCATTTGTCTAAATACTAACAAGATAAATTATTAAAAATAAAAATAAATTTTTATTATGATTGTGCATAACCCTTTCATTGCATGCTATAATTAGAATGAAGAAAGTTTAGTTATCTTGAATAAAAGTCATATATATGAAAAAAAAGATTTTCATGATGATTATTGTGTTAATTGTATTGACTTGAGCTGATAATGTGTTAATTTTGAACCTAAAAATCATATAAAAAATCATTTTTCTTTAAAAGAAAATTTTCTTGATAACATGATAGAATCATTCAATATAGAAAAATCATTGGAATTTATTTAAAAAATATCTTATTGTGATGACTCCACTTGAAAGTGATTTACTCATTTGGATTTATCTTATCATAACCTTGATCGATAATGCATAGCTAGAGTATGCTAAGACTAGAACTAAAAGAATGTAAGTTATTGTTAATAAAAAATTATTCATATTGAAATTTATGAAAATAAAATTTTGATGATGATTGAAAAAATAGGTTCAAAATCATTGGCTTAAATATTTGGAAAGGCTATTGTTGAATTACTTAAATGTTATGGTTATTGAATAATTGATTTAAATGGTTAAATAGTTATATGTTAAGATTGAATATGTGTTGATAGATTACTTTTGAATTTGAATATGAAATAAATACAAATTTGGAAATGAGTTTGTCTAACTCTTTGCATTATGTGTAAAGAGTTAGACTCAATTAAAAGTTGAAATTGAGATAGGTTCTATTTTGATTGAACATATTTATGTTCAATGACACCATGCTTGATGACTTTATATTTCGAAATTATGCATGATGATATTTGTGATTTATAGTTTATTGATATTTACCATAATATCTTTTTTTTTATTTTAAATGATGATACATATTAGCTTAAAAGACAAAGACATGCTTGTATGAAATAAATAAGAAATACATTTTTCTTAAAAATTTCTATATCTTATAAATTTTTTAAAAAGAGATTAATGAATTAATTATGTTATTTTTTATGAATCTCTTAAAGTATGAAAGTGATTTTTATGATTTGATGATTTGAACTTGAATAAGTTATTATCATGATTTTTGGTAAGTTTAGAAAATAAAACTTGAAATCTTTACATAAATACTTTGATTACGAACTTGACACAAAATTCCTAATTGTTACTTTGATAATGACTAAGGGAGAGACAAAAATAATATTTTGTAATAATGAATTTAAATACATTGATTATGAAAAAACTTTATTAGATGAGGAGCTATTTGCTAAAGAAAAAATTAGGAATTTTAAATACATAAGATTTGCATGATTGGATTTCTATTTTTCTTGAAATTTTGAATACATAAGATTTTTTGATTATTTATGTTGAATTCACAAACAAAAAGGAGGGGCAAATTTATTAATTTAAATAATGTCTTTTGGTACTTAAAGATTTTTATTTTATGATATTATCTAATTGTACTTTTGGGCGTAATTTGAATATAGATGTTAAGAAGAAATTATGCAATCATATATCTTTCTTGATAATGACAAAAAGTGAGAGATAAAATTATCAATATGATTAGTAGTAAATTGGATATGATAACATTGAATGAGAAATAATTTGCTTAGAAGAAAATTCAGAATTTTAAATTTTCTAAATACATGTGAAATGCATAATTCAAAATTTGAACTTGATTTACTATTTTCCTTTGGATTTCTTGGATTTTATAAATTACACTTCTTATCAAAATTTGCATGTAAAATGCATGATTTGCTTGATTTACTGCATTGCTTGAAATTTACATAAGATAAATTAAATTGTATTGGTAGCTCTTAATTTTTTCCTGGATTTCAAAATTTACATCTATAAAATTTACATCTCTAAAATTGAGTATTTTTGTGACATGATGTTTTTCACTTTTCTCTCCTTGATTCCACCTTATTGTTTACAAAAAGGGGAGAAAATCTATATGAAAATAATGATTTGTTATTGTTTAAATTTATTTGCTATATTTTCTTGAAATCTACATGAGAAAGACTTGTTGAGCTTATATTTGAAAATTTCTTTTAAAATCTTACATCTACAAGATTGACGTTAAGAGTTAAGAATGCTAGATCATGAAAATATATAAATTACTAATCTAGATTTCCTGAGATTAAACTTTTTATGATAATATTTGTGAAAACTTTCTCCACGTTCTTTATCTTTTTGTTCACAAAAGAGGGAGAAAATTTGCATGATGTTTTGCTACTTTACGGATTTATTTACTTGATTGCTTGAACTTATATGAGATGATTTTAAATGCATGAGTAGATCCTAAATTTTTTAATCTTCTTGAATATCTTGGATCTTTGAGCTTATCTTCAAAATTCACATCTACAAAATTGAGAGCTATACTTAATGATGTTTTATAACTCCTCCCTTATTTTCTTTCCTTCCTTTCCATAAGAGTAATAATTTTTTTTGTGACTCATGTCATATTTTACAAAGGGGGAGCAGAAACTTATGTGCCTTAAAATCTTTAACCCTATATTTTATATTTTTATTGATGATAAAGGGGGAGAAATATACATTGATGATACATAATATTGATGATATACATTGATGACACATGATATTGATGATATATATTGATGACACATGATATTAATGATAATATTGATGTCACATGATATTGATCATATACTTGGATATCTTGGATATGGATGTATAATTATTTTTAAAATTTATAAAAATCCTTGATGAGTTTATGACTTGATAAATTAAAAGTAAATTTTTTGTTGAGGTATGAGTATCTCATTGCAATCCTTGAAACATTATTTGCTTGGAATATGATTCGTTTCATGATACTTGAATTTAAGAGTATGTGGTTCTCTTGAATTTAAGTTTTCCTTATTGAGGCATGGATTTAGGGGGAGTTAAGGATTAACCCCTGTCATCAATTGATTGTCATCATCAAAAAGGGGGAGATTGTTGAATCTCAGATTTTGATGATGAAATCAATTGATGAATGTTTGATCTAATAAGGTTCTTAGAGTTGATTAATGCAGGATTAACTATGACATAGGTCTAGCAAGAGTCAAATCCAAGCATCGGGCCGCGGTTTGGACGATGCGATTGAGAACTTGCTTGGAGTGCATCAAGAGCTCGCCGATAGTATCAGAAGCTTACCAGGATGGTGCAAGGGAGTTCATCGAAAGAAGACTGAGACTCATTGGAAAATTATCGAGGGTAGCCGAAAGGCTTGCCAGGAGTTGGAAAGATCTTGAAGTGGATTGTGGTCATGTTGATTGTAATTAATTAAGTCATAGTCAGCATCTTGTAGGTTTAACTACGACGGTGTAAAAGAGTTACAAATCAAACATGGACCCAGGATCAAGCTTAGGCATCGGGCCAAAGTTTGGACGATGCGAGAGTTCACTAGAACTTCGCCAAAGGTATCGGGAAGATTACTAGGAACATGTTGAGAGATCATTGGAGGAAGACTGTGAGACTCACCGCAGGGAATGTTGGAGGTTGTTAGATTATGAGAGTGAGGTCATAAGCTTGGTGGTCATATTTGATTGTTATCTTAAAGTTATAGATTAATATTAAATCCTAAATGAGTGTGATTTAGAAAGAATCCAAATCAACTCAAAGAGGTAATCGGGTCTACTAAAAGGGTTCGATTAAGCTTAGGTTGAGCTTAATTGGTTGACCAGAGAATTGCTCAACATGTGGTTCAAGTTGGGATTAGAAAAGTGAAGGGAATCACTTTTTCGAGATTCCCGATGGTTGAACCATTAGTAAGCGATAGTTCAAATGGCTGTACCCTAGAAACAAGGTTGCTATCAATGGTTGAACCACATAGGACTAGCGGGTAAACCACCCGTACCATGATTTCGGGTGGTTAAACTACTCAGGTCGATGGCTGAACTGACCATACCAAGTTTTTCTGAGTATGTTTGAATTTTTTAGCTCCTGAAGCCACTTGAGGCCTATATATATCCAAAGTTTTCTTGCATTCCATACAATAATTTTAGGGGATAAATTTTATGAAAAACTTGTATGAATTGTAAGAAAAAGAAAAGGGATAAGGGAGTGATCAAAGAATTGTAATCTTGTCTCTTTTGTAAGATTGTAAGGGTTTAGTCCTCACCCAAAGAAAATCGATAGTGGATGTCAGTGTGTCTTAAGAAGGAGGACTCAGGACGTAGGCCGATTGGTGCCGAACCACTATAAAACTGTGAGTTCTCTTTGCTTATCTTACTCATTGCTTTTCTATTGATGCTTTCGACTTTATTTATGCTTTGAAAGCAAGGTTTCGAAATCAAACACTTTACTTACGACATTGCCTATCTCGTTATTCGGATTTGCTTGTTCTTTCTTGAGTCATCTTTAAGCAAGAAGCTTAGTATTTTTCTATAAGATTGTATTTGTTTACTTGAATGAAAAGCTTCACATTTTCCTATCTTTCTTCAAGCAAAAAGTTTTTCGTTAAAATGAGAATTCATACTTGTACTAATTCACCCCCAAACCCACACCCCACCACCCCCCCCCCCCCCTCCTCCTCCTCCTCCTCCTTCTCCTCCTCTTAGTGCTAATTGATCTTAACACTAACAATTATTTTTCAGACCAATCTCTAGTTTAGTTAGATAATCTTTCAAACCTAGTCTGATACTTCTAGTTAGTGTAAGTTTGATGAATATTGGCTAGTTGGTCGTCGACGTTCTTGCATTCGGTTAATCTGAAGCGAATTAGCAGTCCTTCTTTAAATTGTCTCCATGAAAGAGCTCCATGAGTATGTTCAAACCAATTAAACCACTGTATAGCATCTCCTTTAAGGTGTATAGCAGCAATGTCTACCATGGATGTGTCTGGGGTCTTATGGTATCGAAAATAGTGCTCCGCACATGAGATCCAACCGATTAGGTCTCCTTCTTCCCATCTAGGGAAGTCCACCCTCATACGTGGATAGTGAGAGTCGGTCATAGGTCCTCTCCTCTCTTGGGAATCTTCTTTATGATATGAGCTTTCTCCTTGTTGAGATCTCCTTAGGCTCGGTGGTCAGCTCAAACTGAGTTCAGCAAAGAGGGCACATATTCTATCCTCCATTTGTATCTCGATAGCCTCTAACTTGGCATCGATTGCCTCCTCAGACGCCATAACGTATGTCTTCAGATTTGTAATTTCAAGGTCCCTCTTTTATTACTGAGTTAAGGGCATGTATAGGTTTGAAGGATTTGGGCTGAGAGGATTGGTGGATCAAAGGATGAAGGCTCCAATTTTAGGTTTGATAGGTTGCCATTTAAGGTACAGTTTGGGCTACTGTTTAGTGGTGTTTTTGGGCTATGGTGGCAGTGGATAAGGGTTGGAAGGGTGGTCTAGGTTTGCTGTTGATGGCGACAATAGGTTTGATAAGGATTGGTGGGGGTATGCAACGAAAAGGTGTTGATTTGTAGAACTAGAATTGTTCGTCAAAGAAATAACGATTTCTCGATGAAATTTCTAACAATATCCCGAGGTTCTTTAGAGAGAAATAACAATAAAATCTTGGTGTTGATAATAGCAAGGATAATAAAAATATTTTAGGGAGTCTCAGCAGCAAAGCAGCAAGAATAACAATGAAAGTTGTTGTAGCAAAATTCTCGTTGAAAAATCAATAGTTTACAATGAAAAGTTACAACAACATAAGGACATCTTCATAGATAATTCCAACGATAGATCAAATATAGATAAAATTTGAGATGATGTAGAAAGTGTGTAAAAATTTTTGTTCAAAAAGATGGCAGCAAGATCGTCTTTTAAGCA
The DNA here is from genome assembly GCA_021527575.1 of Ensete glaucum. NCBI lineage: Eukaryota > Viridiplantae > Streptophyta > Magnoliopsida > Zingiberales > Musaceae > Ensete > Ensete glaucum. Next base: position 21,337,922 of record CM038559.1, read on the forward strand.
GTAAGTATGCGGTTGAAAATTTCTATAGCATTCTTTCGTTTGTAAAGATGATAACTTTATGATGATAATAATTCATGAGCAATAAATGAAAACTTCTTTTTGACATTTTTGGATAGGAACTTGCAGCAACAATAAGGTATTTGTGTTATGATACCAGATGGGTGGTATGAAGCGCAACAAAAGCAGTACGATTGCTATTGTAGTACCAGATGGTAGAACCCTAGAGGAATTCTAATGTAGATTGATCTTTTGAAGGGAGATCAATAATAGAACCCCAGAAGGAGCTCTATAGATTTTGATCCTTGAGGGGGATCAACCCTTAGAATGCTATACGAGTTCCTCCCTCCTAGACTCAGCATAAGGCTGAAATAAAATTGATAATTGCTTGATTCAAAAGGGGTGGCGGCTACATTTTTAAATAGGGATCAAAACCCTAGCCAAAGGGGGTGCTTGCCTAAGTAAAATTATTCTTTTATCCCTCCTATAGCCAACCTACCTTAATAGGAACAGGAGGCGACTAGGTTGGCTTTATAGCCGACCTAAGCAGGGGGAAACCCTGGTTAACTAACCCAGTAAGGGGGCGACGACCACTAAGCCCTAAGGGCTAATCTAAACCCTAACCATACTCCTTTATAAGATAGAAGTAGCTTTATTATAATCTAGCAGGTTTTATTGACTACTTCTAGGGAGATTAAGACTCAACCCTGCTGAAGTCCTATCAAACCCACCCTCTTAAAATCAGCCTTGTCCTTAAGGCTAAAGTTTCATGAACTAAGGGAACCAGGTCTTCAGCTCTATCAGCTTGGGTGTCAGTTGGAAGAACTTGATCTGAGTAGTCATCTTTAAATTTTCATTTGAAGTGAGATACTTGGAGGATCAACTATAATTTTGATCGGGTGCACGGATCTGATCTCCAGGTTAGGGCCCCAATATGATTCCTAATTTAGCAAAGCCCAAACAAATAGGGAGACCACTTTCTTGAGGCTTGAATTTCATGCTAATGGAGCTGGAGATGAAGGGAGACTTGATCTTTCTCAGGAAACTTTCTTCTGCTCCGGCGTTTGTTAGAGCGAAGTTTCTTCCTTACATGGGCTGCCACGTGGTTGCTCTGTAATAGTAGTCATGCCTTCTTTTACAGTAAGGGCTATCCTATGATAAAATCTCTAGTGGTCTGAGCCTGATCTGAGTCCAAGGTGGGTAGGAATGGTGATTTTTTAGGGCCCATTTTCACTTCTTCATGTTGTTGACCATATTGCATGAGGATGGTACTGACCCCCACTCTGGATGTGTCTACTCTAATAATAAACATCTGGCTATGATTTGGTGTGGACGACATCGTGGCCATGAGGGCTATAGTTCCACTCGGCCAAGGTGGTGCATCTTTCTTTATAATAAGAGGGATGATGTTCGTACTTCGTTGAGTCTTACAAATGATCCTTCCCCTTTTTTGATTTCATCACTGGAGGGGATCAATTTTCTCATGGTCTTGAGCCGTAGATCGGATGTCATCATCAAAGAAGTCTTTAAGCATCATGGTTCGATCCTGGGGAAAGTCATGGAAGTCACCTGAGATCCAGAAGTGCTACATCAGCAACCATGGTGAGTTCAACAGGATGTAACACTTTAGAAGTAGCTTATCTCCAGGGAAAAGGATATAGGGACATGTCATAGTGGGAAATAAGCATGGCCAAATAATCCGTGTCTCTGTTATCTCTTGGATGACCCGTTTATCTTTAACTTTCTAAGGTTGTATGAAGCAATTTGGTCAGGCAACAACTGGTAGAAGTTTCAACCTGTTCAGCATGGGGGGTCGGCCAACTTCAGAGGAGGTAGTCGGCTCGGTTGGGTGAAGACCCCCAAAAATTCAGCAAGCTGTGGGAAGGATTTTTTTATCTTCAATCTCATAAAACTCTTGAATTTGAATTGAGAAACCATTAGATACTTCTTTCGGTACCCCCTCTAAGTGTGGTGTTGTGGTTGTAGTCGCTATGCTCCATCGTAGAATCACCTGCTTTCCTTTTCTGAAAAGTTTCATGGTTAGCTTTGAAAAATTCCAAAAAATATCTCCAACTTTGGACAACCAATCAATGCCAAGCACTATATCAAAACCATTAAGAGGGAGGAGCAAAAATATCAGCAACTACGTCTTGCTCCTGTAGGATCAGTTTTACCCGCAGGAACTTCTAGTTGCACTTCATAATTTGGCCGTTAGCTACCTTAACTTCGAACCCGTTATAATCTTCTTTTTAGAGCATTAAGTGGGTAGCAATCTTACTACTTATGTAGTTGTGTGTGCTCCCAGCATCGATGAGGATGATAACGGACTGTTGCCCGAGAAACCCTTCGATCTTGAATTTTTGCAAGTTAGTGTAGCCGGCTAAGGTAGGTACCTTTTGAGTGGCTGATAGTGGTGTATCCTTCTCCTTGGGCTCGAGAGTCATATCTTCAAGTTTGGATTCTTCAGTGGGCACAATCATCAATGGTGTCTCCTTTTTACATTTGTGTTCTAGGCTCCATAGTTTATCACAACACCCACATAGGCCCTTTTTCGATCCATTATGAATGTATTCTCTTATTAATTTCTGTGGCTGAGGGGGTTGGCTGATAATAGGAGGAGGTGAAAGCTTTAGTGTCGCTGGTCGGGAGCAATTCTAGTCTTCTGAGCTTCATAGTTCAATCGCTCCTCTTGATGTCACGCAAAGGAGATGACTGCCTTAAGTATGTACAGCTATCGCGCTTTAACTTCTTCCTAAATCTCCAACTTCAAGCTCTTAATAAAATTTCTCAATATCTATTTTTTAGACTAATTATAAGTTTGATTAGATAACCTTTCTAACCTAGTTTGGTACTCTTGGATGGTGGAGGTTTGACGGATCATCGCTAGTTCTTTGCTAAGGTTCTTTTTATAATCTAAATTTGCATCATGTTGTGATCTTATTGGGCTTGGTGATTGGCCTAATCTAAACTCCTCAAAGAGAGTGCATAATTTAACATCCATATGCGTCTCAAGAGCCTCTAATTTAGCTTTGAATAAGCCCACTTATGTCATGACGTAATGTCACGAACGGTCGTCGCTCAACCGTAATGCCTTTGATCCTTGAACCGTTCGTCACTTTTTCTTGCTTGTACATATGTTTGGCAGCTTGTTTTGCCTTGAGTTTACATGTTTTTACCTAAGAAATATGAGCGAAAGTAGTGTAGAAGGCTGCAGAACGATCGCTCACCGCTGGAGCCAAAAACAAAACCCCATTTTGGGTCTTTTTCATGTGCCACGACAACCTTTTGAGCGGTGCGAAATGTCAGCCATTTCAGCACCTTGGAACCCCGGTGGCACCGGGCTGGATGGGGTTCGGGTATATGTCGCGTAGGCATTCATCGAATTGAACTTGTCTTGCGTCCGATACCTTGGGAACCGTCGTTTGTGGACTTGCGACCGTTCCTACAACCCTCCAAAGTCCTGTTTCACTCTCTTTCTCTTTTCTTTGCTGCACTCAGTGTTCGATAAATTGCTTTCCCGCGAGACGCCGGATGTGTCCGCCGCTCAATTAATCAACTTCTTCTTTGTAGGTCCCACGGGCCTTAAGAGGTTGTAAGAGGGCTGACCCTTTGCGGACAGGAAACGCATTGGGCGTTGTATGACTTAGGCAATCCCAGCTAAGTCCGGAATAGTGAGCAAGGTTGCTCTCGACTTAGGCAATTTCAGCTAAGTCTTGGAGTTCATGAGGTGCCGCACTTAGGCAAACTTTAGCTAAGCCCGTGATGGTGGTATCGAGCAGCAAGCAATTCATATGAACAGTGAAGAAGATTCGCAATCTCGCCATGGTGAAACATCGTGGTGAATCGAGCAAGATGGGGCAAGCCGGACCCTTGCTCCAAGCAGCTGCAGGTGGGCTACAAGTGCAAACTCGCTCGCAAACTGTGGGAGCCGCTCATGAGGAGCGCTATAGTGAACAAGACGAGCGTGAAGTTGGGTATTCTCTACGAGGGGAGAAGGCGCCATCTGGAGCGTCAATCGGGAAAAAGAGCCACAAGGAGAGAATTATAACGGCGGAGACCCCCCTTGATGTTCTTGAAGCGAGCGTGGAGGAACTCTACCAAGGCTAGCGAAGGCTACTTGGGGTAGAGAGCTCGCAAGAAGAAGCTGAATCTGGGATCGAGAAAGTTGAATCCCTGATTGATCAACTGACAGAGGACAGCAAAGATTCCGTACGACATCTATATGAAGTTGTGGCGGAACTCACGGCTAAGGTGATGGTGCTAACAAGGACTCTTGATGCAGGAGGGAACAACACCGCGCCACCACAAAACTTCGCAGGCTGCTAGAGATGCCAAAGAGCTCGAAAACTTCTTGTTCGACATGGAACAGATTTCCGTGCTACAAGGCTTGATTCGAAGAAACCAAAGTTGCTATAGCAACAATGTATCTGAATGGGGATGCAAAACTTTGGTGGCGAACCCGTTGGGAAGAGATCCAACAAGGCCGATGTCAAGTGGATACATGGGGAGACTTCTTACCAGAGAACAGAGTTTGTCGCAAGAAGGAAACTGAGACAACTCCGCCAAAGTACAACAATCCGAGACTATGTGAAACAATTTTCAGCACTGATGCTGGATATACGAGACATGTCTGAGAAAGACAAACTATTCAGCTTCCTCGATGGCTTGAAGCCATGCACAACAAGAACTACATCGAAGGAATGTCACCGATGTAGTCGGGCAATTGCATGGAAAGGCTAACGACTTTGTTTCTTGAGGATTTGAGAAAGAAGAAACAATCTTGAAATCGCCCATCTAAATACTCTCGAGCGAAGGAGTCTGGCGGCGAGCAAAAGAAGAAGAATTTCCACAAGGGACCGGGCTCAAGAGGTAGAGTCCCAAAACCTACTGGATGCTTCTTATGTGGAGGACCGCACATGGTGAGGGAGTGCCCACAAAACAGGCACTCAATGCGTTGACGGCATCGATTCTACCCGTAAGTCGACAAGGGCAAAGCAATCGCCTTAGTTCGAGTAGTTCTAACTCCGGTAGCGGCGGTGAGGCGCAAGGACCCAGGATGGGAGCAATGCGTTTGTTGAATGCATTGCGGGGTCAAGTGAGGAGAATACAAAGGTGAAGCCACCAAGGCGAAGCGCGAGTTGATGTATGTGGACATCAAGCTTAATGGCCGAACAACCCGTGCAATGGTGGACGCGCGACCCACAATTTTATTGCCGATCGCGAAGCTAAGCGATCGACTAATCTTGGAGAAGAGCCCAAGTCGTATGAAGGCGGTGAACTGAGGCCAAGCGGATCTCCGGACAAGCAAAGGGGTCCCCATCAAGATCGGGACATGGAATGGGAGCACAGACTTGATGGCGGTGCCATTGGACGACTTCCAAGTGATTCTCGGAATGGAGTTTATGCACGCAGCAAAGTTGGTGCCAATACCGTTCCTGAACTTCTTGTGTCTAATGGGAGGCGATGATCCCTGCATGGTTCCAGTTTCTCGAGTAGGAACCAAGGACCTACAACAAATATCGGCTTTACAATTGAAGAAAGGGGTGCGAAAAGGTGAATTAACCTTTTTAGCTGCTATGAAGCTAGAGACACTTGACGGGGAGGCCATTCAGGAACCTGCCATTGTGGCGAACATCCTGAAGGAGTTCTCGGATGTGATGCCAAAAGAGTTGCCGAGAACTCTACCACCACGCAGAGGCGTGGATCATCAGATTGAGCTGGAGCCGGGAGTTAAGCCTCCAGCGAGACCACCATACCGCATGGCCCCTCCAGAGTTGGCAGAATTGAGGAAGCAGTTAGATGAACTGCTAAGCGGTGGTCTCATCCGCAGTTCCAAAGCACCTTTCGGAGCTCCAGTCCTTTTTCAGAAGAAACAAGATGGGAGCCTCCGATTATGCATTGATTATCGAGCCCTCAATAAGATGACGGTGAAGAACAAGTACCCTATCCCACTCATCGCGGACTTGTTCGATCAATTGGGCAAGGCAAAGTACTTATCCAAACTCGACCTTCTGGTATGGCGCATCGCAGAAGGTGATGAGGCGAAGACTACCTGTGACCGGTATGGAGCATTCGAGTTTTGGTGATGCCTTTCGCAACCAACGCCTCGCCACATTTTGCACTCTCATGAATCACTGCTCAAAGAATATCTGGATAAGTTTGTGGTCGCTACTTAGACGACATCGCTGCCTATAGCCAAACACTTGAGGAGCATGTTAGACACCTCCGAACAATTTTCAAAGTTCTCGTGAGAACACCTTATTCGTGAAGAGGGAAAAGTGCTACCGCCCAAACAGAGATTTTATTCTTGGGGCATCGAATTGGGAATGGGTCCATTCGAATGGACAAGGCTAAGGTGCAAGCTGTGGTGGACTGGCGAACACCAAAGAAGGTGCCAGAGTTGAGATCCTTCCTTGGGTTTGTCAACTATTATCGGCGCTTCATAGCTGGATATTCGAAGCGCGCAGCCCCACTGACGGAGCTGCTAAAAAAGGAGCAGTCCTGGAGATGGTCGGACAAATGTGAGGCGGCATTTCAAGACCTGAAGACTGCTGTGTTAGAAGAACCTGTACTCAGATTGCCGGACTATGGAAAGTCTTTTGAAGTCCATACCGATGCTTCTGACTTTGCTATTGGAGGAGTTCTTATGCAGGAGGGTCATCCAGTGGCCTACGAGAGTCGCAAGCTCAACGAGACCGAGCGGCGATATCCTGTACATGAGAAGGAGATGACAGCGGTAGTCCACTGTCTACGAGTGTGGCGACACTACCTTCTGGGAGCACCATTTGTGCTAAGGACCGACAATGTCGCATTGAGTTACTTTCAAACTCAAAAGAAACTCTCCCCAAAGCAAGCACGATGGCAGGACTTCTTGGCTGAGTTCGACATGGTGATGGAGTACAAACCGGAAAAGCAAATGTCGTGGCCGATGCATTGAGTCGGAAAGTGGAGCTAGTGAATGCTATACTTGGCGGGTGGAGGCCAAGCAAGTCAATTGCGCCCAACTTTCTTTCCGTGATCGAGATCCTCAAGCGGGCTCGATTCAACTCATTAAAGAGGGCAAGGAACGACGATTTTGGGTCCAGGAGGGCTCATCTACACAAAGGGAACAGAGTTTATATTCCACGAGTGGATAATTTGAGGCGTGAACTCTTGAAAGAGTGTCACAATTCCCTTGGGCTGAACATTCGGGTATTCACCGAACAATGGCTCTCGTGGAGAGGGCCTTTTATTGGCCAAAGATGGGGACGGATGTGGAGGAATATGTTCGAATATGCCTTACTTGTCAACAGGACAAGATAGAGCGGGCTGGGACTTTTGGGCTGCCGTGCAGAAAGGCCATGGGAGAGCATTTCTTTGGACTTCATATCAAGCTTGCCGAGGGGGACTTGGATCGGTACTCGTGGTAGTTGACCGATTTTCAAGTATGCAACATTCATTCTGCACCCTACATTGCTCGGAGGAGGCGGCTAAGTTGATGATGAAGAATGTGGTTAAGTATTGGGGAGTCCCACACAACATCATTAGTGATCGGGATTCTCGGTTCTTGGGACGATTCGTGAGTTGTTCAAGTTGTTGGGGTCGAAATTATACTTCTCCACAAGCCTCCACCCTCAAACGGACGACCAAACAGAGAATTAACTCGCTCTTGGAGCAATATCTTGACTACGTGAGTGCCAACCAACGGATTGGGTGAAGTTGGACATCGCCCAGTTCTCCTATAACTTGCGGAGCTCTGCATCCAACAAGAGCCCATTTGAGATTATTACGGGACAACACCATCAACTCCTCATACCGGTTATTGGTTATACAGGAGTAGCCCATCAGCCTATCACTGCAAGGGAATGGCATCGTAATGCGATATTGCGGGCTTACTTGGAGAAGGCGGCCAAAAGATGAAGAAGTGGGCGACTTGGGAAGGCGACCACAAGAATTTAAAGTTGGCGACATGGTGTTGGTGAAGCTCAACCGATCACTCCAATTCTTTAGACACAAAGTGCATAAAGGATTGGTACGCAAGTATGAAGGGCCTTTCCCAATCATCGCAGGTAGGCAATGTCTCATACAAGTTGCAACCGCCAAAGATGGTTCGAATTCACAATGTCTTCCATGCGAGCAACTTGAAAGCCTACCACTCGATCCGCGAGATGATTCGAAATGTTCCAACTCGACTACCCCCACCGAGCCTCTTACGAGAAACGAGTTGAAACTATTCTAGCGGATCGTATAATAAAGCTACCCAATGGAGCGCAGCAAATAGAGTACTTGGTAAAGTGGCAAAAGCTTACTCAAATAGAAGTCAGTTGGGAGTCAGAAGACGCCCTACGACATGAAGAAGCTCGCGTCAAACCCTACCAACAAGCGTCGACGAGGGCGTCGACAGTTTAAGTGGGGGAGAATGTCACGAACAGTTGTCGCTCAACCGTAATGCCTTTGCTCCTTGAACCGTTCGTCACTTTTTCTTGCTTGTACATATGTTTGGCAGCTTGTTTTGCCTTGAGTTTACATGTTTTACCTAAGAAATATGAGCGAAAGTAGTGTAGAAGGCTGAACGATCGCTCACCGCTGAGCCAAAAAAACCACCCCATTTTTGGGTCTTTTCATGTGCCACGACAACCTTTTTGAGCGGTGCGAAATGTCAGCCATTTCAGTACCTTGGAACCCCGGTGGCACCGGCTGGATGGGGTTCGGGTATATGTCGTAGGCATTCAGAATTGAACTTGTCTTGCGTCCGATACCTTGGGAACCGTCGTTTGTGGACTTGCCCGTTCCTACAACCCTCCAAAGTCCTGTTTCTCTCTTTTCTTTGCTGCACTCAGTGTTCGATAAATTGCTTGACTTTCCGCGAGGCTCGGGATGTGTCCGCCGCCGCTCAATTAATCAACTTCTTCTTTGTAGGTCCTACGGGGCCTTAAGAGGTTGTAAGAGGGCTGACCCTTTGCGGACAGGAAACACATTGGGCGTTGTATGACTTAGGCAATCCCAGCTAAGTCCGGAATAGTGAGCAAGGTTGCTCTACGACTTAGGCAATTTCAGCTAAGTCTTCGGGAGTTCCGCGAGGGTGCCGCACGGCTTAGGCAAACTTTAGCTAAGCCCGTGACAATGAGGATCTCCAACCGGTCAAATCAAATTGATTAAAGAGTGTAGCTGCAATCTTTAGGTTGAAGGCAACAATGACAACAATGGAAACCAAGGGTAGCAGCAACGATGGAGGAAGAAAATGGCAGTAGTAACGTCGGTTGCAGTCCTTCGGTGATGCTGCAATTGACGTTGCAATATCGTCGAGACTATGATTTTTTAGGTGGCTGATATTTATCGAAAGATGGCAGCCAAGAGATATGAGTCGGAAGGCAGCAGTGATGGCGGAGGAAGAAGAGGGTAGCAGCAATGTCAGCTGCAGCTGCGGTGTGACTTTGTGGCTGCAGGTGGCATCAGTTGCAGCAAGGGTGCGACTGCAATAGGAGGAAGATGGGGCAGCGATGTACACGACTATTTCAGAGGAGGGTAGTAGTGGTATGGAGTGAGAGATGGCTGCTGTTGTGTTCAATTTGTTGCTGGTTGCGATCAGGATAGTTGGTAGTGAATGATTGTTGCGTGCTGCAATGTAAACATATTACAGCGAAAGATCGCTATTGGCAGCTTTTTGCCGCAAGGATCATTGTTGGCTGCGATCAAGGAGGATGGCAGTAAGAGGTCACTGTTGACAGCATTGGGCAATGAATGATGCATGCTGCAGTTGAAGGGATAAGAGAGAATGGACGGCTGAAAGGTTGGTGGACCGAAGGCTTTGGTTTTTGGGTGCGGTTTATGGCTGTTTTGGGTACGATTTGGGGCTATAGTTTTATGAAGTTTAGGCTACAAATTGGTGTGGTTTTAGGGCTATGATAGCAGTAGATGAAAGTTAGGAAAATAGATCTTAGATCTGGGATAGATGACAGCAAAAGTAGGTGTCTCGATAAGGAAAGATGGCTAAAAAGGTAAGTGGATCGATAAGGACGTAGGCTAATTTGGGTGGCTGATATAGGGAGCTATCTAGATTCGGTTTAGGATAATATTTGGAAGGGAGGATAGTAGGGTTTCAAGATGAGGAAAATAGAGTATAAAATTTCACAAAAAATAGCACTCAAATCCGATAGAATTCGGTGAAAAGAAGTGCTACGATGTGTTGTCCTACTGAACCAGTTTTTATGTCAGAGAAACGATGACTTCTCAATATAAATTCCAAAGAAAAGTTTAAGAAAATTATGCAAAACCCATGGTTTAGATGTTGTCAATACCAGTAGAGACTTTGACAAAATTTTGACAGCATAACAGTAGGGAAATAGGGTAAAAGATGCAAGGAAGATTCCTTCATCGTAAAATTCCAAAATTGTATGATGGTGAAAAATCATACAAGAAAACTGATTCCAGAAGGAGTGTTTTTGTGAAATCAAATCTAAATCAAATCCAACTTGATCTTGAGAATTGTGTAAAAATTTTGGCTAGAAAGGACGAACAAAAGTTTAGTTTCAATTAGCAATAATCGGTTAAAAATTTCTACAGCATTTCGCCTTTGCAACAATGATAACGTTTACGATAGTAGAAATTTGCAGCAAGAAAACTTTGGAAAACTTCTCCCATATATAATATGAAGGATCTTGTAGTATTAAAGAGGTATGGGTTATAAAAATATATCAAAATTCTAGATCAAACACAGGGGGCAGCGGTAGACTGATTTAATCTGTTGCTGGGGTGGAAGGTGGAGGTGCGTGTTATAGCAATTGTGAGAATTGCTTGGGAAGGTGGAGGCAACGGAGATGGCTACAGGGCAGCAGGAATACGACTTTGATACCAGATGATAGAACCCTAGAAGGAGCTATATAGATTTTGATCCTTGAGGGGGATCAACCCTTGGAACACTATAGGGGTTCCTCCCTCCTAGACTCGACACAAGGCTGAAATAAAATTGATAATTGATTGATTCAAGAGGGATGGTGGCTATACCTTTAAATAGGGATCAAAACCCTAGCCTAAGGGGATGCTTGCCTAAGTAAAATTATCCCTTTGCCCTCCTATAGCCAACCTGCTGTCACGGACAATAATGTAAATAAGGTGTTTGATGAAATGCTCATGTTTGTAAGTGTCCTTTGGTTTAGGTACATATCTTGTATAGCAAGAAGCGGGCTTGCAGTAGGCTTGACAGCCCTAGTTTGATTTACTTTATGGCCAAGTTTGGCTTGTAAATACAAGTATGTCTTATAAGCACTTGTGGGGACTTCGGTCTGTAATGGACCATTATCCTTTGTCTGCAACCTCTCTGAGTTTTTAATGTCCATGGGTGTAATTTGTATTTGACTTTATAAAGTGTTTTCTTAAGTAGTTACTTGTGGATCCCATAGGAATTACTTCTTCTGGCCCGTTTTCTCTTTTGTAAGTCTAAGGGACTCTAGGAGATCTCGGGAGGGCTGACCTTTGCGGACAGACACGCATGGGTGCAGCATGGCTTAGGCAAAATCAGCTAAGCCCGTGACAAAGTGGTATCAGAGTGGGATAAGTACACGCAGAAACACTTGCCATACAAACATTGGGGACCTAGCTGGGCTGTGTGGAGGACAGCCAGCATGCGCAACCGTTTAGGGGAAATGGACATTGAAATGTAGGGAAAGGAATCGTTCAGAGGAGCGGGCATCCTGGTTTGGCATTCAAGGAATCGCCAACCCCTTTGCGTGAGAGGCACCATGAGGACAAGCAAGCGAAGAAGAATACGTAGCACACAAAGATTGGGATGGTTGAGTTCGAGCTATAGCTTGACATTGGCAACCAAACTTGATGGTGCTCATGGCAAAGCAGGGCGCTTGGTGAAAGATGAGACCGTGCAAGGTGGGAGGTATTGTGTAACGACCGAAAGAGTTATGCAAAGCTCATAGAGGTGTAGGGAATTGCTAACTCGAAGGATTCAGAACTCATGCAAGGGCTTGTACACGAATGACGGAGTGTTCGTGGCCATCCCAAGGCACGATTAGAACTCGGCGCCATGGAGCATTAGAACTTTCTCTTCGACATGGAAAGAATATGTCCGTAGGCGGCTGAAATGTACAACAAGTTCAGCATGTTGCTTGACCTTGAAGGGTGCAGTGGAGACTGTATTGGAGAAGGGTCACAATCTAGCAAGTACATTTGCAGGGGCAGAATAAGGCACAAGTTCAGTAAGACGGAGTAGTCCAAAGGGGATGGTGGTCTCCGAAACTTCCAATGGGAAGTATGTAAAGAGAAAAGTTGCTCCAGCAGGACAAATATCCAGGAGGGATAAGTCCTAGTTCTCTAGAGGGAGAATCATGTACAACAGACTGAACATATTGAGGAAGAGTTCCTCAGGGCTATATCTCCATAAAGCTTAATGGATCGAGTGAGCGACGAAGAGTCGTCGCATGATCTCGAAGGAGGTAATGGATTGGTGGATGCATTTCGAGATCAAGTGGGGGAGCAATCCAAGACAACATCATATGAAGGCACACTTAGAGTCGATGCAAAAATCGAACTCAACAGAGGGCTGACCTGTGGAATGGTGGACGCGAGGGTCACTATCAACTCAATGCAAATCGAGGAGCGGAGCGACTTGGGTGGAACTCGGTGAAGTATCCAAGCTGTATGAAGGGAGTCGACATAGAAGATGGAACATAGAGTGAAAACACGGAGCTTTCCTTGGACAGAGGTCAAGGGCATGAACTCTTGTAGAGGCAAGAGTGGGATCATGTTGTTTTATGGGTTCTTCATTCTGATGAGACAGACTTATTTTTGTATGGTGCCAAAGATAAAGGGAGCTTTGAGGGACATGCAAGCTACCTCAGAGATGCAATTGATGGAGTGACTAAGGTGATTCAACTTGCGGTGGTAAAGTTGGGATCAGGAGACCTTAGTACGGGGCAAGAGGATGCAGAGGCAGGTACTCTTGAAGAATATGCCACAGTGTTGCCGTTCAAGTTGTTAGGAACAAGAGGTGCATAGCAAGATTATGCTGGTAGGGGATAGAGGCCCAAGATCCAGATAATGGTGCACCAACTCTAGCGAAGTCAGGGGACTTCAGGAGCTACTAGGCAATGGACTATCCTAGAGCTATGCTTCGTCTAGGTATGACCCAAGAGTGGGTGGACGAAGGGGAATTGCCAAGGGAGCAAACTACAAATCGGAGATAGCGGAGGCCCTACGATGTGTTGGCAGAGGCCACACATGGAGAAGTCGTAGTCCGAGTTCATCACACAAGAATCTGTATGCAATGGAGATGTCTCCTGGAGGCGACATGGTGCATCAAATCATGGTGGAATAGTTTGTGGCAATGCAATACAGGTAATCTTATCCCGTGAGGGACAAGATCATGCAGAGGTATGATCAGGAGTTACTGGGAGCTCCACCTTGGTGTATGACACAACAAGAAGAAGGGCTATGGATTCAAGGAGTGAATGTCATAGTACCATAGAGGCAGGTCTTCGTGTGTGCATCGAAGCTTGCATTGGATGGAAGTCTTAGTCATCAGCATATGGGAGCTGTATACTACCGAGGAAGAAATCCAAGTGCAAGTACCAGTGAGTCCCATGGAGGGGGACATGATCATGTGAATGATCATGAGCTACTGGGAGCTCCACTTCGGTGAATAATGCAATGGCAAGAAGGGCTGTGGATTCAAGGAGTGAATGTCATAGTACCGCAGAGGCGGGTCTTCCGTGTGTATGCATCGAAGCTTGCATCAGATGAAAGCCTTGGTCGTCAGTATAAGGGGGATTGTGTACCACCGAGGGAGTAGTTAGATTGCAAGTACCAGTGAGTCCCATGGAGGGGACTAGATTATACTAAGGTATAATCGGAGCAGTTGGAGAGTTGGACTGCTTCAGTGCTCACATTCGCTTAAGGGAGCCCGACAAGTCAGAAGACAAGGCCGAGTAAGTGAACGTTGCTACCAAGGAAGCTAAGGAGAACAGAATTGGCACGAGCCCTGCAACAATATGGAGGAGGCTATGCATGACAGTTGCAGTCTATCTTTCCATCGACCAAGGAGAACTGCTAGGAGGACACAGTGGTGTCGAAGCAGGTGGTCGAAAGGGGCGAGGAAGCGACGACGAGTCTAGTGGGGCTCAGCTACCCACAAGCAAAGCATCGGTTAGAAAGGATGTGGCCTCAGAGGAGCTCCACAATACCACAGAGGCAGATCTACCGATCGCGAAGGAAGGGATGAAGATGTAAGATAATGGATAGTAGTGCTATGGGCTTGGCAACGCCATGGTATCACAGATGCGGGACTTCCGTGAAGTCATCGATCCCTTGCTCTCATGGAGGGAGAGCATTGGTCGTAAAAGGGGCCAAGGAGGTGGAGAATGCAGAGGTAAACTCCAAGTACCAAGATAGGGTAGAAGGGCAGAGGCCAAGAAACTTCATGAGACCAATGTCGATAGGTTTCTCATCAAGATAGCCGAAATTGAGGGACTTCGGGTTGATGCAAGAGTGCTCGACCAAGGAATGAAGTAGGCAATACACTGTACTGTACCTTTCTACTTAGAGGAGTAGACGACAAAGGTGTTAGAGAAGAAGGTACAATCCAGAGGCGACCAGATCTATTAAAGACTTACTCCAAGTTGGGGGACTCCAAGTTGGGGTAAACTTTTTGCTCTTTTCGAGCAAAACTTCTTGGATTCCAGAAGTTCAATAGCAGTGAGAAGGCGAATCACAGTAGCTAACTCAACGCAAGGAGTGCAAACATTTCAAGTGCTTTAAAAGTGTGAGCAAAGAGCGGACAAATGTTAGTAACGAACTCAATGCATGAAGTACAAACTCGAGAAGGCAGGCGAAATCGAGTAACCTTTGCCTTCTCAACTCGAGAGAATGGGCGAAACCGAGTACCCCAATTCTCTTAAATCGAGGAGGTGAGTGAAGCCAAGTAACCTTACCTTCTCAACTACGAAGAGAATGAGTGAAGTCAAGTATCCCAGTTCTCTTATTTATCCAGCAGGGGAGCTCTACACTTGTTCAGTGACCTTCAAAGAAAGCTTATGGAAGACAATAGTTGTCAAATCCTCACCATTGGTGATCAGTACTACTAAGAGTAGATTTTTCACTTAATTTCCCAATTGACTAATCGAAAGAGGGAGTGATGTGAACATACTTGAAAGTGACAACTAACAGTGGAAGAAGGTTCAATGGGCAAACATTATGGAGGAAGGACCTTAAAAACTTCAAAGTCTGCGAGGCGATGCTCGTTAAAGCTCCAACAAGCATCTACCCAGTTCAAGCAATATGAGTATACTGCGATACTGGCACATAATAAGGTAGGTCTTTTTCTTCATCAAAGGGATCCGCGAGAACCAACAAGGATTAGCACAACTTAGCCAACCCCACACCAGATTCAGTCATTAGTGAGTTAGAGCAGCATGGCAGATCAAAGTTCGACTACTCAACAACAGCGGCGAAGAGCGGCTAGGAGCCAAAGGGGCATATTGCAGCCAAAGTAGAAGATTGAAGATTCAATAGAATGTGAAGAGATGCAGCGTCTATAGTGGCTTCAACGAGGACGTCGAAGGAATAAGTGGGGGAGAATGTCACGAACAACAATGTAAATAAGGTGTTTGATGAAATGCTCATGTTTGTCCATGTCCTTTGGTTTAGGTATATATCTTATATAGTAAGAAGCAGGCTTGCAGTAGGCTTGACAGCCCTAGTTTGATTTGCTTTATGGCCAAGTTTGGCTTGTAAATACAAGTGTGTCTTATAAGCACTTGGGGAGACTTCGGTCTGTAATAGACCATTATCATTTGTGTGCAACCTCTTTGAGTTTGTAATGTCCATGGGTGTAATTTGTATTTGACTTTATAAAGTGTTTTCTTAAATAGTTGCTTGTGGATCCCGTGGGAATTGCTTCTTCTGGCCCGTTTTCTCTTTTGTAAGTCTAAGGGACTCTAGGAGATCTCGGGGAGGGCTGGCCTTTGCGGATGGACACGCATGGGTGCCGTACGGCTTAGGCAAAATCAGCTAAGCCCATGACACTGTCTTAATAGGAATAAGGGGCGACTAGGTTGGCTCTATAGCCCACCTAAGTAGGGGGAAACCCTGGTCAACCAACCCAATAAGGGGGCGATGGCCACTAAGCCCTTAGGGCTAATCTAAACCTTAGCTATACTCATTTATAAGATATGAGTGACTTTATTACAATCTAGCAGAGTTTTATTGACTACTTCTAGAGAGATTAGGACTCAACCCTGCTGGAGTACTATCAATCAACTCTTGGAACACTATATGTTAGGATCAATTAACACTAAGAGAGAGAGAGAGAAAGAGAGAGAGGTGGGGGGAGGGGGGGAGGGGGTTCGTTAATTAGTGCAAGAGTAATAGTGCTCAATTTAAAAGCTTTACTTTCTGAAAGTAAAGAGTGAACAACATAAGTTTTTTTATATTTTAATAAAACTGATTTAAAGAAGTTGAGAGATTGAAACTTCATGTAGCATGAATAGCTCCTAAAATTTTGAATCTTCTTGAATATCTTGGATCTTTGAGCTTATCTTCAAAATTCACCTCTACAAAATTGAAAGCTAATTACTTAATGATGTTTTACAACTCCTCCCTAATTTTCTTTCCTTCTTTTTCATAAGAGAAAGAAAATTCTTTATGACTCATATCATATTTTACAAAGGGGAGCAAAGACTTATGTGCCTTAAAATCCTTAGCCCTATATTTCGCATTTTTGTTGATGACAAAGGGGGAGAAATATAAGTTGATAACACATGATATTGATGATATACATTGATAACACATGATATTGACGATATACATTGATGACACAAGATATTAATAATATATATTGATGACACATGATATTGATCGTATACTTGGATATCTTGGATATAAATGCATAATTATTTTTAAAATTCATAAAAATCCTTGATGAGTTGATGACTTACTAATTAAAAGCAAATTTTTTGTTGAGGTATGAGTATCTCATTGTAATCCTTGAAATATTATTTGCTTGGAATATGTTTCGTGATTCTTGAATTTAAGAGTATATGGTTCTCTTGAATTTAAGTTTTCCTTATTGAGGCATGGATTTAGGGGGAGTTAAAGATTAACTCCTATCATCAATTGATTGTCATCATCAAAAAGAGGGAGATTTGGCTAGAGTCAAGTCCAAGCATCGGGCAGGGGTTCAGACGATGCGGTTGAGAACTTGCCTAGAGTGCATCGGGAGCTTACCGAGGGTATCGGTAGCTTGCCAAGATGGCGTAAGGGAGTTTGTCAGAAGTAGACCAAGACTCGTCGGAAGATTGTTGGGGGTAGCCAAAAGGCTTGCCGAGAGTTGGGAAGGTCTTGAAGTAGATTTATGGCTATGTTGATTGTAATTAATTAAGTCATAGTGAGTATCATGCATGTTTAACTACGACGGTGAAAAGGAGTTACAGATCAGACATGGACCTAGGATCAAGCTTAGGCATCGGGCCAAGGTATGAACGATGCGATGGGAGCTCGCTTGGAGTTCACTAGGACTTCACCAAAAGTATTAGGAAGATTACTAGAAACATGCTGAGAGATCACTGGAGGAAAACCGTGAGATTCACCGCAGGGAATGTCGGAGGTTGTCGAATTATGAGAGTAAGGTCGTAAGCTTGGTGGTTATATTTGATTATTATATTAAAGTCATAGGTTAAGATCGAGTCTTAAATGAGTGTGATTTAGAAAGAATCCAAATCAACTGAAAGAGATAATCGGGTCTACTAAAAGGGTTTGATTGAGCTTAGGTTGAGCTCAATTGGTTGACCCGAGAATTAGTTAACATCTGATTTAAGTCGGGATTAGAAAAGTTAAGGGAATCACTTTTTCAAGATTCCCGACGGCTGAACCGCTAGTAAGCGATGGTTCAACTTTCTGTACCCTAGAAATAAGGTCGCTGTTAGTGCTATCAGTGGTTGAACCACCTAGGACCAGTGGGTAAACCACTCGTACTAGGATTTCAGGTGGCTAAACCACCCAGGTTGATGGCTGAATCAAGTATACCCAATTTTTTCAAGTATGTTTGAATTTTTTAGCTCCTGAAGCCACTTGGGGCCTACAAATATCCCAAGTTTTCTTGTATTCCATAACAATTTTTGGGTATAAATTTTGTGAAAAACTTGTATGAATTGTAAGAAAAAGAAAAGAGGTAAGGGAGTGATCAAAGAATTATAATCTTGTCTCCCTTGTAAGATTATAAGGGTTTAGTCTTCACCCAAAGAAGATCGATAGTGGACATCAGTGTACCTTAAGGAGGAGGACTCGGGAGTGGACATAGGCCGATTGGTGCTGAACCACTATAAAACTATGAGTTCTCTTTACTTATCTTGCTCACTGCTTTTCTATTGATGCTTCCAACTTTATGATGCATTAAAAGAAAGGTTTCGAAATCAAGTATTTCACTTACGACATTGCTTATCTCGTTATTCAGATTTGCTTGTTCTTTCTTGAGTCGACTTTAAGCAAGAATCTTTGTATTTCTCTATAAGATTGAATTGGTTTACTTGAATGTAAAGTTTTAAAATTTTCTATCTTGCTTCAAGCGAAAAGTTTTTCGTTAAAATGAGAATTCACACTTACACTAATTCACACAACCACCCCACACACCCCCCCCCACCTCTTAGTGCTAAGTGATCCTAACACTAATTATTTTTCAAACTAATCTCTAGTTTAGTTAGATAACCTTTTAAACCTAGTCTGATACTATTAGATAGTGTAAGTTTGACGAATCATGGGTAGTTGGTCGTTGGCGTTCTTGTATTCAGTTGGTCCGAAGCAGCTCAATAGTCCTTTAAATTGTCTCCATAAAAGAGCTCAATGAGTATGTTCAAACCAATCAAACCACTGTATAGCATCTCCTTCGAGGTGTATATAAGCAATATCCACCATGGATGTGTTTGGGGTCTTGTGGTACCGAAAATAGCACTCCACGCATGAGATCCAACCGATTAGGTCTCCTTCTTCCCATCTAGAGAAGTACATCCTCATACGTGGATAGTGAGGGTCGGTCATAGGACCTCCCCTCTCCTAGGAATCTTCTTTACGATATGAGCTTTCTCCTTGTTGAGATCTTCTTGGGCTTGGTGGTCGGCCCAAACTGAGTTAAGCAGGGAATGTCGGAGGTTGTCGAATTACAGGAGTGAGGTCGTAAGCTTGGTGGTCATGTTTGATTGTTATCTTACAGTCATAGGTTAAGATCGAGTCTTAAATGAGTGTGATTAGGAATGAATCTAAATCAACTTAAAGAGGCAATCGGGTCCACTAAAAGGGTTTGATTGAGCTCAGGTTGAGCTCAATTGGTTGACCCGAGAATTAGTCAACATATGGTTTAAGTCAGGATTAGAAAAGTGAAGGGAATCACTTTTTCAAGATTCCTAACGGTTGAACCGCTAGTAAGCGACAGTTCAACTAATTGTACCCTAGAAACAGGGCGACTGTCAATGATATTAGTGGTTGAACCACCTAGGACCAGCGAGTAAACCGCCTGTACTATGATTTCGAGTGGCTGAACCACCCAGGTCGACGGCTGAACTGATCATACCCGATTTTTTTGAGTATGTTTGAATTTTTTAGCTCCTGAAGTCACTTGGGGCCTATAAATATCCCAATTTTTCTTGCATTCCATAATAATTTTGGGGGATAAATTTTGTGAAAAACTTGTGTGAATTGTAAGAAAAAGAAAAGAGGCAAGGGAGTGATAAAAGAATTATAATCTTGTCTCCCTTGTAAGTTTGTAAGGGTTTAGTCTTCACCCAAAGAAGATCAGTAGTGGACATTAGTGTGCCCTAAGGAGGAGGACTCGGGAGTGGACGTAGGCCAATTGGTGTTGAACCAATATAAAACTATGAGTTCTCTTTACTTATCTTGCTCACTGCTTTTCTATTGACGCTTCCGACTTTATTTATGTTTTAAAAGAAAGGTTTCGAAATCAAACACTTTACTTACGACATTGCTTATCTTATTATTGGAATTTGCTTATTCTTTCTTAAGTCATCTTTAAGCAAGAAGCTTCGTATTTCTCTATAAGATTAAATTGGTTTACTTGAAAAAAAAGTTTTAAAATTTTCTATCTTGCTCCAAGCGAAAAGTTTTTCGTTAAAATGAGAATTCACAATTGCACTAATTCACACAACCAAATCCCCCCCCCACCCTACCCCCCCCGCCTCTTAGTGCTAATTGATCCTAACACTAATAATTATTTTTCAAACCAATCTCTAGTTTAGGTAGATAACCTTTCAAATCTAGTTTGATACTTCTAGATAGTGTAAGTTTGACGAATCTTAGCTAGTTGGTCGTCGACGTTCTCTTATTCAGTTGGTCTGAAGTAGATCAGTAGTCCTTCTTTAAATTGTCTCCATGAAAGAGCTCCATGAGTATGTTCAAACTAATCAAACCACTGTATAGCATCTCCTTCGAGGTGTATAGCCGCAATGTCCACCATGAATGTGTGTGGCATCTTGTGGTACCGAAAATAGTGCTCCACGCGTAAGATCTAACCGATTAGGTTTCCTTCTTCCCATCTAGAGAAGTCCACCCTCATACATGGATAGTGAGGGTCGGTCATAGGTCCTCCCCTCTCCTAGGAATTTTCTTTATGATATGAGCTTTCTCCTTGTTGAGATCTTCTTGGGCTCGGTGGTCGGCCCAAACTGAGTTAAGCAAAGAGGGCACATATTCTATCCTCCATTTGCGTCTCGAGGGCCTCCAACTTGGCATCGATTGCCTCATCAGATGCCATAGCATATGTCTCCAGATCTATAATGTTAAGGTCCCTCTTTTGTTACTGGGTTAATGACATGTATAGGTTTGAAGGAGTTGGGGTTGAGAGGATTGGTGGATCGGAGGATGAAGGCTCTGATTTTAGGTTTGATAGGTTGCCATTTAAGGTGCAATTTGGGCTACTGTTTGGTAGTGTTTTGGGGCTATGGTAGCAGCAGATAAAGGTTGGAAGGGTGGTCTAGGTTTACCGTTGATGACAGCAATAGGTTTGATAGGGATCGGTGGGGGTATGCAGCGAAAAACCTTACTTTTCTGAAAGTAAAGAGTGAACAACATAAGCTTTTCTTTATATTTCAATAAAATCGATTGGAAACTGATTAAAAAAAATTGGGAGATTGAAACTTTATATCTACTATCAAGTGTTTAAGAAAAATTAAAAGTAAAATGAAAGCAATTGAAGCACATTCACATTTATATTGGTTCGGCCTCAACCTGGTCTATGTCCACTCTCGAGTCCTCTTCCCCAAGGCCAATCGATGTCTAATATCAACCTCCTTTGGGTGAAGATCAAACCCTTATAGCTTCATTTCTTCTTTTATAACCTTACAAGGGGGAACTACAAGTTTTATAAGATTTTACTCTCTCCCTTACCCCTTTTTTTTTTCTTATAATTTTTGCAAATAATTTATCATAAAATTTTTAGCCCAGAATTATTGTATGAAATGCAAGAAAACTTAGGATATTTATAGGCCCCAATTGGCTTCAGAATTTAGAGCCAAAATTTCAAATATACTTAGAAAATCAGTGTATGGGCGGTATCACCACCAGCGTTAGCGATGCAACCACCGAAAGATGCCCAAAAACCTAGGCAGTGGTGGTACAACCATCGAAAAAACCCAAAAAAGTGATTCCCTTCACTTTTCCAATTCTTACTTGTAACTTTCGTTGACCACTTTCCAGGTCAACCAATTAAGCTCGACCTGAGCTCAATCCACTCTCCATAGTAGACTCAACTAACCTCACTTGAGTTAATTTAGATCCTTCCAAATTTAACTCAAGTAGTATTCAACCTTGATAATGCTAACTATGACTTAATTAATTATAATCAACATGGCCAATAAATTCAATCAAGACCTTCCCAACTCTTAGTAAGTATTTCAGCTACCCTCGATAATCTTCCGACGAGTCTCGATTTTCTTTCGGTGAACTCCCTTGCGCCATCCTAGCAAGCTCCCGATGCTCTCGGTGAGCTCCCGACACACTCCAGGCCAGTTCTCTATCGCATTTTCCTAACTTTGGCCCGATGCCTAGACTTAACTTTGGCCAAATCTCTGATTGTAATTTTCTCTTGTCATAGTTAATCTTATATCAATCAACTCTAAAAACATTGCTAGATCAATAACCCATCAATTTATTTCATCATTAAAATCTAAGATTCAATAATCTCCCCCTTTTGATGATGACAATCAATTGATGACAGGAGTTAAACCTTACTCTCCCTAAATCCATGCCATAATTCAAATAAGGAACAACTTAAATTCAAGAGACCCATATACCCTTGAATTCAAATATCATATGATCCATTTAAATCTTGAAATGATATATCATGAATTTCAAAATCATCAAATCATACATGAAACATAATATTTATTTCAACCAATCATGAATCATCAAATTTTTAAGGATATTCCAAGAATTTCATGCAAAATTTTCTTCATTCGAAAATCATCATGATATAATATTAATTTCAATAAACAAATCATGAATCATTAAATTTTCAAGAATATTTCAAGAATCTCAAAAATCATTAAATTTCTCTTTTAAGAAAAGGTAATTACTTCCCCTTTATTTTATATGTGCTATTTCTCCTTCTTTGTTATAGGTACTATTTTTCTCCTTTTTCATGTATATGTCATTTTTGTGTCATCAATTCACTATTTCTCTCCCTTTGTCATCATCAAAAAGAGGTGAAATAATAAATAAGTAATTTTATAATATATAATGTCATCATATGTAGAAATGATTAAGTACTTAGATGCTTTATTTCCCCCTTAATAAAATAGGATAAAAACCTATTTTTCTCCTAAAAACTTTCTTTCCTTTTTTTGTAAATAACAAAGTAGAAATAAGGTGGAGATTTGAAAAATATCATCACAAAATAGATCTTCATCTAGTAAATTTTGGAATCCAAAGTTAGTAATTTTCCATGTAATTTCAAAATTAGTAAATCAAGTAATTCATGTATTCTCATGGTTTAGCATTCTTAGCTGTCAACCTTAATCTTATAGATGTAAATTTTAAAATGATTATTTTAAAGATGAGCTAAAATATTTCAGAAATCTAAGAAAAATCAAGAGCTACCAATGTAATTTAATTCATCTTATACAAATTTCAATCAAGATAGCAAATCAAATAAATCATGCATTTTGCATGAAAATTTTGATAAGAAATGTAATTTATAATGGCCAAGAAATCTAAAGAAATGATGATAAATCAAGCTTAATTTGTAAATCATGCATTTTGCATATATTTAGAATTTTAAATTTTCTTCTAAGCAAATTTGTTCTTCATTCAATGTTATAAGATTCATCATATCTAGTTTTTTTCTAATCATATTAATAATTTTATTTTTCTTTTTTATCATTGTCAAGAAAGAAATATGATGATATATTCAAATTATGCCCAAAAGTACAATGAGATCATGTCATAAAATCAAATCTTTAAGAGCTAAAAGACATGATTGAATAATTCTTCTAACAATCTTGATTGGAAATCTTATGAGATTTAAATAATCTTGATATTAAATTATAGTTATCAAAATCATAGATGTTCAAAAATTTGATTTTCATTGAGGATATAACAAGTCTAAAAATCAAAGGAATGTTCATGATAAAATAAGTCTCAGTTAATTTTTAACTTATCATAAATTTAAGAAATATTAAATTTGGTAATAAGTTATACTAAGAAGGAAGTCATAACTTATCAAAAATTTAAGAAATATTAATTTTGGTAATAAGTTATACTAAGAAGGAAGTCAAAAGTAATCATATCATGAAGGATGTTATTATCAAATCATGAATACTAAAGGACATGATTTATTTTGACAAGTCTCTTCTTAGATAAGATTTAAATCTTTAGAAAACTTAAAAGATCAAATAAGAAGAGTATTCATTCATATCAAATTATAAATATCAGTATCATGAAAAAATTGCAAAGAAGAAAAGATAGAAGATCATGATTTATATATATGAAACTTCAAGTTGTCAAGAATATGGTTCATAGGAAGATTTTCAAATCATAGTTCCGAAGAGATAAATTATGATTTATTTATATAATCTTTTTTAAATGAACTTGATTTATATAAGTATTCAAAGATTTAATTTATCATGATGTTAATATAATGATAATAACTTATTTAATTTCAAATCATCAAAATCGGTTTTGTAGTGTAAGAGATTCAACAATAAAGGTATCATTTTATCTCTTATTAAAGGATTGATAAGATAAGAATATTTTCAAGAATAATTATCATCTTTTTTAGTTTTTTCATGTAATTAGTTTCAAGATTGCCTTTATGCATTGTCATCAAAAATTGAGTTTCATTTATAAAATAAAACATCAAGATCATAATAAAATATTTTCAACCGAGTAAAAAAATTTCAAACATTTTAAAACTGAAAAACTAAGTATTATTATCAAAATCATTGCAATAAAATATTTTCAAGCAAGAACTTTGATTTATTTTAATTCCAATGATTTTTCTTTCTTAAGTGAGTCTAATCTTTAGACTTAGTGAAATGAGTTACCATACTCATTTTATTCTCATTTTAAAAATATTTTTAATTTTTCAAAATACTAAAAAATAAAACATGATTTTTCTCTCTCCTTTTTATTTTATTTTATTTACTTAAATTCTAATATTCAACAACAACCATTCAATCATATTTCAAATTACTTCTTCAATACTAATATTATCATAACATTATCAAGATCATTACAATATGAAATTTTCATACGAGTAAAATATTATCAAATGAAATCATTATAATTATTACAATAAGATATTTTCAAACAAATCTTTTAGTTTATTCTCAATCCAACGAATTTTCTAATATTTACCAAGAAATTTTCCTTCTCATTTGAGATTTTTATTTTTAATTTTTCAACCATATTAGAAAATAAAGCATGATTTCACATATATATAATTATTTTAAGTCCAAATTTAGTATTTAATTATTTTATTTAATTTTATCTCAAGAAAATGTATACTCATTTAACCATTACAAGTCAATACAAGTATACAAGCATAATCAAAATCTCTTTTTCATATATTTCAACTTAGATAATTTTGCACTAAACTTTCTTTGTTCTAATTTTAGCATGCTCTAGCTACGCAAAAGGTCATACATCATTAAGAGTAATCAAGATTAATTAATTATCCAAAAATTTATTATCAATAATTTTATTTTTAATAAATTTTCTTGTTATTAGTTAGGCTAATGAAAGAGTGTTAGATCTCAAGTTATATGTTTTAAGCATCTACCTTCAAAACATTATTTAGTGCTCCTAGTCTTGTTAGGAGACAAATTTATAGTATAGGGGGTCCAGGTTTAGGTACCCATTTTACATTGAGTCCTTTATGAAACACTTTATCTTAATGATTTTTTATTGTTTAAAGTTCCTTTGGAAACTCAAAACTAATTTGTGAGGACTATAATTTCTAAATAAATATTTGTTGGCTTTATGTCCTAATTTTTCATAAAAATTATATTTAACTTTTGATGATAAATTTAAGGTAGGTCCTTTAACAAAAATGGCTGGCCTTTGTTGAGTGTTACGAATAAGCCTATACCCTTTCTTCTATTAACATGATTGATACCCTTTCTTCTTATTAGTAAGGATCATATTAAGGGATTTATTTCCTATTTGAAATTTTTTTAACGTTTGTTTAAGCATGATATTTTCCTCTTTAACATCGTCTAGCATTTCACATTTAGAGCAAAGATTATATGATAATAATATATCATGTATTTGATCAAATCTACTAACTAACGAATCATGTTCATTCTTAAGCAACTTATAAGATTTACTAATTTTTTTAAGTTTATCAAATAATTCATGGAACATATTTAATAATTCAGTAAAAGAAGTACTTAATGAATCACTAACCTCATCTTGGATTGCCATTAGAGCATAGTTGACTACTTCTTCCTTGCTATGATCTTCTTCATCTAAAAAGTCTTTGTCATCCCATGTTACTTAAAAAGCTTTCTTCTTATACGGTGCCTTCTTCTTCAATTGAGGACATTCAATTTTGAAATGTCTCGGTATTTTGTATTTAAAGAATATAACATTATCCAATTTTATTTTTATAATTTTTATTTTTTATGTTTTCATAAACTTTTTAAATTTTCTAGATAATAGTGTAATGTCATGATCCTCATCACTCGAGGTTTCACTCGACGAGTCATCTGCAGTTCTTAGTGCTACATCCTTCTTGTTCTTCGGAAGGGGTTCATCAAGCTCATCATAAGCTTTACAGTTCAATTCATAGGTCATTAGTGAGCCAATAAGTTCTTCAAAAGGTAAGTTATTTAAATCTTTGGCCACATGTATAGCAGTTACTTTAGGATCCCAACTTTTAGGTAGGGATCTTAAAATTTTACTTACAAGTTCAAAATTCAAAAAATATTTTCCAAATGCTTTAAAACCATTGACGACATCTATGACATAGGTGTACATGTCTCCAATGGAATCACTTGGTTTTATTTTAAATAATTCATAACTATGAACCAAAATGTTAATATTCGATTTTTTAACTCTAATAGTGTCTTCGTATGTGATTTCTAGTGTATGTCAAATGTCATAATTAGTTTCATAAATAGAAACTCAATTACATTCATTTTTGTCGAGAGGATAAAATAAGACATTTATAGCCTTTGCATTCAACGAAAAAGCCTTCTTTTCAAATTTGTTCCATTCATTCATTGGGTCTAGAAGATTTTTCAAAACTATTTTCTACTCTATGCCATAAATCTAAACCCATAGAAATAAAAAAAATATGCATTCTAGTTTTTCAATAAGTGTAATCCGTCCTATTGAATATCGGTAGACGTGCAATAAAATATCTCTTATTCATGTCGAAAGAATTACATAATTGGGTTTTTAGTCTAATGAGTAGCACTTGACTCTGATATCAATTATTAGGATCAATTGACACTAAGAGAGAGGGTGTTGAATTAGTGCAAGAGAAATAGTGCTCGATTTAAAAACCTTGCTTTCTGAAAGTAAAGAGTGAACAATGAAAGCTTCTTTTATATTTCAATAAAACTGATTGGAAACCAATTTAAAGAAGTTAAAAGATTAAAACTTTGTATCTAATTATTAAGTGTTTAAAAACAATCAAAAGTAAAATGAAAGCAATTGAAGCACATTCACAGTTATAGTGGTTTGGCCTCAACCCGGCCTACGTCCACTCTTGAGTCCTCTTCCCCGAGGCCCACCGGTGTCCACTATCAACCTTCTTTGAGTGAAGATCAAACCCTTATAGCTTTCTCTCACATTTTACTAGGCTTAAGAGATGAACCTTACAACCATACAAGGGAGAATTGTAGGTTTTACAAGACTTTCCTCTCTCCCTTACCTCTTTTCTTTTTCTTACAATTTTCACACATAATTTATCATAGAATTTCTAGCCCATAATTATTATGTAAAATGCAAGAAAACTTAGAGTATTTATAGGCCTCAATTGGCTTCAGAATTTAGAGCCAAAATTTTAAAGCACTAGGAAAAGTCAGGTACGAGTGGTACCACCGCCGGCGCTAGTGGCGCAACCACCAAAAACTATTCGGAAACCTAGACGATGGTGGTACAACCACCGGCTTAGGCAGTACAACCACCAATTGCTGCCCCAAAACCTGGGCAACAACGATACAACTACCGCTCACCAGCGGTACGACCATTGGAAAACACAGAAAAGTGATTCCCTTCATTTTTCAAATTCCGACTTGTACCTTTTGTTGACCACTTCCCAGGTCAACCAATTAAGGTCTACTTAAGCTCAATCCATTCTCCATAGTGGACCCAGTTTAACCTCGCTTGAGTTAATTTGGATCATTCCAAATCTAACTCAAGTAGGACTCAACCTTAATGACGCTAACTACCTTAATTAATTACAATCAACATGGCTAATAAATCCAATCAAGACCTTCCCGACTCTTGGTAAATATTTTGGCTACCTCTGACAATCTTTCGATGAGTCTCGTTCTTCTTCCGGTGAACTCTCTTGCACCATCCTAGCAAGCTCCTGATACCCTCGGCGAGCTCCCGACACACTCAAGTTGAGTTCCCAACATCATCGTCCTCACTCTGGTCCGATGCTTGGACTTGACTTTGGCCAAATCTTTGATTGTTACTTTCTCTCTGTCCTAGTTAATCCTACATTAATTAACTCTAACAACCTTATTAGATTAATAACCCATCAATTGATCTCATCATCAAAATCTGAGATTCAACAACGTAGGGGTTCCTCCCACCTAGTAGTTAACCACAAGGCTAAAAGGAAATTGATCTCCTACTTTATTAAAAAGTGGTGGAGGCTACATACTTATACAGGGCTCCAAACCCTAACCCTAGAGAGGCTCCTTCTAAAGCCAAATCCCTTTATTACCCCTCCTTCCTAACCAGCTTACCTAATAAGGGGGCGACGGTTAGGTGGCTGCAACAAACCACGCGTCCCCTACTCAAATCCTAGCTGACCTGCTCAATAGGGGGGGCGATGGCTAGGAAGCCCTAAGGCCCCAAGATTAAACCATAGCCAACCTGCTTTATAAGATAGCAGGTGGCTATGGGGTTTATTACAATCTCTTAGGATTTTTTATTAATTACTACCTGATTAAATAGGACCCAACCCTGCTAGGGTCCTATCAGTTGGCTACGCCAACCCGCAATCCATGAAGGTTGATGGATTCCTTGAACACCGACTGATCACCATTCTTATCGATATCGGAAGCACCAATAATTTCATGGACAACAACGTTGCTGCCTAATTAACTCTTCGGATTGAAGATTGCAGCAAGTTCGATGTAAAAGTTGTAGATGACCAAATCCTCAATTATAACTGAAAGAGCCCTCTAGTAAAACTAGTTTTGCAGGGCCAAGAAATCACCACGGACTTCTTCCTCCTACCACTTGATGATTATCAAGCAATGCTCAGTGTTGAATGGTTGTCCACTCTAAGTGATATTTTCTGTAATTTTTTTAAATTAATCATGAAATTTTACAGCCATGAGAAATAGGTCATCCTATGAGGAAAGCGAGGGGGCAAAGTATCAACTGTTTCTACACAACGCATGGACAGGGTGTTACACAAATCACATATTGGCTTCTTAATACAACTTCAATGGCTACCAATGGAGGAATCAATGATGAATGAAAATCCAAACCTCCCTCATTGCTTGCTGAATTTTCAGATGAGTTTACTAAATTGATAAAACTACCCCTTACCCAGTCGCATGACCACCGCAAGTTCGTGGAGAACGACGACAAGATCAATGCCTCCCCTCATCACATTGCTGAAAAAGGATACCTTCCTTTAGCTAGATAAAGCTATAGTAGCCTTTGATGCCCTCATGATTGTGATTCCATCTATACCAGTGTTAGCTTCACTCGACTCCGACAAAGTGTTCGTGATCAAATCTAATGCATCGGGTGCCGAAATTGATTCTGTCATCATGTAAGATGGTCGACTCCTAGCCTACGTCAGTAAAGCCATCTCGCCATATCACTTGAAGCTATCAATCTATGATGAGGAAATGCTGACCATTGCTGAATTTATAGCTTGGTATGATACAGGTCAATGACACAAAGGAAATATGAAAATAAGCCTTGGAAAATTGTAGCTTCTACTCACTCCAAACTCAAATCGGGCTCATATTACCATAGACTCTACCAGAGAGCAGCCATCATCTCAGAGGAAAGTCTGGCTACCATTAAAGAATAACCATATGTGAGCCCATGCAAAAAAGAAACAATCACCCAACAAACGCTGGAGTAGAAGGAAGTTTACTATTGAAGATCGAGTCATCCTTCATCTTTAACTCTACTAACAGGAATGAAGACTAGAGCCTCAAGAAACTGGTCTTTGTGTTTCGTTGGACTCTGCAAAATTAGAGATCACTTTAAAGCCATGACTTACGAATCAGATCCATGCACCAATTCAAAAATACAACTGATCCTTCAAATATCTCATTATAAATGAAAGTTTAGAGAGGTTGAATCTGCCCAGATCCACCCAGGACATCTTGGCAGATGAGGAGGTCCAAGTTCAGTTGACGATCGTGTGAGATCACAGAATTGTGATGTACCTGTCCAAACACTACTACCACTGATGGAGAGATATAATAGAATACTGGACTGCAGGACCATGGTGCACCCACTATATATACCATGAGAAAGCTTCAAGAAGAATTATAGACCAAGATCCAAAGTTCATAAAGCCTCAGCCTTAAGGACAAGATTGATTTGAAGAAGGTGGGTCTGTTAGGACCCCAATTGAGTCAGGTCCTAATCGATTGAGTTTAGTCTTTAGATTGAGGCTTATTAGCTAGCCTAGACCTAGCATTAGGTCGGCTACGAGGAGATTTGAGTCCATTATAATAAATCAACTCAAATCCTAGTAGGGTCAGGATTCGCCTGAGTTAGAATCTGGTTAGGAGTCGGAGTTGGATTCAGATCGGATCAACCAAGTTAAACTTGCAATCAACCTAATTGGCTACCCACCTTAATAAGGGGAAGTCAGTTATGGTTGAGAGGAGGTGACTAGGGTTAGAGGGGAGGAGTTTCACTTAGCTTGGGACTCTCTTTAGGGTTTGAGTAGGAGTTGGAGTCTTATTAAGAAGAAGTTTACTAGAAGTATGAGTCTTATTAGAATTAGGGTTTGGGAACCATTTATAAACACTTGTAGCCACCTCTTTTCATCAAGTAATCAATACATCTTTTTTAGTCATTATGGCTGATACGACCAATCCCTTATAGAGGTCAACCCAGGTTTAGAATCATGCTGGATTCTAACAGCAATAGGGGGCTAAAAAGAGAAGGGCGCTGGCATGGTTGTGGGTTGGAAATAGCGGCGGTTGCTGGGATCACCAATGGGTCGATCCACTAGCCGAGAACAACGGCAACAACCCTTTGAGTAGGATGTGGCATGAATGCGTGCTCTTCCTTCTTCTTTTCCTTTTTCTCTCTTCTTTTCTTCTTCTTTTATTTTTTATTTTTGGTGATGATAGCGGTAGTGAAGATGATAAGAAACTACAGCAAGGTGGTTAGAAAAGGTGGCTATAATCTAGGGCTAGATAGCAGCAATAGTAGTAGCAAGGTATGGAAGATAGTGATGATGATAATGGCAAGGGTGACAACGATGGTGTAGATCGATAGTGAAATCATAGCGGGAACATCGAGGATTACTGCTATGATACCAAATTATAGGAACCTAAAGGTTTCTATAGAAGATAAATGATCACTGTAGGGGCGACGATGGAGTGGATGAACAGTGAGATGCCAAGAACGTTGCTTTGATACCATATGATAGGAACCCCTAGGGTTCCATCATAGTTGGATACGGAAAATGAGTGATAAACATTCACTTTGAGGGGATCGACCTCCTTGATCTCTATAGGGGATTGGCTCTCTTAGGGTTTTGGCCTATTGGCTAAAACATATTTTCTTTATTGATTGATGAAAATATAAGTGTTACACCCTTATTTATAAAGACTCCAATCCAACTCCTAATTGAAGTTAGATTCTAAAATAGACTCCTACTTGGACTCCTACTCAATTAGGCTCCTACTTGGACTCCAAATCAAATTGACTTCTAGCTGAATCCAACTCTAAGTTAAGCTTGGACTCCTTATTGACTTGACTACACATAGCTCAATAGATATGGACCCGACACTGTTAGGGTCCTATTAAATACCTGTAAAGGGTTGTAAAGGTTCTCTCATGAGCTTGAGAAAAGGAGAAAGAGTTGTAAGGGGTGGTTATCTTTGCTCATTAGAAAAAGATTAGTAGTGGAAGTCAGTAGCCTCAAGTGAAGAGGAATTAGGAGTGGAGTAGCCTCAAGTGTGCCTTCTCTTCTTTGTTGTTTAATCACTTTGCAAATTACCTTACTTGCTCATTATAATCTTACTAACATTTTCAAGTTTAAATGCTTTTCTGATATAAGCTTTATAAAATAAATCAAAAGCATTAATTCACAAACCCACCCCACCCCCCTACCTCTTAGTGCCGATTTGGTCCTAATAGTCGATATCAGAGCCAAAATTTTCTCATTTGATTTAACACCCAAAAGAGATTAAATAGCTTTTGCCAACATTCAACAGGGTTTTTTTATCACTTGTTCTCTTATGTTCAATGGGACGGACTACACGTATTTGAAAAACTCAAATGAGAATTTTCTTGCTTTCTATAGATTTCAGTTTATGAAATCTTATAAAAAATGGTTTTCAAAAGTCTTCTAAAACGAATGAAATGATTTGGAGAAGAAGACTTTCTCTTCAAATACTAAACCAATAAATGCTTTGTTTTGTCCTCTAGATAAAAATGAGTTTAATCGTATTTCAACTTGTGAAATTGCACATGAGATTTGACACACTCTTGAAATCACACACGAAGTCACAAGTAGAGTTAAAGATTCTAAAATAAATCTTTTGATGCATAGTTTTGAATTATTTCAAATGAAACCAAGTGAAACCATTAGAGACATGTACACCCATTTTACAGATGTTGTCATTGGTTTAAAAGCACTTGGTAAAAATTATTCTAACCTCGAATTCATTAGTAAAATCCTAAGATCCCTTCCTAAAAATTGGGATCTAAAAATCACTACCATACAGGAAGCAAAAACTTAACCTATTTTCTACTTGAAGAATTTATCAGGTCATTAATAACCTATGAATTGACATGTATGGCATATAATAGACATACGAACAACTTTTCAAAGAACAGGAAGGACTTAGCACTTAGAATAAAGGAAGACCACTCGAGCGAAAGCTCAAGTGAGGAGGATGACCTTGAACTCTTCACAAAAAGTTTTAAAAAGTTCATAACACATGGATGTAAGAATAAAAATGAACTAAAAAAGACTAATTTGTTATGAATATAATTAGCCGGGGCACTTCGAAAGTGAATGTCCCAAATTAAAAAAGAAGCTGCAAGAAAAGAAGAATGCACTCAAGGCGACCTAAGATGAATCAAGTGTATACGAAGATGAGAAGCAAACAAGTGAAAATGAGGCTCATAATAAGGTAAGTAAGTCAAGCAAATTTTTTTTACCTTACATTGAATTACTTCATGCTTTTCATAAACTATTTGATAAAAAGGTTAGTAAGAAATATATATTTTTTAAATAAATAAATAAATATATATATCATTGAAACTTGATGATTTTTTGTTTTAATAAATATTTTGATTAAAGATGGTTTAAGCCTAAATGTTTATGATTTTCGTGATAAAGCTTGTTTTTTGATTTTAAACAATGATGCATGTTTTTAAAAGACTTGGGCATACTTGTATGAAATCAATCACAACTAAAAGGGAAATTGATTTTTGTTAAAAAATTACTCTATCTCTAAAAGCTTTTTTATTTTTCAAGAGATCTTTAGTCATTATTATATCTATTTTTGTCATTTTGAATCTTTTGAAAGTGATTTTGATGATTTGATGATTTAAATTTGAATGAGTTTTATCCAAATCTTACACTTGATACTTGAAATTTTATATGAATCAAGATTTTTTTCATTAATTAATCTCCTAAGATTTTATTTTGTTATTTAAGAAATGATTTATCAAAATGAATTATGTCTTTTAGTATTCACAAATTGATCTTTCTTGATCTTTCATGTCATGATTTTCATATGGCTCCTTTGTATTTATGTTTGTATATCTTATGTTATGATTAGAACATTGATGCAAAAGAAAGTAAAAGTGTTAGCTTGAATGTTAAACTTAGGCTAGTTAAATCTCCCAAATGCATAAATTATTCTTATACATTTTTTGAATCATTATCTTGATTACTCGATTTTTAGGACTTGAGTTCTCTTTTTAAATCAAGATCGTTTCCTATCATTTCTTCTATTTACAAAAGAAGATTTTTGTCAAAAATGACTCATGGTCTTTCGGTATTCATGACTTGATCTTTCATTTTTTATAATTAAAATATTGATGTAAATTTATCTTTGTTATTAATATTTGTCATGATCTAAAAATTGATGTAAAAGGAAAAGAATTACAACATCGTATTATTCTATTCTTTTTGGCAATGACAAAGGGGGAGAAAGTACTGCTAGCTTATAGATTTCAAGGAGAGAAAACTTGCTAGCATGCACATTGTAAAAAGAAGCAACAAAATTGCTATCTCAAGAGAAGTAAAAATTTTGCTTAATTTCACATTCTCAAGAACTTGCTAGGTTGTATATGGTAAGAGAAGTAAAAAATTTGCTATCTTGCAAATTTCAAGAAGCAAAATCACTATCCTACACTTCTCAAAAGAGAAGAAAGAATTTGCTAGTTACACATCTCAAGAATAGCAAAAATTACTAACTAAACAACTCAAAAAATTTTCCTAGCTTACATGTTTCAGAAATTTGCTAATTGAACTTTTATCCTTTTTATTGATGACAAAGGGGCAGAAGTTATGAAGATTTAAAATTTGAATCATGTATGTAATGATGTACTACGATACTTTGAAATTATGATTATACATGAAATACTCATGATTTTATGATGCATGTAATGATGAAATGTTTATAATTTTATAAATTCAAAGTTTCTATCAATATAGCATATTGATAGGGGGAGTTTAGTTAAACTTTTTTATCAATTGGTTGTCATCATTAAATGATATATTGATGATGCTTGAAATATTTATCATATGACATATATTTTATTTAAAATTTTTATTATGTGATACTAAAAAGATGAATGTTTGTTATTAAAAATTTTATCATGTTTGGTATCATGGTAATAAATGGTTAAATTATTAAAATTTCAATGATTAGTCAAAATGGTCAAAATGCTATACTTGAATTCAAAGGTGATGGTTTCTTTTGAATTCAAGTTTGCTCTATTTCTGATCGGACTCTAGCAAGGTTGAGTCCCAATCACCCTAGAAGTAATCAATAAAAACCCTATGAGATTGTAATAAAACCCCACATAGTCACTTCTATCCAATAAAGAAGTATGACTAGGGTTTATTTTTGGGTCTTAGGGCTTCTAACCACCACCCCCCTTACTGGGCTGGTCGGCTAGGGTTTCTAGCAGAGGAGTGTGACTTGTGGAGCCACTTAGGCCGCTGAGCCCTTTATTTATGCATGGTAGCTATAGAGGGGCAAAAGGGGGAATTCACTTAGGAAGCACCCCCTAAGACTAGGGTTTGGAGCCCTATATAAGCATGTAGTCTCCACCTTTTTTAAACAAGCAAGATTAATCGTTTATTCAACCTTGTGCCGAGTTCTAGGAGGGAGGAACCCCTATAGCGTTCCTAGGGTTAATCCCCCTCAGAGATCAAAATCTATAGGACTCCTTCTGGTGTTCTATCATATGGTATTAGAGCAGCATTCTTGTTGCCCCTGTAACCATCTTAGCTGCCCTTACATTGTCAACAAATTCCCATAATTGTTGCGATACACGCCTCCACCTTCCACCGCAACCATAGATTAAATCAATCTACCGTTGTCCCCTATGTTTGATCTAGAGATCTAGTATATTTTTGTCACCCTCGCCTCTTCAATACTGCAAAATCCTTTACCTTATATATTGAAGAGTTTCTTCACATTTTATCCACTGCAAATTTTGACTGTCGCAAATGTTCTCATTATTGCAAAGGTGAAACATTACAGAAATTTTCAACTGCATATTTGCCTCTTGAAACTGGTTTATTGCTTCTCCTTTTTGGCTGAAATTTTTATATAATTTCATAGATCATCTTATCATTAATCTATGATTGATCTCTGAAAAAAATTTCTTTTAAAACCAATTTTATTGTGCTCTAATTCTTCATTATGTAGTGCTAAAATTTTACAAGAAAGGATCTGCCTTCCGTCTTTTACCCTATTTTCATACCATTACTCTGCTAAAATTTTGTTAAACATTTTGCTGATATTAACCACATCTATATCAAGGATTTTTGTATATTTTTATTAAAATTTTCTCTAGAATTTACATTGAGAATTTATCGTTTCTTTGATGTAAAATCTGTTTGATGGGATAACACATCGCAGCACCTTTCTTTATCGAATTCCATCATATTTGAGTATTGTCTTTATGAGTTTTTAGACTCTCTTTCTCTTATCCTCAAACCTTACCATCCTCACTAAGAAACCCTTTAAACCATACCCTAAACTGATTCTAAAAAGCCACCCAAATCAGCCTTAAACCGT
This sequence comes from Ensete glaucum, assembly GCA_021527575.1. NCBI lineage: Eukaryota > Viridiplantae > Streptophyta > Magnoliopsida > Zingiberales > Musaceae > Ensete > Ensete glaucum. The sequence continues at coordinate 21,374,074 of CM038559.1, forward strand.
AGCTAACCTTCTTTATCGATCCACCTACCTTCTCATCGAACCTTGTTTACTGATATGCCTACCTTTCAGCCACGTTTGCTCTGAAATCTCTCATCCCAATCAGCCCCAAAACCTTATAAAATTGCAACTCAAACTGTCCTAATAAGCCTAAAACCATAGCCATCTACAACTAGCACTTATTCGCAGCATACCCCCACCAATCTCTATCAAACGTCTGCTGCCATCTAATGCAAATCCAAGACCCTTTTCCTAACCTTCATCCACTACCTTTATAGCCCTAAAACTCTACCAAATCATAGCCCCAAACTACACCCAAAATAGCCACAAAACAAGCCCCAAAAAATGGTAGCCTTCCACCTTCAGTCCACCAACCTTTCAGCCACCCAATCTCTCCTATCCCTTCAACCTTAGCATGCATCTCTCACTGCATAATACTACTAGCAATGATTTCTCACTGCCATCATCCTTGATCATAGCGAACAATGATTTTTTGTGATAAAAAGCTATCAACAGTGATCTTTCGTTGTAATCAATCTACATTGCAGCCCACATCAATCTTTCACTACCAACTATCTTAATTGTGTCCAGCAACAAATTAAACATGACATTAGTGGTCTCTCACTCCATACTGTCGCTACCCTCCTCTACAATAGTCATGTACATTACTGCCCTGTCTTCCTCCTATTGCAGCCACACCCTTGCTGCAACCAATGCCACCTGCAGCCACGAAGTCACAGCGCAGCCGCAGCCAACATTGTTGTCCCCCCCCCCCTTCTTCCTCCATCATCGCTGCTGCCTTCTAACTTAGATATCTTGGCTGCCATTTTCTAATAGATATTAGCCACCTAAAAGATCATAGCCTCGATGATATTGTAGCATCGACATTGCAGCATCACCATAGACACGTAGCTGATGTTGTTCCTGCCATCTTCTTCCTCTATCGTCACTGCTACCCTTGGCTACCATCCTTCACTTGGAGACTTCACCACCACAGTCCCGACATTGCTGCCATTCGCTGCCTTTAACCTGAAAATTATAGCTACACTCTTCAGTCGATTTATTTAATAGGTTGGAGATACTTACATCATGAGATCGGTGGGCTTATTCGAAGCTAATTAGAGACTTTTGAGATACATATGTATACTAAATTATGCACTCTCTTTGAGGAGTTTAGATTGGGCCATCATCGAGCCCAAGAAGACCACAACAGGGAACAAACTTAGATTGCAAAAAGAACCCACCGGATATAAGAAGCAAAGTTAAGACACAATAGCTCTACACCTCGATGACACTGATCTCTTTTGCACAACTTCAAGAAAGGCACCTTAATCAAGATGCTCAGAGCATAAGAGCCACATCCCAACCAACAGCACATAAACCTTCAACACCAATCGATTTCAAGAACCGTGATGAAGAATTAACGATGATTTGCCAAACATCTACCATCCAAGAGTACTAAACTAGGTTTTAAAGGTTATCTAATCAAACTTATGATTGGTCTGAAAAGTAGATATTAAGGACTTCTATTGAGGGCTTAAAGCCGAAGATTCACGAAGAAGTTAAAGCGTGACAACCATACATACTTAAGGCAGTCAACTCCTTCGCGCGACATCAAGAGAAGCGGTTGAATTATGAAGCCTAGAGGACTAAGGTCGCTTCCCGACTAGCGGCACCAAAGCTTTCACCTCCTCCTACTGGCAGCCTACCCTCTCAGCCGAAGAAATTAATAAGAGAAGATCGTTATGACGGATCAAAAAAGGGCCTTTGTGGAAATTATGATAAATTATGGAGCCTAGAACACCAATATAAAAAGGAGACACCGCTGATGATTACCCCCAATGAAGAACCCAAATTTTAAGATATAACTCTCAAGCCTAAGGAGAATGATACACCATAACTGATCACCATCATGATCCCTACCTTAGTTGGCTACACAAATCTCCAAAAATTGAAGATCGAAGGGTTTCTTGAGCAGTAGTCTGTCATCGTCCTCATCGACACCGGAAGCACACACAACTTTATAAGCAGTAAGGTTGCTACCCATTTGATGCTAAAAAAAGAAGATTATAATGGGTTCAAAGTTAAGGTAGCTAATGACCAAATATTGAAGTGCAACTAGAAGTGCCCACGAGTAAAACTGATCCTACAGGAGCTAGACATAGTTGCTATTTTTTTCCTCTTCCCTCTTGATGGTTTTAATATTATGCTTGGCATCAGTTAGTTATCCATGCTAGGAGATATTTTCTAGAATTTTTTAAAGCTAACCATAAAATTTTTGGCAAAGGAAAATAGGTGGTGCTACGAGGGAGCCAAGCGACTACGAACACAACACAACATCTGGAGAGGGTACCAAAAGAAGAGTCTAGTAGTTTCTAAATTCGAATTCACGAGTTTCAGGAGATGAAGCCAAAAGAGATTGAAGATAAGAACCCTCCCCCACAGCTTGCTAAAATTTTGGGAGTCTCCACCAAACCGCGCCTAATACCTCTTATCAAGATGCCCGACTCCCCTATGTTGAACTGGCTGAAATTAGCACTATTTGATACTCAGCTAGATTGCTGCCCATAGAAGATTGAAGATACGAGGTTCGCCCAAGAGATGATAAAGACATGGATTGTTTGACCATACTTATTTTCTGCTACGACACATCCTTCCATCCTTTTTCCTAGGGATAAGTTACTTCTAAAATGTTACATCCTGCCAAAATCACCATGGTTGCTGATGCAGCACTTCCAAATCTGAGGTGACTTCCATGACTTTTCCCTAGATCGGATCGTGATGCTTAAAGACTTCCTTGATGGTGATCTCCGATCTATGGCTCAAGATCATGAGAAAATTGAGCCCCTCCAGTGGTGAAATCAGAAAAGTGTAAGGATCATTCATAGGACTCAATAAAGCATGAATGTCATCCCTCTCACTATAAAGAAAGATGCACCACCTTGGCTGAGTGGAACTATAGCCCTCATGACCACGATGTCATCCACACCAAATTGTGACCAAATGTTTATTATTGGAGCAGACATATCCAGAGTGGGGGTCAGCACCATTCTCACCCACCTTAGACTTGGATCAGGCTCACACCACTGGAGATTTTATCAAATGACAGCCCTCATTCTAAAAGAAGGCATGACTACTATTACAGAGCAATCACGTGGTAGCCCATACAAGGAAGAAACTTTCCCCTAACAAACATTGGAGCAAAAGAAAGTTTCCTGAGAAAGATCAAGTTTCCCTTTATCTCCAACTCCACCAGCATGAAATTCAAGCCTCAAGAAAGTAGCCTCCTTATTTCTTTAGGCCTTACAAAATTAGGGATCATATTAGGGTTAGGAGATCAGATCCATGCATTAGATCAAGATTACAGTTGATCCTCCAGGTATCTCATCTCAAATGGAAATTTAAAAAAGACAACTCAGCCCAAATCCATCCAACTGACACCCAAGTTAATGAGGAGGCCAAGGTTCAATTAATGATCGCATGAGAATCATATAAAGAGCTGAAGACCCAGTTTCCAGAGTTTATGGACCCTCAGCTTTGAGGATATGACTGATTTAAAGAGGACAGACTTGATAGGACTCCAGCAGGGTTGAGTCCTAATCACCCTAGAAGTAATCAATAAGAACCCTGTGAGATTGTAATAAAACCCACCTAGTCACTTTTATCCTATAAAGAAGTGTGGCTAAGATTTATTTTGGGGTATTAGGGCTTCCTAGTTACCATCTCCTTTATTGGGCTGGTCGGCCAGGGGTTTTAGTAGAGGGGCATAGCTTGTGCAGCCGCTTAGGCTACCGCCCCATTTATTTATGCATGGTAGCTATAGGAGGGGCAAAAGGAGAAATTCACTTAGGAAGCACCCCCTAGGTCTAGAGTTTGGAGCCCTCTATAAGTATGTAGCCTCCACCTCTTTTAAATAAGTATGATTAATCTTTTATTCAGCCTTGTGTCGAGTTCTAGGAGGGAGGAACCCCTATAGTGTTCCAAGGGTTAATCCCCCTTAGAGATCAAAATCTATAGGGCTCCTTATGGATTCTAAAGTCATCTGGGGTCTATAAATACCCCAATATTCTTGCTTAGAATAGCAAGAACTGAGATCCAAACTAGAGGTTTATAGTGAAAAAACTCTCTTAGAAAGTTGAGTTCCCTTCTTCAAAAGCTTAGAGGTTATTCTAAAGGAGAGTGTGAGGGAATACTTGTAAAGGTTTATAATGGTTCTCTCTTGAGCCTGAGAAAAGGAGAAAGAGTTGTAAGGGTTGGTTGATCTTCATTTGTTAGAAAAATATCAGTAGTGAAAGCTAGTGATCTCAAGTTAAGAGCAATCAGGAGTAGAGAATGTCACATGGGTCGAACCACTACAAATCTAATGTGTCTTCTCTTCTTTGCTATTTAATTACTTTGCAAATTGCTTTACTTGCTCATTACATAATGTTTTCAAGTTTAAATGCATTTCTGATGCAAGCTTTATTGAACGAATCTTTAAATCAATAAAAGATTATCAAAAGCACTAATTCAACACCTCCCCCCCCCCCACGTCTTTATTGTCACTTTCATCCTAACACTTCTTATTACAACACACTATAGCTATGATATTTGGCAGATGAATGTGAAAATCATGTTTCTTAATAACAACCTCAAGGAGGAGGTGTATATGATACAGCTTAAGGGATTCGTATCCAAGGAGAGTCCAAATAAGGTATGTAGTGCTTAGATCCATCTAGGACTAAAGAAAGCTTTCCAAAGTTGGAACATATATTTTGATGAGGCGATCAGATCTTTTGGCTTCATTAAGAATAAAGATGAGCATTGTGTGTATAGGAAGATAAGTGGGAGCGCAATCACCTTATTGGTGCTATATGTGGATGACATCTTAATCATTCCGAATGATGTAGAAATGCTCTTCATAGTTAAGTATTGGCTATCTGGATAGTTCTCCATGAAAGACTTAGGGGAAGCATCATACATCTTAGGGATTTAGATCTATATAGATAGATCCAAAAGGATGCTTAGCTTATCCCAGTCCAAGTACATAGACACCATTATCAAAAAGTTTGGCATGAAATATTTCAAAAGAGGTCTCATTCTGATAAGACATGGAATATCACTTTATATGAGTATATCTCCAAAGACACTTGAAGAAACAATAAACATGTATAGGATATCCTATGCCTCTATGACAGGGTTTTTTATGTATGTAATGCTATGTATAATACTTGATATAGCTCATGCTCTAAGTGTCATGAGCAGGTATTAGGTGGATCTAGGTTTAGAACACTAGAAGGTAGTAAAGTAGTAAATAAAATCAGAAGCGTCAATACAAAAAGAGTAAGTAAGGTAAGCAAAAAGTAACTCACAATTTTATAGTGGTTCGGTATTAACCGGCCTACGTCCACTCCCGAGTCCTCCTCCTTGAGGTATACTGACATCTACTACTGATCTTCTTTGAGTGAAGACCAAGCCCTTACAATCTTATAAGGGAAATAAGATTATAAATCTTTGATCACACCTATACCCCTTTTCTTTTTCTTACCATTCACATAAGTTTTTCACAAAATTTATCCCTCAAAATTTTTGTTTGGAATGCAAGAAAACAGGGTATATATAGGCCCTAAGTGGCTTCAGAATTTTGGAGTCAAAATTTAAACATACTTAGAAAAACTGGGTACAGGCGGTTCAGCCGCCCAAAATCTTGGTACAGACGATTTACCCATTGGTCCTGGGTTGTTCAATCGTTAACAGCCTTGCTGTTTCCAAGGTATGGTCGGTTAAATCATTGGTTACCGGCGGTTCAGCCATTAGGAATCCCGAAAAAGTGATTCCCTTTATTTTTTCAATCCTGACTTGAATCACATGTTGACCAATTCTTTGGTCAACCAATTGAGCTCAACCTAAGCTCAATCAAACCCTTTTAGTGGACTCAGTTATCTCTTTGAATTGATTTAGATTCTTTCCAAATCACACTTATTTAAGATTCAATCTTAACCTACCACTTAAAGATTACAATCAAACAAGACAACCAAGTTTATGACCTTACTCCCATAATCCAGCAACCTCCGGCATTCCCTATGAGGAGTCTCACGATCTTCCTCCGGTGATCTCCCAGCGTGTTCCTAGCGATTTTCTTGATACCATCGGTAAAGTCCTAGTGAACTCCTGATGAGTTCCCACCGTATTATTCAATCCTTAGCTCGATGTCTAAGCTTGATCTTGGATCCATGTCTAATTTGTAATTCATTTTCACCATCGTGATTAACCTGTATGATGCTAATTACGTCTTAATTAATTATGATCATAATGGCCAACACATCAACTTCAAGACCTTCCCAACTCCCGACAAGCTTTTTGGCTACCGCCGATAATCTTCCGGTGAGTCTTTGTCTTCTTCCGGTGAACTTCCTTATGCTATCCTAGCAAGCTCCCAATACCCTCGACAAGCTCCTGATGCACTCCAAGCGAGTTCTCAACTGCATCGTCCGAACCCTAGCCTAAAGTCTGGACTCGATTTTGGTCAAACCTCTTTTTGTAATCTTCTCTCTATCATAGTTAATCTTGCATCAATCAACTCTAACAACTTTGTTAAATCAAACACTCATTAATTAATTTCATCATTAAAATCTGACATTCAACAATCTCCTACTTTTTGATGATGGTAATTAATTGATGACAGAAGTTAATCCTAACTACTCCTAAATCTATGCCTCAATAAAGAAAGCTTAAATTCAAGAGAACCACACCCTCTTGAATTCAAGTATCATGAAATAAATTATATTCCAAGTAAATTTCAATAAGAATTTGTATCAAGTCATCAAATCATGAATTTCAAAAAGAATTATACATCCATATCTAAGTATATCATCAATATCATGTGTCATCAATGTATATCATCAATTTCATATGTCATTAATGTATATTTCTCCCTCTTTATCATCAACAAAAATGTGAAATATATGGCTAAGGATTTTAAGACATATGAGTTTTTGCTCCTCCTTTGTTAAATGTGATATGAGTCATAAAGAATTTTCTTCCTCTTATGAAAAAAAATAAAAGAAAATAAGGGAGGAGTTGTAAAACATCATTAAAGTATAGCTCTCAATTTTATAGAGGTGAATTTCGAAGATAAGCTCAAAGATCGAAGATATTCAAGAAGATTCATAAATTTAGGAGCTACTCACGTATTTAAAATCATCTCATGTAAGTTCAAGCAAATGTAGCAAATAAATCTTAAAGTAGCAAAACATCATGCAAATTTTCTCCCCTTTTTGTGAACAATAAGATAAAGAACATAGAGAAAGTTTTCAAAAATATTATCACAAAAAGCTTAATCTCATGAAATTTAGATTAGCAATTCATATATTTTCATGATTTAGCATTATTAACTCTCAACCTCAATCTTGTAAATATAAGATTTTAAAAGAAAATTTTGAATATGAGCTTAACAAATCTTTCTCATGTAAATTTCAAGAAAATATAGCAAATAAATCTAAATAATAATAAATCATTATCTTCATATAGATTTTCTCCCCTTTTTGTAAACAAGAAGGTGGAATCAAGGATGGAGAAGTGAAAAACATCATATCACAAAAATAATCAATTTTATAGATATAAATTTTATAGATGTAAATTTTGAAATCCAAGAAAAAATCAAGTGCTACCCATGCAATTTAATTTATCTTATGAAAATTTTAAGCAAGGTAGCAAATCATGTATTTTGCATGCATTTGATAAGAAGTGCAATTTATAAATCCAAGAAATCCAAAAGAAAATTGTAAATCAAGATCAAATATTGAATTATGCATTTTGCATGTATTTAGAAATTTAAAATTCTAAATTTTCTTCTAAGAAAATTATTTCTCATTCAATGTTATCATATCCAATTTGCTTCTGATCATATTGATAATTTTATCTCCCACTTTTTGTCATTGTCAAGAAAGAAATATGATTACATAATTTTTTCTTAATATCTATATTCAAATTATGCCCAAAGGTAAAAGGAGATAATGTCATAAAATCAAATCTTTAAGTACCAAAAGATATGATTTAAATTAATAAAATTTCCTCTCCTTTTTGTTTACGAATTTTAACATAAATAATCAAGAAATCTTATGTATTCAAAATTTCATGTAAAATAAAAGTCCAATCATGCAAATCTCATGTATTTAAAATTCTTAATTTTCTTTTTATCAAATAACTCCTCATCCTATGAAGTTTTTTCATAATCAAAATATTTAAATTTATTATTGTAAAATATCACTTTTGTCTCTCCCTTAGTCATTGTCGAAGTAACAATTAGGAAGTTTATGTAAAGTTCGTAATCAAAGTATTTATGTAAAGATTTCAAGTTTCATTTTCTAAACTTGCCAAAAATCATGATAATAATTTATTCAAATTCAAATCATTAAATCATCAAAATCACTTTCATAGTTCAAGTGATTCATAAAAAATAACATAATTAATTTATTAATCTCTTTTTGAAAAATTTATAAGATAGAGAAATTTTCAAGAAGAACGTATTCCCTTTGTATTTCATATAAGCATGCCTTTGTCTTTTAAGCCAACATGCATCATCATTTAAAATCAAAAAAGAATTTTTATTACGGCAACGATCAATAAGTCATAAATCACAAAGATTATCATACATAATTTTGAAATATAAACTCATTAAGCAAGATCACTATGCATCATTAAATCATCATGCATTATTTCATTTAACATAAAACATCTTCAATCAAAATTTAACCTATCTCAATTTCAACTTTTAAATGAGTCTAATTCCTTACACATAGTGCAAGGAGTTGACAAACTCATTTCTAAATTTTTATTTATTTCATGTTCAAATTTAAAAGTAATATAACAACACATATTCAATCTCAATATATAACTATTCAACCATTTAAATCAGTCATTCAATATTACTATTTATAAGCTAATTTAGCCAAAAATACCATAACATTTAAGTCATTTAATAATAGCCTTTACATTTGAACCTATTTTTCAATCATCATCAAAATCTCATTTTTGTAAATTTTAATATGAATATTTTTTTATTAACGATAACGTAGGTTCTTTTAGTTCTTGTCTTAGCATGCTCTAGCTATGTATTATCAATCAAGATTATGATAAGATAAATCCAAATGAGTAAATCACTTTCAAGTGGTCTCATTACTACGAGATATTTTTTAACCAAAATCTAATGATTTTTTTTTTATGTTTGAAGACTCTATCATGTTATTAAGAAGTTTTTCCCTTAAAGAAGAATGCTTTTTTATATGACTTTTAAATTTAAATTTGATATTTGATCATTTAATCTCAAGACAATGTATACTAATACAAGCACACAAATCAATACATTAATCATTATCAAAATCTCCCTTTCATGTTCATAATTTTTCATTAAAGATACCTAATCTTTCTTCTTTCTAATTTTAGCATGCAACGAAAGGGTTACACACAATCATAATGAAGATTTATTTTTATTTTTAATAATTTATCTTGTTAGTATTTAAGTTAGTGAGCTTGAAAGAGTGTTAGATCTCAAGTTATATATCTTGAGCATTTAAAGCATTATCTGAGGCTCTTAGCTTTAATTTAGAGATAAATATATAAGAAAGATATTTTTTATTTAGGTACCCATTTTACATTGGGTCCTTCATAAAGAACTTTATATATTTTTTAATTAGTTTTTGTTGTATGAAGTTCCCTTGGGAACCCAAACTAATTGGTGTGGACTACATTTTTTTAAATAGACATTTGTTTGCCTTATGTCCTATTTTTCCACAAAAATTATATTTGATTTTGGTGGCACATTTAAGGTAGGTCCTTTAACCAATATGGTTGGCTTTTGTTGAATGTTACTAACAAAACTTATGTTATTTCTTCTATTAATATAACCCTTATTAGTAAGGATCATATTTAGATATTTGTTCTTAATTTCAAAATTTTCTAATATTGTCTTAAGCATGATGTTATCTTCTTTAACATTATCTAGCATATCACATTTAGAACATGAGTTATGTTATACTAATGAATCATGCATTTTGTCAAGTCTACTAACTAACAATCATGATCATTTTTAAGTAACTTAAAAGATTTACTAAGTTTTCTAAACTTATCAAACAAATCATAAAATATATTTAATAATTCTAAAAAAATACTTAATGAATCACTAATCTCGTTGTCGATGGCCATAAGTGCGAGATTCTCCACTTCTTGGTTATGCACTTCATCTTCGGAGTGCATCGACTTTTTACGTTCATAGCGAGAGGTTTTGTCTAACTTAAATTTATTTTTATAGTTTTTGTTTATTAATTTTTCTGATTCATTTGTCAAAAGTTCAAGTTCAAGGTCCTCATCACTCGATGAGTCATATGTCAAGCTCAGTTCAAATTCCTTCCTATTCTTTGGAATGCGTTTTTCAAGTTCATTTTTGTAAATCTTTTAATTTAATAATTAACTTGATTTAGTTATGCTTTCATGTGTCATTTCTAATATATGTCATATATCGAAAGTCGAATCAAAAGAGAAAATCCGATCAAATTGATTTTTGTAGAGAACACAATATAAGACATTCATAGTCTTTGCATTCCACGAAAATATTTATTTTTCATAATCATTCTAATCATTTGTTGGATTGGATAACTTCTGAAAACTTTTTTTAATAATGCACCACAAATCAAGATCTATCGAAATAAAAACGATACGCATTCAAATTTTTCACGATGTATAGTCTGTCCCATTGAACATAGGAGGACTTGTGATGCATTGACCCTCGTTAATGTCATACAAAGTCATTTCTCTTGCGTGTTAAATCAAATAAAAAAAAAAGGCTATGATACTAATTGTTAGGATCAATTAACATTAAGAGGGGGGGTGAATTAGTGCAAGAGTAAATTCTTATTCTAACTTAAAACTTTTCGCTTGAAGCAAGAAAGAAAAATCTGAAGCTTTTAGTTTAAGCAAAATAATTTAATCTTATAGAGAAATGCTAAGCTTTTTGCTTGAAGATGACTCAAAAGAGAATAAAAAAATCTGAATAAGGAGATAGGGAATGTCGTAAGTGAAGTGCTTGATTTCAAAGCCTTGCTTTTAAAATATAATAAAATCGAAAGTATCAATACAAAAATAGTAAGTAAGGTAAGCAAAAGGGAACTCACAATTTTATAGTGGATTGGCACTAACTGACGTACTATCACGGGCTTTGCTGATTTTGCCTAAGCCGTGTGGCACCCATGCGTGTCCGTCCGCAAAGGTCAGCCCTCCCCGAGATCTCCTAGAGTCCCTTAGATTTACAAAAGAGAAAACAGGCTAGAAGAAGCAATTCCCATGGGATCCACAAGCAACTGCTCAAGAAAATACTTTATAAAGCCAAATACAAATTACACCCATGGACATTATAAACTCAGAGAGGTTGCATACAAAGGAAAATGGTCCATTACAGACCGAAGTCCCCACAAGTGCTTATAAGACACACTTGTATTTACAAGCCAAACTTGGCCATAAATCAAATCAAACTAGGGCTGCCAAGCCTACTGTAAGCCCGCTTCTTGCTATATAAGATATGTACCTAAACCAAAGGACACAGATAAACATGAGCATTTCATCGAACACCTTGTTTACATTGTTGTTCGTGACATTCTCCCCCACTTATTCCTTCGACGTCCTCGTCGAAGCCACTGTAGATGCTGTATCTCCTTACATTCTGCTGAATCTTCAATCTTCTACTTTAGCTGCAACACTCTACTTTGGCTGCAACACGCCCCTTTGGCTCCAAGCTGCTCTGCGCTGCTATTGTTGAGTAGTCGAACTCTGATCCGTCATGCTGCTTCAACTCACCAATGACTGAATCTGGTGTGGGGTTGGCTGAGTTATGCTGATCCTTGTTGGTTCTCACGAATCCCTCTGATGAAGGAAAAGACCAGCCTTATTATGCACCAGTATCATAATATACTCATATTGCTTGAACTAGGTAGATGCTTGTTGGAGCTTTAACATGCATCGCCTCGCAGACTTTGAAGTTTTTAAGGTCATTCCTTCACAATGTTTGATCGTTGAACCTTCCTCCACTGTTAGTTGTCACTTCCAAGTATGTTTGCATCACTCCCGCTTTCGATTAGTCAATTGGGCAATAAAGTGGAAAATTTACTCTCAGTAGTACTGATCACCAATGGTGAGGATTTGACAACTATTGTCTTCCATAAGCTTTCTTTGAAGGGTCACTGAACTTCTGCAGAGCTCCTCTGCTGGATAGATAAGAGAACTAGGATACTTGACTTCACCCATTCTCTTCGTAGTTGAGAAGGTAAGGTTACTTGGCTTCGCTAACCTCCTTGAGTTAAGAGAATTAGGGTACTCGGTATCGCCCATTCTCTCGAGTTGAGAAGGTAAAGGTTACTCGATTTCACCTACCGCCTCGAGTTTGTACTTCATGCATTGAGCTGGTTACTAACATTCGCCCGCTCTTTGCTCATACTTCTGAAGCACTTCAAGTGTTTGCACTCCTTACGTTGAGTTAGCTACTGTGATTCGCCTTCTCACTACCATTGAACTTCTGGAATGCAAGAAGTTTTGCTCGAAAAGAGCAAAAAGTTTACCCCAACTTGGAGTAAGTCTTTGATAGATCTAGTCACCTCTGGGATTGTACTGTCTTCTCTATCACCTTTACCGCCTACTCCTCTTGAGTAGAAAGGTACAGTACCATGTACTGCCTACTTAGTTCCTTGGTCGAGCACTCATGCATCAACCCAAAGTCCCTTAATTTCGGCTATCTTGATGAGAAGCCCATCGACATTGATTTTATGAAGTTTCTTGGCCTCTGCCCTTCTGCCTTGTCTTGGTACTTGGAGTTTGCCTTTGCATTCTCCACCTCCTCGGCCCCCTTTTACGACCAATGCTCTCCCTCCATGAGAGCAAGGGATCGATGACTCCACAGAAGTCCCGCTTCTGTGGTACCATGGCGCTGCTAAGCCCATAGCGCTACTATCCATTATCTTGTATCTTCATCCCTTTCTTCGCGATCGGTAGATCTGCCTCTATGGTACTATGGCGCTCCTTCTAGTCCACCTCCTTTCTAATCGACCCTTTTCTTTTGGGTAGCTGAGTCCCGCTGGACTCGTCGTCGCTTCCTTGCCCCTTTCGACCACCTGCTTCGACACCACTGTGTCCTCCTAGCAGTTCTCCTTAGTCGATGGAAAGACAGACTGCAACTCTCATGCATGGCCTCCACCATCTTATTGCAGGGCTCGTGTCAATTCTGTTCTCCTTAGCTTGATAGCAACGTTCACTTACTCGACCTTGTCCTCTGACTTGTCGAGCTCCCTTAAGTGAATGTGAGCGTTGAAGTAGTCCAACTCTCTAGCTGCTCCGATTATACCTTAGTATAATCAAGTCCCCTCCATGGGACTTACGAGTACTTGCAATCTGACTACTCCCTCGGTGGTACACAGCCCCCCTTATGCTCACGACTAAGGCTTTCATCTGATGCAAGCTTCGATGCATACACACGAAAGACACGCCTCTGCGGTACTGTGGCATTCACTCTTTGAATCCACAGCCCTTACCATTACATTGTTCACTGAAGTGGAGCTTTCAGTAGCTCCTGATCATCCACATGATCATGTCACCCTCTATGGGACTCACTGGTACTTGCACTTGGACTTCTTCCTTGGTGATATACAGCTCCCATACGCCAATGACTAAGGCTTTCATCCAATGCGAGCTTCGATGCACACACGAAGATCCACCTCTGCTGTACTACGACATTCACTCCTTGAATCCATAGCCTTTCTTCTTGTTGTGTTGTGCACCAAAGTGGAGCTCCCAGTAACTCCTGATCATACCTCCGCATGATCTTGTCCCTTACGAGATAAGATTGCCTGTATTGCATTGCCATGAACTATTCCACCATGATCCGCTGTGCCATGTCGCCTCTTGGTGACATCTCCATTGCATACAGATTCTCGTGTGATGAACTCAGACTATGACTTCTCCACGTGTGGCCTCTGCCAACGCATCTTAGGGCCTCCGCCATCTCCAATTTATAGTTTGCTCCCTTGGCAATTCTCCTTCATCCACCCACTCTTGGGTCATACCTAGACGAAGCATAGCTCTAGGACAGTCCATCGCCTAGTAGCTCCTGAAGTCCCCCTGACTTCACTAGAGTTGGTGCATCATTGTTTGGATCTCGGGCCTCTATTCTCTACTAGCACAATCTTGCTATGCATCTCTTGGTCCTGACAACTTGAACGGTAACACTGTGGAATATTCTTCAAGAGTACCCGCCTCTGCATCCTCTTGCCCCGTACTAAGGTCTCCTTGATCCCAACTTTGCCTCCACAAGTTGAATCACCTTAGTTACTCCGTCAAATGCATCTCTGAGGTAGCTTGTATGTCCCTCGAAGCTCCCTTCATGCGGCTTGGATACTTCATCGAGTTCCACCCAAGTCACTCCGCTCCTCGATTTACATTGAGTTGATAGTGGCCCTCACGTCCACCATTCCACGGGTCAGCCCTCTGTTGAGTTCGATTTCTGCATTGACTCCAAGTGTGCCTTCATATGATATTGCCTTAGATTGCTCCCCCACTTGATCTCGAAATGCATCTACCAATGCATTACCTCCTTCGAGATTATGCGATGACTCTTCGTCGCTCACTCGGTCCATAGAGCTTTGTGGAGATATAGCCTTGAGGAACTCTTCCTCAATATGTGCAGTCCGTTGCACATGATTCTCCCACTAGAAAACTAGGACTTATTCCTCCTGGGTATCTATCCTACTCGAGCAATTTTTCTCTTTACATACTTCCTACTGGAAGTTTCGAAGACCACCATCCCCTTTGGACTACTCCATCTTGCTGAACTTGTGCCTTGTTCAGCCCCCGAAAATGCAGTTACTAGATTGTGACCCTTTGCCAATACAGTCTCCACTGCACCCTTCAAGGTCTAGCAACATGTTGAACTTATTGCACATTTCAGCCGCCTACAGATATATCCTTTTCATGTTGAAGAGAAAGTTCTAATGCTCCATGGCGATGAGCTTCGATCACGCCTTGGGATGGCCACGAACACTCCATCGTTTGTGTACAAGCCCTTGCATGAGTTTCAAATCCTTCGAGTTAGCAATTCCTCTCACCTCTGTGAGCTTTGCACAACTCTTTCGATCATTACACAACACCTCCCACCTTGCATGGTCTTATCTTTCACCAAGCGCCCTGCTTTGCCTTAAGTACCATCAAGTTTGGTTGCCAACGTTGAGCTATAGCTCGAACTCAACCATCTCAATCTTTATGTGCTACGTATTCTTCTTCGCTTGCTTGTCTTCGCGGTGCCTCTCGCGCAAAGGGGTTGGCCATTCCTCTGAATGCCAAATCTGGATGCTCACTCCTCTAAGCGACTCCTTTCCCTATATCTCAATATCCGTTTCCCCCAAACGGTTGCGCGTGCTAGCTGTCCTCCACACAGCCCAGCTAGGTCCCCCACGTTTGTATGACAAGTGTTTCTATGTGTGCTTGTCCCGCTCTGATACCACATTGTCAGTGGCTTAGCTAATTTTGCCTAAGCCATGCGGCATCCATGCGTGTCCGTCCGCAAAGGTCAGCCCTCCCTGAGATCTCCTAGAGTCCCTTAGACTTATAAAAGAGAAAACGGGCCAGAAGAAGCAATTCCCACAGGATCCACAAGCAACTACTCAAGAAAATACTTTATAAAGCCAAATATAAATTACACCCATGGATATTACAAACTCAAAGAGGTTGCACACAAAGGAAAATGGTCCATTACAGATCGAAGTCCCCACAAGTGCTTATAAGACACACTTGTATTTACAAGCCAAACTTGGCCATATAACAAATCAAACTAGGGCTGCCAAGCCTACTGTAAGCCCGCTTCTTGCTATATAAGATATGTACCTAAACCAAAGGACACGGACAAACATGAGTATTTCATCGAACAACTTGTTTACATTATTGTTCATGATAGTACGTCCACTCCCGAGTCATCATCCTTGAGGCACACCGGTGTCCAGTACCGATCTTCTTTAGGTGAAGACCAAACCCTTATAATCTTACAAGGGAGATAAGATTATAACTCTTTAATCACTCCCTTACCCTTTTTTTTTCTTACAATTCACACAAGTTATTCACATAATTTATCTCCCAAAATTGTTGTTTGGAATGTAAAAAAACTTGGGGTATATATAGGCCCTAACTAGCTTCAAAATTTTAGAGCCAAAATTAAAACATACTAAAAAAAAATGGGTATGGGTGGTTTAGCCACCCGAAATCCTAGTACGAGCAATTTACCCACTGGTCCTGGGTGGTTTAGCCATTGACAACACTAACAGTCACCCTATTTTCAGGGTACGATTAGTTGAACCGCCACTTACCGACGGTTCAGTCGTTGGGAATCCCAGAAAAGTGATTCCCTTCATTTTTTTAATCCCAACTTGAACCACATGTTGAGCAATTCTCTAATCAACCAATTGAGCTTAACCTGAGCTTAATCAAATCCTTTTAGTGGACCCGGTTGCTTCTTTGAGTTGATTTGGATTCATTCCATATCATACTCCTTTAGGACTCAATCTTAGAGTACGACTTAAAGATTACAATCAAACATGACCATCAAGCTTACGACCTCACTCCCATAATTTAGCAACCTCTCACATTCCCTGCGATAGTCTCAAGGTCTTCTTCTGGTGATCTCCGGGCATTTTCTTAGCGATCTTTCTGATACCTTCGGCGAAGTTCTAGCGAACTCCCAGCGAGCTTAATTCTGGGTCTATGTCTGATCTGTAATTCCTTTTCAACATTGTGATTAATCTATATGATGCTAACTATGACTTAATTAAGATCTATTCTCAACTTCTCTTAGTCTCTAATTTATT
The DNA here is from genome assembly GCA_021527575.1 of Ensete glaucum. Taxonomy (NCBI): domain Eukaryota; kingdom Viridiplantae; phylum Streptophyta; class Magnoliopsida; order Zingiberales; family Musaceae; genus Ensete; species Ensete glaucum. The sequence goes on from CM038559.1 coordinate 21,390,939, forward strand.
ACTTATAGCGATCTTATGAAGGATAGAAGAAAAAAGAATATAAATCTAGTTCTATTTGTAGATCGATATTATTGTAACATTCAAATTTGATAATGACATACCTATAGATTAGATAAAAAAAAATTTTGAAATGACAAAGGCATCATAAATGCAATTTATCATTATTAAAAATTTAATTTTTTGCATACCAGTTGAAGAAGTGAGGCACTGTCATTTGCATTACAGTTAAATAATCCAAGCCATATGATCACGTTTCTGCAACACATAATTGCCATTTGCAGAAATGAACAGTGTCTCTGAAAATGAAATGAGGCGGTGCTTATAGCAGTCCATTGATTTCCACTTGAAGATTTCTAGCAACATCAGACGCTCACTATTGTCCCAAAGTTCGTATTTTATTTGCAAAACTTCCACAGACTAGAAAATCTATCAAAGTGTTTCAAAAACATATTCCATGTTCTTCATTAAGTCTGAGAGGTACCTGCGAAAGAGTACGCAGAATAATAGTCTCAGAAAACATAACCTGGCAAAGAGTATATAATTAAGATTACATGAGAATATGGCACGCAGGTATGGTGGTTGATTGACAGCAATTTTTTTTTAAATGCCACGATAAACTATTGCAAAGAGCATAAGAACTTGTCAACAATTCTTTCAAACTAATTTTATGTTAGCCACCGGGGACCATTGTGTTCAGTTTGATGCAACTCTTAGATTTCCCCTGACGGGAAGAAATAATCATAATTAAGCAATAATAGGTTTTATAACTCTTAGCTCATCACAAAGGAAAGAAGATGGCCGGTTATCATTTGATTCATTGCCACATCTAAGCGACAGTCGTGAAGGATAAAGAATAGAAGACATTTATCCAGAAAATATACGAATTACATGAAGCAAAACTCTAAATGGTTGAGATATAGATGATCGGTGACACATAATATCTTTCACACCATATGATGCACTACTAAATATGTACAGTTGGAAAACTTTGTCTTCGATGGAATTCCATATTGACCCACAACAATGATTAAAAGCATTTGATAGTAAAGCATGTCGAGGATCGACATGAAGAATACATTATGTATAAAGAAAATCCATTCTCAATGGTTAAGTCATGCCCATTAGTAAAAGTACAGAATCGTTAAGTCATGTGACTTTCTATTGTTAAATGAATACCTTAAGGTTGTCAATGCATCTCTCGATCTCAACTTTCCTTAGAAGTTGTTTTTGCTAATGCCTGTTCGAACACTAAATGTTAGACCAGAATCCAATTACAAGTTTGATGACGAACTGTATAAGAGAAAGAGTGCAGGTAAGCCGAGACAAGAATGCAGCTCCCTCTTGTTCCTTGATTGCAGAGTTGTTTCCATTGGGCTTTTAATAATGGTTGGATAGGCCACAAGAAATACTTAATTTTGATGATGACTGTGCAATCACATAAAACAACATTTTCAATGAACCCTGCAAATCATCCTCACCAAAACCTAACTGCATCTTACCATGTCAAAGTATCTCTTGATGTCTTGACAAGCCATCCTTGCAAGGATTTTTTATTTTTAGATTTCACTGTTTTGATTTTTATCATGTCATATATTGTTAGAATCATGTAGTATTTTAAACTTGGATTGACTTTTGTAGGAGATCAGTCGTTCTTGAAACTTTATAGGGGTTACTCCCTCCTTGATAGTCAGTCACAATGGCTGAAAAATATTGATCTATTGCTTGATGAAAATGGGTGAGTATAAGTGTTTTTATAAAGTTTCTAAACCCTAATTCTAATATGACTCCTACTTCTAGTAAATTTTTTCTTAATAAGACTCTAACTCCTAATCAAAATTCTACTCAAACTTTAGAGAGAGTCTCAAGCTAAGTGAAACTCCTCTCTAACCCTAGTCACTTCATCTCAACTCTAACCGACTTTCCCTCATCAAGGTGGGTAGTCAATTGGCTTGATTATAAGTTTGATTTAGTTGACTCGACCTGAATCCAATTTCGACTCCTAATCAAACTCCAGTTCAGCCAAATCCTAACTCTATTAGGATTTGAGCTAATTTATTACAATGAACTCAAATCTCCTTATAACCAATCTAATGTTAGGTTTAGACGGACTGACAAGACCAAATCTAATGATTCTAAATGTTTATTCTTAGATACCATCCATATGTTACTCTAAGACACCATTGCTTCAGAAGCAATGAAATTTTGAAATAAAAAATCAAATTTCTTCAATAAAATGTCTAAATTTTCTTTGTAGGAGGAATTCTCCCTCGACTCTTTTACTGTTCAGCAATGAAATTTTTAAATAAAAAATCAAATTTCTTCAATAAAATGTCTAAATTTTCTTTCTAGGAGGAATTCTCCCTCAACTCTTTTACTCTTCTCTCAAAAATTTTACTAAAATATTAGAAAGTATGGTTGGCTAAAACTTATTGATAAATTTTTATGTTGACACATATTATTTTATAACATATTGGATAATTATAAAATTATCCATTTACCCGTAATATATTAAAATTATAAAATTATTAATTTGCCGCTAATACATTAATTGTCGCTACATAGGTATCACCAGCACAGCGCTCGAGTGTACCTTAACTTCATCCGAGAGAGTGTCAGTGTCACATAAAAAAATTTCCAATTCTATCAAAACCTTTTTTAAAAAATAGAGAAAAAAATGATAAAAAGATATCTAACTTTCACCCATTTTTATTAATTGCTTTTGTTTCTTCTTTATTGTTAGTATCAAATGTTTCATAGTCAAGCTCATAAAAGAATTATACTAGTTGTATCTTGAGCGACTCCTCTGTAGCACTTGCACAAGATTGAGGAATACGCTTAAAACCGTGTTTATGCATCTTAAAAAGGTTCCACTACTAAATTTTCTATTTGATTTCTACGCATTTAACCTATTTTTAATTTAACCGTAGGCTATTTTATTATTATTGCTCTAACGTGATTTTTCCCCTTCCATTAAAACCAAACAAGGTGCTAACTTAAAATGTTCTAGAAAAAGACATATTTATCCATGTTGATCCTTGTGTCATTATTTAATTATTTATTAAAAATTTAATTTAATTATCATGTTAGCATTGTGAAATAAATATTTATAAGTGTTATTCTCATTTTGTTTAATGATATTTTATCATGTTATTAATCTAAAACAATTATTATTGTTATAGTGGTTGCATGATTATTTCATAATTTATTTGGTTATAAAAAATGATAATTTGAACTATACCATCAGTTTATATTTTTGGATTTATATTAAAGAGAAAATAACTTGAACAGTTTTCGTTTATACAGTACACATCAATTTTATTTTATAAAAAAAGTTGTTGATAAAGTCTAGATATACCTTCTGTTCAAATTTTGATTCTGTTGAATCAGACAGTCTTACAAAGTCCAAAAATCTGTTCGGCTTAAAGTTTTTTTAAAAAAATTTGTTTTAAGATTTGAACTAATGATATTTTAGTAATAATGTTTAAATATTACTACTTAAGATACTAGTTACATTAGATTTCTTTTGAAACTGAAACTATATTAAACAGTAAAGTTTCTGCATAAGTTTTTCCAAATTTTACAGTTTGGTGACTCACTTTGTTTTGTAACTTTGTTCCAAACTTATCACATATTAAAATTTAGATTAACAGTAACTCTATTTTTATATTTATCACCAATTACTTATAAAGTTTTATTAAATTATTATTAAATTGTATTCCATATAATTTAATAAATAGCATTTGTTAGTTATGATACAATTATATTTGTATTTATATTGTATTAGATTATTTCTGACACGAACATCATAAAAACTATTTTAAAGGGTGAAACAAAAAAAATCTACTGAACTTACTTTTCTGCTCGATTAAATTAAGATTTATAACTATAAAATATTTAAATTTTGTTTTACAGATATTATGCATCTGCTTTATTTTCTTTAAGCTTAATCTTAAGTGTTATAATTATTATGATCAATTGGTATTAAGGGGTTGAATTAGTGTAAGTATAAATATTTAGTTTATGATCAATTGATACTAGTAGGAGGGTTTTAATTAGTGCAATGGTAAATATTCAGTTTAGATGAAATATTTTTAATTAAACCAAGATAGGAAATATAAACTTTTCGTTCTTAGTGAAACGAGTGAGTAATTAAAAGAAAGTTACTAGGTTAATAAGAAAATCAGAAAGATAAACAACATTTGAAATAAAGAACTTATCTTGAAAACTTTGCTTTCAAAGAGTTGAATTAAATCAGAAGCATCAATACAACAAATATATAAGCAATGAAAGTAAAGAACTACTTATAATTTTTATAGTGGGTTAGTGCCAAAGATCTACGTCTACTCCCAAATCTTCCTTCTTGAGACACACTGGCGTCCACTACTAATCTTCTTTGGATGAAGATCAAACCATTACACTTTGCTTACAAGGGAGACTTTTAGAAAATTTCTAACTCTAACCTCTCTCCCTTATCCCTTTTTTTTTTTTATAATTCTCACATAATATTTTCTCATGATATAATCCATAAAATTGTTGCCTTGAATATAAGAAAACTTTGGGTATTTATAGGCCCTAAATTGGTTTCAAAATCAAAGTGAAAATTCAACAATATTCGAAAAATCCTGGGTACGAGCGGTTCAACTACCCAACCTAGGCAGGTTAGCCACTCGAAAACCTAAGCGGTGGTGGTACACCTGTCGCTGATCGATGGTTTACCCGTCGAAATTTTTATAAAAGTGGTTCCCTCTACTTTTCAAATTATAGTATGAACTTGATGTTGATCAACTCTTTAGTCAACCAATTGAGCTCAACCTGAGCTCAATCAAACCCCAATAGTGGACCCGATTGCCTTATTGAGTTTATTTAGATTTCATCCAAATCTAATTCAATTAGGACTTAATTCCTAACTACGACTCAATGATTACAATACTTAATGACCAATAAGCTAAACAAGATCTAATTCCCACCAATCTGGTAGCCTCCGACATTCTTGCGATGAGTCTTTTGGTATTCTTCCGACGATCTCCCGATGTGTTCCAGCGAGCTTCCTGATCCCTTCGGTGAATCTCCTAGCGAACTTCGACGAGATCCCACTATATCGTCTGAACCCTGGTCCGATGCTCAAGCTTGATCTTGACCCATCATCTGATTGTAACTCTATTACTCCTGTTATAGTTAGTCCTGCACAATGCTAATTATGACTTAATTAAATACAATCATAATTGCCAAACATCCATTACAAGATCATCCTAACTCCCGACAAGCTTTTCGGCTACCCTTGACAATCTTCCAATGAGTCTCGATCTTCTTCTGGTGAACTCTCTTGTGCCATCCTAGCAAACTCTCGATACACTCGGCTAGCTACTGACGCATTGCTAGCGAGTTCCCAACCACATCGACGCGATTTATAGACTTGACCTTGGCCAATCGTGATTGTAATAATCTTTCTGTCATAATTAATTATACATCAATCAATTTCTAACAATCTTGTTAGATCAATAACCCATCAATTGATTTTATCATTAAAATATTAGATTTAACAATCTCCCCCTTTTTGATGATGATAATCAATTGATGATAAAAGTTAATCCTAACTCCCTCTAAATCCATGCCACTTGAATTTAAGAGAATCACACACTCTTAAATTTTAACATAAATTTGCATCAAGTCATCAACTCATGAGTAAAAAGGAATTAAGCATCTATATCTAAGATATCCAATTCATATCCTTATCTAAGATATCCATGTATTTCAACAAGATCATGTGTCATCAATGTATTCATCATGTGTCATCAATATATATTTCTCCCCCTTTGTCATCAACAAAAAGGTGAAATATAGCCAATAATTTCAAAGCACAAGATGACATTACTCCTCCTTAGTATATGCATTATAAAATATTTTATTTCCCTTTAATAAGGAGAGAAATAAGGGAGGTTTTATTGAATCATTTCATAATAGAGAAGAGGTCTTAATAAATTTTAAAAGTAATACTAAGATGAGCTCAAAGAGATTTATAAGATTAATTATGTATTTCAAATATAGCAAAAGTCATCTCTTGATATCAAAAATTATCTCTTGTAAATTTTAAATATGACACATCTTCATGCAATTCTTTTTTCTCTTTTTTTTGAAAATAATAAGATGAAATCATTGAGAAATTTTTCAAACAAAAATGTTATCACAAAAGGCTTCATTTCATGAAATCTATATTAGCAATTTATATTTTCATGATTGAATATTTTTAGGTCTCGACCTCAATCTTGTATATATGAAATTTCGAATATGAGCTCAACAAATTTTTCTCATATAAATTTCAAAAAAAATATAATAAATAAATTTAAATAATAGCAAATCATTATTCTTATATAGATTTTCAAAATCATCATTACATGTATGATCATCATACATTATTTCACATCATTATACCTTCTCCCTCTTTGTCATTAACAAAAGGAGAAGTACAATTAGCAAGTTTTTGATATATATAAAAGCTTAGCAATTTAACAAATTTTTCATTACTTTAGAACATATAGTCTAGTTAATTCATTCTTCTCTTTTGAGAAGTGCAAGCCAGCAAATATTTGATTCTTTTGTAATATTTAAGCTAGTAATTTACATCATACAAGCGAACAAGTTTTACTCCCCCTTGATAATTTTCTTATGAAAAAATTTTCTTCCCTTTCTTTGAATAATAAATAAGAAACAAGAGAGTGGGGTGAGAGGCATTGTACCACAAAAATACAGCTCAATCTTTTAAATATAAATTTTAAAATGTAAGAATTAATATTTACCCATGTAATTTAATTCATTTAAATCAAGAGTAGCACATCAAATGATTCATCAAAAATTTAATATCAAAAACTTATTTCAAGCATCATACAAGTTTATGTTATATATATTTCCCTTTGTAAACATTTATCAAGATTCATGAAACAAGAATAATCTTTTAAAAGTATCTTATCACATAAATTTAAATTCTCTTCTTATGATCATTTTAACTAGAGTGATTTCTAAAATGAGCTAAAAAATCTAAGAAATCCAAGAAGAATTAAGAGACACTCATGCATTTAATTGTATGATTTCAAATCATGTATTTTTTGTAGATCACCTTTCATTTATATTTTGATAATAATCATAAAAAATTTTAAAAGAAAACATGACAGCTTAAATTGTTAATCAAGAATTTTGCATGTATATTTTGATAAGAATTGTAATTTATAAAATCAAAAAAATCTAAAGAAAAATATGATAATACATCAAGCTCAAATTATGAAATATGCATTTTGCATATATTTAGAAAATTCTAAATTTTCTTCTAAGCATATTGTTTCTCATTGGAGGTTATCATATCCAATTTGCTTCCTATCATATTAATAAGTTTATCTTTCCCTTTGTTAATATTAAAAAGAAATATGATTGTATAATTTTTTCTTAACGTTCATATTTAAATTACGTCAAAAAGTAGAAGATCATGTCATTAAAGATAAAATTAAAATTTTAAATATCAAAAGACATAATTTGATTTAATAAGTTTCTTTCTACTTTTTTTTGTGAATGATAAAATAAGTCTTAGGGGATAATCTCAATTCATCCAAGATAAATCTTTTTAATAAAGAAGAATGATCCTTGATAATAATTTCAATTAATATTGTTAAGATTATAAATTATATTTTTATTTTAAAAAGAAAATTATAGAGATCAATAACGTGATTCCCATAATATATAAGTCAAGTCAAAAAATTAAAGAAATATTCATGATAATACAAATCTTTTTTAATTTTTAACTTATCATAAATTTAAAAAATATTAATTTTAGTCATAAGTTATACTAAGAAGAAAGTCATAAGTAATCATATCATGAAGAATATTATTATCAAATCATAAATGCCAAGAACATGATTTATTTTGACATATTTATTCCTAGATAAAATTTTAAAGCTTTTGAAATCTTAGGAGATCAAAAAGAAGGATCTTGATTCTTATAGAAATATCAAGTTATAAATATTTAAAAGTCAAGATCATGATTAGGATGAAAGTTTTTTTTAATAAAGGAAAGGAATTTTAGTAAACAATATTAGTTTATAAAAAATTTTAAATTTTAATTTTCAAGATTTCATGATCATGATTTAAGTTATTAAAATATCAATAATGTTGGATAGATTTAAACATATCCATTCTTTAAAATAAAATTATTTAAAAATATATCCAAAATCATCATTCAAAAATCAATTTTTGAAAAATTTTAATAAAGTCATCATTGTTTTCCAAAATAAAATAGCTAAAATTTTTTATTTATTTTTGTAGTTAAAGAGATTCAACAATAAATGTATCATTTTATCTTTGTTGAAGGATTCATAAGATAAATATTTTTTCAAGAAGAATTATCAAATTTATTTCTAATAACATTTAATGTCAAAAATGAAATTTCATTATAATCATTGCAAAAATATTTTCAAACAAAAGTTTTGATTCATTTTAAATCCAATGATTTTTGCATATTAAAAGATTCTATCATGTTATCAAGAAGTTTTTTTTAAAATAAAGATGATTTAATATATGATTTTTAGGTTCAAAACCAACATATATCATCAACACAAGTTAATACACATCATACAATAATCATCATCAAAATCTTTATTTCATACATATAACTTTTATTAAAATTAACTGCATTTTCTTCTTTCTAATTCTAGCATGCTCTAGTTATGCATCATCAATATTAATTATATAATGATGAACTATTTTTATTATTAACAATTAATCTTGTTAATATTTAGGCTAGTGAGCTTGAAAGAATGTTATATCTCAAGTTATATTATCTTGATATCTAAAATATTATTTGGGGCTCTTAGCTTTAATTTTGACAAAAACTTACAAGAAGGATATATTTAATTTAGACACCCATTTTATATTGGGTCTTTCATAAAGAACTTTATCTTTCTTTTCTGATTGATTTTCATTATATAAAGTTTTCTTTTAAACCCAAACAAGTTGGTGTGAACTATATTTTCTAATTAGGTATTTGTTTGTCTTATGTCCTAATTTACTACAAAAATTACACATAATTTTTATGATAAATTTAATATAGGTTCTTTTACAAAGATGTTTGGCTTTTGTTGAATATTGCCAACAAAGCGTATATCATTTCTATTATTAATATGACCCTTATTAGTAAGGATCATATTTAGGGATTTGTTCTCTATATTAAATTTCTCTAGTATTATTTTAAACATACAAGTTTCTTCTTTAATATTATATAGCATATTATATTTAGAATATGGTTTATTTGATGCTAAGGAATCATATATTTCATCAAGTCTTTTAACTAACAAATCATGATCAACTTTAAGCAATTTAACAGACTTCATAAGTTTTCTAAACTCATCAAACAAGTCATGAAACATATTTAATAACTCTGAAAATAAAATATTTAAAGGCTCACTAACCTCATCATTGATAGCCATAAGAGTAAGGTTCTCCACTTCTTGGTTGTGCATTTAATCTTTGGAGCTCCTCTGCTTCTTTCTTTCACAGCAAGAGGTTTTGTTCATCTTTACATTATTTTTAAAGTTCAAGTTCGTTAATTTTTCCAGTTCATTTGTCAAAAGTTCATGTCCAAGGTTCCCATCACTCGAGATTTCATTCGATGAGTCATATATTTTTCTCGGTTCACATTCCTTTCGGTTCTTAGAAAGGTATTCTTCTTATTCATTTTTAGAAGTATTTTCATTTAATGATTCATTTATATTAAGTGTGATTTCATATGTTATTTCTAATGCATGTCATATATCAAAAGTCAAATCAAAACAATAAATCCGATGGAATGTATTTTTATCAAGAGCACAAAGCAAGACATTTATAGCCTTTGCGTTTAAAGAGAAAGTCTTTTTCTCCAAATCATTCTAATTGTTCATTGGAAGAGAATACTTTTCAAATCCGTTTTCAACAATAGTCCATAAATCAAGGTCTAAAGAAAGCAAGGAAACTCTCATCCGAGTTTCCCATTAAGTGTAGCCTGTTCCATTGAATATAGGAAAACAAACAATAGAAAAATCATCTTGAAAACTAATAAAAGCTATTTCTATATATATATATATATATATATATATATATATATATATATATATATATATATATATATATATATATATATATATATAAACCTCTTTCGATCAACAAATATAAATAATTTGTTTTCTATTATTTTATATCTGGTATAATAGATTAAGTCATATCAACTTTACATCAATTTAATAAATGTCTCATCTTGATTTGATTTCAAAATTTAACTCTAAATTTAAATCTAAATGTGAGACTAATGTCTAATCTAAAAAATGTAGAAAACCCTTTAAACTTATTTAATTGAGAGATATCCAAAAATTTGAAATTAATTTATAATAATGTTTGTGACTCTAATAGAGCACCGACTAGAGGTGGAAGTTATTATTTTATGACTTTTATTGATGACTTCTTTAATTTCTATTACACTTATCTTTTAAAGATCAAAATTAAAATTTTTAACAAATTTAAGATCTATAAGGTTAAAATTGAAAACCAACTTGATAGAAAAATTAAAATTCTAGATATTGATAGATGAGGTGAGTACACTTCTAATGAATTCATAAATTTTATGAAGATCATGACATAATTCATAAAGTCACCGTTCCCTATTAACCTCAATATAATATTATAATCAAAAGAAAGAAATAAAATTATTTTAGATATGGTTAATGTATTGATCCTTAGTTCAAAGTACCCAGAACTTATTGGGAGGGGGGAGCAATTTTATTACCTATTATATACTCAACACGATACCACAAAAGAATAAAGAGGCAACTCCTTATGAACTTTAAAAGAGTTATAAATCAATGCTAAGTTACTTTCGAATATGGGGATATTTTGCTATGGTTAGTATCCTAGACTTCAAGAAAAACAGATAGGTTCTAAAACAATAAACAGGATCCTTGTAGGATGCTCTTTGATAGCAACACTAAAAGATTTCTTGTTGTAAATTCAGAATATCTAAAATCTCAAATAACACTCTAATTAATCTGGAGATGTACCATTCTTTAAGCATTTTTTTTTTTCAAAACTAGATTATCTACTAATATCTTAAGTGATGGTTCTTTATCTTTATCAACTCCTTTATAATCTAACATTTTACCTCAATCTAGAAGAAGCAAGAAAGGTAGGATAAAAAAAAAAAATGGTGATGATTTTATCCCTTATAGGATAAAAGATACATCAAGTTCATTTCAAGAAGTTGTATGCCCTCATGATGATGGTTAACATTGAAATAGAATCAATCCACAATTAGTAATCACACTTGGATTCTTAATGATTTGCCTCCTCGAGCTAAATCCCTAGTTTGCAAATAAGTTTTAGAGAAGAAGATTAGGATCGATATAATAATTAAAAAATACAAGATTAGGCTTGTTGCTTAAGGCTTTTAGTAAAATTGGCATTGATTATCTTGATGATGATGCACTTGTAGCATGAATTACTATCATCCGAGTTCTACTTGCTTTTGATTCCATCTATAAACATGTTATTCATCAAATAGTGTGAAGACTGTCTTTCTATTTTGAGAACTTGAAGAAGAGATATACATGAACCAACCCAAGGGATTTGTCGTGTCTGGATAAAAAAAATAAAAAAAGAAGTGTGCAAGTCGATCCGATACATGTACGTGCTCAAGCAAGCACCTAAGCAATGACACAAAAAAAATTAAATATGTAATTCTATCTCTTAGATTTCAAATCAATAAATCTGACAATTGTCTATATTGTAAAAGGATAGGTAATAAATTATTCTTGTTTGTCGTTATGTTGTTGTTATCTTAACTCTTGCTTCAAATTTAGATATAATCTTGAAAATTAAATCATTCTTATCAATCGCTTTGATATGAAAGATCTTAATGAAGCTAATATCATCTAAGGAATAAAAATATAAAAATCTTCTAATTCTGTATCATTGTCTCAATCTCATTATACTCAAGAATTAATTAAAAATTTAGATATTTTGATTATTCATCTATCTCCACTCTGATCTAAATGTTCATCTTTTTAATAATTATAATAATCCTGTTGTAAATCAAGAAAGAAAAATAGTCGCAGCATCTCTTCTCTATCTATCAAATAAGATAAGACCTGATATTTTTTATATTATATCCAAACGTAATCTTCTAATATGTTTTTCACTCAAACAACATATGCACAACATGCACCTACTACTATGTACCCAACTTGGACTGTAGAGAATGCAACTGAATTTTGTTTATTGGAAGACCAAGAAATAAGTGCGTGTTCTAAGAATTGACATGTTTCAGTTCAACTCTTTCTATATATTCTACAACCTACAAAATCGACATCCGCATAGGCAAATAAATTAAAAATTTTAGATTTATGATACTATAATCCTAACCTAGAAGTTTATTATAAATCTAAATATTTATTTAACTGCCTTAAAATAGGAATGTTTAGGATTGAATTAAAATCTTACACACAATCCAATACTAAACATTATGTCCGGTCTAGTAGTAGTTAAATATAACAAACTACCTATCATTTCTTTATAAGTTTTTTGATAAAGTTTTTTTTCATTATCTAAATCTAATTTCATGGAAGTTCTCATGGGTGTGTTTATTGCCTTAGCATTGTCCATACCAAGTCGTTTTAACAAATTTAAAGTGTACTTAATTTGACTTATAAAAATATCATAATTTAATTATTTTATTTATAGTCCTAAGAAAAATATTAATTTGACCATTAAGCACATTTCAAACTCTTGGCTCATACTCTTTACGAAAGATTCAGATAAGAATTCATTAGAAGAACAAAAACTAATATCATTCATATAAATTTTAATAATAAGAAAATTATTTTTAAAATACCTAATAAATAATGTGGTATCTACCTTATCTTTTAAAAAATTATTTAAAATAAGAAAAGAACTAAGTCTCTCAATCTCTTGTACTAAATCCTAGGGGCTTGTTTCAAACCATAAAGAGTCTTAAATAATTTGAAAACATGATTTGTAAAAAGATTATTTTCAAAACTAAGGGGTTGTTCAACATAAACTTCTTCGGAAATGAAACTATTAATAAAAGCATGTTTGACATTCATTTGAAATAATTTAAAATTTTTAAAAGAATCAAATGCAAGGAGCATCCTTATGGATTCAAGTCTAGCCATAGGACAGAAGTTTCTTCATAATCGATTCATTCTTCTTAGTTGAAACCTTTGACTACTAATCTAGCCTTATTTCTAACCATGATAAAATTTTCATCTTGCTTGTTTCTAAAGATTCATTTAGTACCAATCACTAAATGGTAACTAGGTGTAGAAACAAGCTTTCTCACATCATTTCTCTTGAATTAGTTCAACTCTTCAGGTATTGCAATAACCTAAGAATAATCTTTTAGGGCTTTATTAATGTATTTTGGTTCAATTTGAGATAAAAATATGGTGTTAGCAAGAAAAAATTCTTAAAAGAGGAACGAGTTTGAATACCTTTTGATGTATCTCCTATTATAAGCTCCTTAAGATGAGCATTTATATACTTTCATTCCTTGGGTAAGGATTTGGAAGTATATTCATCCAAGTTGCTTTTAGGAGGATTTTCATTAAAATTTAAAATGTCAAAATTAAAATCATTATCAAAATCAATTTTTTTAAATTTGGAAACCTCATTAATAATGATATAAATAGATTCTTCAATAACTAATGTTCTTTTATTAAAAATACGATAAGCTTATGAAGTTGAAGAATAATCAAGAAAAATGCATTCATCAGATTTTTCTAAGACATCTTTTTCATTTAAAATAAATCATTTACAACCAAAAACTTTGAAATATGAAATATTAGGTTTTTTTATTATTCTACAATTAATAAGAAGTTTTAGAGAGTAATGGTCTTACAAGAACCCTATTCATAATATAGCATGCTGTGTTAATGGCTTCGGCCCAAAAATATTTGGATAGGTTATGTTCGTTTAACATGGTTCTAACTATTTCTAGGCTCCTATTTTTTCTTTTCACTATATTTTCTTATGAATTTTTAGGAGTAAAAAAATTATGGTTGTACCCATTTGACTCACAAAGTTTAAAAATCATGATTTTGAAACTCACCGCCATGATTTCTACATATAGATAAAATCATAAAACACTTTTTAATTTTGAACAAGTTTGTAAAATTGAAAAATATTAAAAAAAATTATTTTTGTGTGCCAAGAAATAAGTCCAAGTGTATATACTATAATCGTCTACAATAACAAACGTGTATTTCCTACCTCCTAAGCTTGTAGTATCAATTGGTCCGAATAAATCCATATGCACCAATTGTAGTAGCTTAGATGTGCTTATTTGAATTTTTGATTTAAAATTATTTTTTATTTATTTTTCTATTTGGCATGCATCACAAACTTTGTCTTTGACAAACTTAATGCTAGGGAATCCTTTCACTAGATTTTTACTTAAGATTTGGTTTAATAGTTTCATGTTAGCATCTTCTAGTCTCCAATGCCAAATCCATGCATCATCATTCAAGGCAGAAAAACACATTTCATCACAAAAATTATCAATGTCAATAGTATACACATTATTACTTCTTAAGGCAATCATAGCTATTTTTGTCTAATATTTTAATTATATAAGTATTAGATTCAAATTTGATAATGTATCCTTTATCACACAATTGGCTAATACTTAGTATATTATGTTTCAAACCATTAACTAATAACACATCTTCAATCAAAAGGTTTGATTTGTTACCTATGATTCCTTTCCCAATGATTTTTCCCTTGTTGTTATCCCCAAATGTGACAAATCCTTCATTTAAGCTAGTGAGCTTAGATAAATGAGTAGGATCTCTAGTAATGTGTCTTGAGCATCTACTTTCAATGTACCATTTTGTGTTTCTAGCCTTTGTTTGGAGACATACCTATAAGAAAGTGTCTTGGTTTAGGTAATTATTTGACTTTGGGTCCCTCATGAAATATTCTACCTAATTTTACTAAAGGTATTGAGTTGTTCATGGTTTCTTTAGTCACCCAAATCAACTTATGTGGATTATATCTTCTAAATGAGCATCTTTAAGTAAAATGTCTAAGTCTACCATAGATATTATATTTAATTTTGGGTGAAGAGTGTAATGTAGGCCCTCTAATGAAGATATTTGACTTTTGTTAACTGTTACCAACAAAACCAATACCTTCCTTTCTATAAACATGACTCTTATTAGTAAGGGCCATGTTTAGAGATTTATTATCTATTTTAAAATTTTCTAAAGTTTGTTGTAGTATAATATTTTTTTTTCTAATTGCCTCTAGTGTCTCACATTTAGAGCAAGAAACATATTGTGTTGATGCTTCATGCATAGTTTCAAGTTTACTAGCAAGTAATGCATATTCCTTCTTAAGTAATTTATAAGTTTGGCTAATCTTTTTAAATTCATCAAATAATTCATAGAAGGAATTTAACAACTCATCAAATGTAAAGGAGACTTCGGAAGAGCTGCTTCATCATGGATGGCCATGAGTGGATAGTTAGCCACTTCTTCTTTGTAGTGGTCTTCATCATCTAACGAGCTTGAATCATCCCACGTTGCTATAAAAGCCTTATTCTTGTTTGGAGTTGGCAACTTTTTTTCAACTATGAGCACTCACTTTTGAAATGCCCTGGTTTCTTGCATTCATAATAGATTATATTGTCCTTTTTTATTTAATTTTTATTTTATGAGATTTATTTTTTTATGAATTTTTTAAGTTTTCTTGTTAGAAGTGCAATGTCTTTGTCCACTCGAGAAGTCATATGTTGTTCTCAGTGTTATGTCCTTTCTGTTCTTTGGAATATATTCTTTTTTGGTTCTCAATGTAATGCCCTTCCTGTTCTTTGGAAGATGTTATTTAAGTTTATCATGAGCTTTGTAACTCATTTCATAGGTCATCAGAGACATAAGTTATTCAAGAGGCAAATTGTTCAAATCTTTGGCCTCTTGTATAACAGTTACTTTTGGGTCCCAACTTTCAGGTAAATATCTTGAAATTTTACTAATAAGTTCAAGATTAGTATAAACTTTACCAAGAGATTTTAAACTATTGATGAGATATGTAAAGCGGGTATACATGTCACCAAAAGTTTCACTTGGTCTCATTTTAAACAATTCATACCTATGAACTAGGAGATTTATTTTTTATTCTTTTACTCTACTTATGCCCTTATGTGTGACCTCTAATGTGTCATATATCATAAGCAGAATCGCAAGTAGAAACATGATTAAATCAGTTTTTGTCTAAAGCACAAAACAAAACATTCATAGCTTTGACATTTAAAGAAAATATTTTTCTTTCATAATCATTCCAATCAATCATTGGATTGGAAGACTTCTGAAAATCATTTTCAACTATATTCCATAACTTAAAATCTATATAAATTAGAAAAGTTATCATCCTAGTTTTCTATTATGTGTAGTCCGTCCCATTAAACATAGGAGGACGTGTGATGGAATGACCCTCGTTAATGCTAGAGAAAGTCATTTGAACTCACTTGGATGTAACCCAATTGAGTGAACCTTGCTCTGATATCAATTATTTGGATCGAGTTGGCACTAAAGAGAGGGGGCGGGGGGTGGGTGAATTAGTGCAAGAGTTCAAAAAAACTCGGTTCGAAAAATTTTGCTTGAACTAAAACCAAAATCGAAAGCGCTTTTGGTTGGAATTCATTAAAATCAAATTAGAGAGCTATTTAAAATGGAATAAGAAAGCTTGAGTTTATCTTAGAACTAGTTATGGACTACTAAAATCAAGAGCATATTGAAAGAAGACAAGTAAGAGAAGCTCACAAAATTTTATAGTGGTTCGGTCAATCTTAACCTACATCAACTCCTGAGTCCTCTTTCGTCGAGGCCCACTAGTGTCTACTAATGATCATCTTTAAAGGGCGAAAATCAACTACCCCTTATACACCTTTCTCCATTTTCACAGGTTCAAGAGAAGAACCTTATAATCTTTCACCTCTTCCCTTAAACTCACTTTACACTTGAAGGACACAAGGGAAACTCTCAATTGATTTTTATAAAACTTTTCCAAAGATTTCATTCACTTTCTTGCTTTCTCAATCAAGAATACTTGGTGTCTTTATAGACCCCAATTAACTTTAAAAATTAGAGCTAAAATTTAAACCATTCTCTGAAAAATCTGGGTATGGGTGATACTACCACCTGCACCGATGGTACTACCATCGTAAGTGCCTAGAGATTCTGGATAGCAATGGTACCACCACTGCTTGGGTGGTACCATTATCGGGAAACTCATAAATAATACTTTTCAGTACTACTTTATACCCGTGTCATACCTCATTTTGACCTCCTTCCATGTCAACGAAATGAGCTCAAATTAAACTCATAGTGGATCAGGTTGACCTCTAATTTGAGTTAGTAGAATTTCTCCAAAACTAACTCAAATTAGGACTCAAATCAAGATGCTAACTATGACACACTAAGACAAACAATTACAATCGATCTTGTTATCCAGCATTTCAATTGATGTTTTGAACTCTCGATGAACTTCCCAGTATCTCTCCAGCGAACTCCCAGTGAGCTCCTGAACATCTTTTGGTGAACTACCAGCGTACTCCTAGCATGCTCCAGATCATTTTTGGTGAACTCCCAGCAAGCTCCCGCTGTATCGTTTGAAGCCTCGGCCTGATGCCCGATCTTGACTTTGACCCAACATTAGATTGTTTCTGCCTTTTTATGGTCATAGTTAATCTTGCATCACTTAGCTCCAACATATTGATTAGATTAGATCATACTCACCAATTGGTTTCATCATCAAAATCTGAGATTCAATAAGCACTTCTCTATAATGGCCTGAGTGTAAGCCATTTGTCTTGATGTGTTGTTGCCACCAGACGTCGGGCCCTCGATGATGACATCTATATGCTACTCTACTGGCCCTTGGGGGCGCAGTGAAGGCTCTCAGGGCCTTTTGATGTAGCGCCCGAGATACTCCTTAGGAATAAGTTCTTCAATATGATTCCTTTGTGTCGTGGTCATAGTCTTAGTGGAACCGACAATACTTCGCCTAGTCCCTGAGTTCTCGGGGGCTCTTCATGGGTTTTGACATTCTCAGAAGTCTTTTTTCTTTAATCTGGAGAAATATCACTGTCTTGGTCAAGTTCAAGGGAGGTGGGGGCGATCTTGGGTAAGATGATTCTGGTCGATCGGGCTGCCTTCATGAGACCTCTAGAGCCTCCCGGGACTTCTTAATGTGGGGCCTCTTGTGATCCTCACATTTCCTGCCACTAATGCCTCGACAACCATATACTGGTTAGCGCGCTAGAGCATCTCAAGCATGGCCGTTGGTGGTCGCTCGATCAGTGACCAAAAGAACCTAGATGGTCATAACCCTATCAACAATGCTTGCTTAATTAAGGAAGGATAAGTGTTGGGTATTCCCTTGATTTCTGCGACGAATCATGAGATGAAGTGGGAGAGGGGCTCCTCATCTTTTTGACTCAGGTCGAGGAGTGCTGCTATGGATGGCTTTGGCTTATGATAAAACCCCAGAAGGAGCTCTACAGATTTTGATTTTTGAGGGGGATTAATCCTTGGAACGATATAAGGGTTCCTCCCTCCTAGAACTTGGCACAAAGCTGAATAAAAGATTGATATTGCTTAATAAAAAAGAGAAGGCAACTACATCATTATATAGGGTTCTAAACCCTAGCTCATGGGGTGCTAGCCTAAATAAAATTACCTTTTACCCTCCTATAGCTAACTTAACTAAGGGAAACCTTGGCCGATCAGCTCATTAAAGGGGTGACAACCACTAAGCTGTAAGACCTCAATCTAAATCCTAGCCATACTTCTTTATAAGATATAAGTGGCTATGTGAGGTTTATTGTAATCTCACAGGATTTTTATTGACTATTTCTAGGATAATTAGGACTTAACCTTGCTGGAGTCCTATCAGCTTAGCATCAGCTAGGAAGTTGAACTTGGACTTCCTTGCTAACTGATCGAAGGACGAGATTGAGAGGGGCTTCAGTTGAATGTACCACATCCGAGAGAGAACTCAAAGCATGGTCAAGAAGGCTCAATATATTAATGCATCATACGTGCCGTATAGGGCCATCTAGGTCCGAAAAGTGGTAATATGCTTCGTCAAACAATCCTCCAATCAAGTATAGCTTCAGGTTGAGCTTGAATCTCACCATCATTTGTAGTGTTCGGTAATTGAGTCCGCGCCAACTCGCATTCTCCCAATTTCGGCTTTAGCAAGGATACGTGGAAGATGAGATAGATCTTAGCACAATCTGGAAGCTCTAATTTATATGTCACGGCCCCAATACGTTCCAAAATCTGATATGAACCATAGAATCATGGAGATAGCTTCATCGGCACTCTGGTGTTGATTGATAGCCGCTTGTATGATTGTAGACGAAGGTAGACCCTATCTCCTACTGAAAATTCTCACTCGCTTCGGTGAGTGCCTGCTTGTTGCTTCATGTGGGCTTGAGTGATAGTTAGGTTATCTTTCAGCAACTGCAGAAGCTTGTCCCTGTCAATTAAGTTTTAGTCGACCTGATGTACTTTGGCTATACTAATTACATATTTCGATATTACAGGGGGTAGTTGACCATACAATGCCTTATAAGGGGTACATTTAGTTGATGAATGATAAGTTGTGTTGTACCACCATTCGGCCCAAGGAAGCCACCTTGTCCACTCTTTGGGCCGGTCACTAGTAAAGCACCATAAGTAAGTCTCGAGACATCTGTTCACCACTTCTATTTATTTGGTCGTCCATGTATGGATGATAGGCTGTGCTCATCTTCAATTGGGTACCTTGTAGTTGGAAGAGCTCGGTCCAAAACTTACTAGTAAACACCCTATCACGGTCACTCACAATCGACCTTTGCATCCCATGTAGTTTAATAATATTTTTCACAAAAAGTTGAGCAATGCTAGCAGTAGTATAAGGATGTCTCACAGCATAGAAATGAGTATATTTGGTTAAACGATCTACTACCACAAAGATAATGCTTTTACCTTGAGATGGTGGTAGCCCTTCGATGAAGTCCATGGAGATGTCAGTTCATGATGAGTCTGGTATAGGTAGTGGTTATAGTTTTCCTGGACTTGCCACCGTTTCACCTTTTTGCTACTGGCATACATTACATTTAGATACATAATCATAAATCGATATTTTCATGCCTTTCCAAAAAGAGTTTTGCTTCACCCTCTTATATGTTCTCAGAAATCCGGAGTGCCCTGCTGAAGGTGAAGAGTGCAAATCATGCAAAATAATTTTAATGCAAGGGAAAGAAGGAACAGTTATAATTTGATATTTATAGTGTAGGTCCTTCGAATCCCAAGTGTAGTGGCCCATGGAACCCAGATTCTTCTCCAATTTTTCTATGATGCCTTGGGTTTCTGGGTTGCTCTTCTACTCCTCTCTAATGTCTTTGAGAAAATTGGTGGAGGGAAGGGAGATGGCTGAAATTTCGGCTTCTCCCGATAGCTGAGATAAAGCATTTATAACAACATTCTCTTTCCCCTTTCAATAAATAATTTCATAATCAAAGCCAAGAAGTTTAGTTGCCTATCGTTATTGCTTTGGGAAAGATATTTTCTACTCCAAAAAATAATTAAGGCTTCGGTGGTCGGTCTTAATCTGGAAACATCAACCGATCAAGTAGGGTCTCTACTTTGTGACGATGTGTACGAAGGCAAGCATTTCTTTATTATACACGGACATTTTAAGATAGGAGGGAGATAAAACCTTGCTGGTGTAAGCAAAAGGTCGATCATCTTGCATTAGAATAGCCCCAATTCTAACTCCGGACGCTTCGGCCTTAATTATGAAGGTCCGATTGAAATCGGGCAGCGCTAGGACCGACAACGTTGTCATGGCTTCCTTGAGTCATTCAAAGGCTGTGGAAGCTTTATCTGACCATAAGGAGTCTTTCTTCGGTAGGGACATAAGTGGGGCGTTGATCTTGTCATAATCTTTCATGAATTTCCAATAGTAGCCCGTGAGTCCAAGGAAGCCACGTAGCGATTTTATGTTTGTACGTTTCGGCCATCCTTGCATTGTTTCGATCTTTGTCAGGTCTACTACCACTCTATTCTCTGATATAATGTGCCTTAGATACTCCACTTTATGTTGTAAAAAGCTACACTTTGATTGTTTAACACAAAGGGTATTCTCCCGAAGGATTATTAGAATAATTCGTAAGTGTTGAAAATACATATCAAGTGTAAGGCTATAAATGAGAACATTATAAAAAAATACCAATATAAACTTATGTAGAAGCCTTCGAAAAATATCGTTCATCAAGCTTTAAAAAGTAGAAGGACCATTCGTAAGTCCGAAGGGCAAAAACTCGTAGTGGTCGTTATGTGTGCGGATATAGTTTTCGGAACATCTTCAGTGCATACCCAAATCTGATGGTATCCGAAACAGAGATCCTAGTTAGTGAAGACTCGGGCTCCTTTTAGTTCATTCAAGAGCTCATCTACTACTAGTATAGGGTATTTGTCTTTGATGATGATAGTGTTCAAAGACCGGTAATCAACATACATCTGCCACGTACCATCCTTCTTGCGCACTAGCAACACCGACGAGGAGTAAGGGCTATAGCTTGGTCGAATCACTCCGGTGTCGAGCATCTCCTTAACGATGTTCTCAATCTCATCCTTCTGCAAGTGAGGATAGTGATATGATCTCAAATTTGCTGGAGGTTTGCCTAGCAATATAGGGATGCGATGATTATGCGGCCGGTTAGGGGGCAGCCCATGCGGCTCCGTGAAAACATCACAAATTCATCCAGCAATAGGGCAAGCTTAGGATATGAATTTTACACTTTTTCCTACTTTGATGGCTATTGGATATGCATCGAAAATCCATAATTTGTTTTATGTAGCACCTTCTCCATTTGCTGTGTCGAAATGATAAAAATATGGCTCCGCGCTTGCCTCGCAATGTGACCTGTCTCCCTCTACAATCAAACTTCATGATTAATTTAGAGAAATTTTAGGAGATGTCACATAATATTGTGGGCCATTTAATCCCAAGCATGTCTTTGTAGTCATCGATGGGTAGGAGGAAGAAATCGGCTACCACTTCTTGGTCTTGTAGGAGCAATTTTACTTGCGGAAACCATTAGTCGCAATTGAGGATTCGACCATCAGCGACCTTTATGTCGAACTTGTTGCAACCTTCGATTTGAAGCACCATACATGCAGCAACCTTACTGTTGAGGAAGTTATTGGTGCTGCCCGTATCTATAAGAACGATGATGGGTTGTTGTTTAAGGAGTCCTCAAACTTTCATCGTCTACGGGTTGGAGTAGCCGACCAACGCGTGCACTGCATAGTCGGCCGGTTGGGGCTCTTCCTCTATGGCTTCATCTTCGGGTTCAAGGCTTTCTTTAGATGGTTCACTGTCCTCATCCTCTACTGGTTCAATCATGAGGAGCTGACCCTTTTTGCAGCGATGTTCTCGACTCAATGGTTCATCATAATACCAACACAACCTCTCGGTCGATCATTCACAAAGCTTATCTCTTATTTATTTTTTTGGTGCGGGGGCTCGGATGGCAGTAGAGGGGGCTAAAAGCTTCAGAATGGCTGGTCAGGGAGCAACCCTTATCCTTTATACTTCGTGATTCAATCATTCTTCTTGGATTCTTACAAAAGAAATCACCGCCATAAGAGTGTACAGTTACCGCACCTTCACTTCTCGAATCTCCGGGTTTAGACCTTCAATAAAAGTCCTTAAAAGTTGCTTTTCAAACTAATCCACAGTTTAGTTAGATAAACGTTCAAACCTTATTTGATAGTCGTGTATTGTAGAGGTTTACCGAATCTTCGCCAATTGTCTATCGATGTTGTCGAAATCGGTTAGTCCAAAGCGATTTAGTAGTCCTTCCTTGAATCACTGCCAAGAGAGACCTCCATGGGTGTGGTTAAACCAATTGAACCATTAAATAGTGTCTCTCCTGAGGTGGATGACAACAATCTCCAACCTTGTAGCATCGGCGATTCGGTAGAACCGAAAATAGTGTGTCGCGCATGCGATCCATCCGATTGGGTCTCCTTCTTCCCATCTAGGGAAGTCAACCTTAATATGTGAATTGTTTGGATCAGGGATGATGTGACCATGCTCTTGAGGATCATCTCATCGATCTTAAGTTTCTCCTTGTTGTGATTTCTTCTGGCTAGGTGATTGGCCCGTGCTGAATTCGACGAAAAGGGATCTCATCTTCTCCTCCATGCGGCTTTCAAAAGCTTCAAACTTGGCATTAATGGCCTCCTCCGATGCCATGGTATAGGCCTCTAGATCTGTAATGTTGAGGTCTGATAGAACCCGAAATGGAGCTCTATAGATTTTGATCCTTGAAGGGGATCAACTCTTGGAACGTTGTAGGGGTTCCTTCCTTCTCAATTCGGCACAAGGCTAAAATAAAATTGTTAATTGCTTGATTCAAGAGGGGGGGCAGCTACATCTTTAAATAGGGATCAAAACCCTAGCCTAAGGGGATGCTTGCCTATATAAAATTATCCTTTTACCCCTCCTATAGCCGACCTGTCTTAATAGGAACAAGGGGCGACTAGGTTGGCTCTATAGCCGACCTAAGCAGGGGAAAACCATGGCCGACCAACCCAGTACGGGAGGTGGCGGCCACTAAATCCTAAGGGCTAATCTAAACCCTAGCTATACTCCTTTATAAGATAAGAGTGACTTTATTATAATCTAGTAGGGTTTTATTGACTACTTCTTAGGGAGATTATGACTCAATCCTATTGGAGTCTTATCAAGGTCCTTTTTCTATTGTTGTGTTAGGGGCATGAGAGGTTTTGAGGAAGGGTAGGTGGATTAGTTTGATGAAAGTAGGCTACACTTTAGGGCTGATTTAAGTAGTTATTTGAGATTAGTTTAGGGTGCGGTTTGGAGGGGTTCTTGGTGAGGGTGATAGGGTTTGTAGATGAAAGAAAGAGAGTCCAAAAACCCACAAAAAATAGCACTCAAATCCGATGGAATTCGATAAAGAAAGGTGTTGCGATGTGCTATCCTGCCGAACAAATTTTACGTCAGAAAAATAATGAATTCTAGACATAAATCTCAAAGGAAAACTAAAAAAATATATACATAACTCCTTGGTTCAGATGTGGTTAATATCAGTAAAAAATTTGATAAAATTTTGATAGAGTAATGGTAGGGAAATAGGGGAAAATACAGAGGATAGATTCTTCGTCGTAAAAATTCTAGCAATACGTGACGAAGAATTAGAGAACAATAGAACTGGTTTTAGAGAGAATTCTTTTCAGAGATCGATCTTAGATGAGGGCTAAGACGATCTATGAAATCATATAAAAATTTTGGCCAAAATTTGAGAGCATAAAACTGGTTTCAAGAGGCAAATAGATGGATAAAAATTTCTGCAGCGTTTTGCCTTCGCAATAACGATTACGTTTACGATGGTTTGAAATTTAAAGCAAGAAAAGTATGAAAAAACCTCTTCAATGTGTAGGATAAAGGAATAGCAGTAGTAATTGGGCATGAGTAATGAAATTATACAAGATCTCCAGTTCAAATGCAGGGGCCAACAGCAGATTGATTTAATCTGCGGCTTAGGTGGAAGGTGGAGGCGCATAGCAATTGTGAGAATTGCTTGGGAAGGTGGGAGCGGCAGAGATGGCAGGAAGGGCAACAGGAACACTACTTTGATATTAGATGATACAACCTCGGAAAGAGCTCTATAGATTTTGATCTCTAAAGGGGATCAACCCTTGAAACGCTATAGGGGTTCCTCCCTCCTAGAACTCGACACAAGGCTGAATAAAAATTAATCTTGCTTGATAAAAGAGAGGAGGCAGCTACATCATTATATAGGGTTCTAAACCCTAGCCTATAAGGTATTGGCCTAAGTAAAGTTATCCTTTTGCCCTCGTATAGCCGACCTAGTTAAGGGAAACCTTGGCCGACCAGCCGAATAAAGGTGACGATGGCCACTAAGCCTTAAGGCCCCAATCTAAACCCTAGTCATATTTCTTTATAGGATAGAAGTGGCCAGGTGGAGTTTTATTACAATCCCATAAGATTTTTATTGACTACTTCCAAGGTAATTAGAACTCAACCCTGCTGGAGTCCTATTAGCTTAGCATTGGCCAAGAAGTTGAACTCGAACTTCCTTACCAACTGATCAAAGGACGAGATCGAGGGGCTTCAGTTGAATGTACCACATCCGAGTGGGAACACGAAGCGTGGTCGAGAAGGCTCAACATATTAATGCATTATATGTGCCATATAGGGCCATCTGGGCCCGAAAAGTGGCAATATGATTCGTCGGGTCGGAACTCCCGTCGTAAGCCTCTAACGTGGGCAGACAGAAGCTCAGGAGGATCAACTTATCCTGAATCTCCTGGATGAAAGAGGATCCCCTAAGAGAGCCTTATCTACGTTCTTCTTTTGATATATGGAACTCCCTCTGGAGTTTGTCTAGTTGTTGATTAACCTAGCGTAGTTGGACCCAAAGTGAGTCTGAGAAATCAGACAACAAGGTTTCTGACTCGGGATGACTCAGAGAGGCTAAATGGGCCTCTGAGATCCCAAGCTCGTGTGGAAGTCGTCTAGTCCCGGACGGCTCTTCGTCCAACTAGTAACTTTCTCGAGCCAGCCTATTCGGTGTCGACAAACTCGACGATGATTGAAGAGGGGTTGGTTGGGACACGGGAGGCGCCTGGAAGAGGTTTGGTTGTGGTGCCAGTAGCAGCTCCTGCGGTGTTGCGGTTTGCGAGACTAGTCGAGGGAGGAGGCTTGCTTGAGGAATCAGAGGAATGATAGATTGAATCGTTCCAGTTAAGGTATGGACTTGTTGTGTGAGGACGAGAAATACCTCTGGTGAGACGACGGGTCACACTGCTCCATCCCGGGGGATGAGAACTTTGGGTCATAAAATAGTCTCCAGTACTTGCCCAAGGTCTAGGATGAAATGCTCCTATCTAGAGATGGAAGGAAGGAGACCAGTCCTCTTAGACTGGGAACCGGGTTTATGGCATGAGCGTTTTACCCTGGGTGTTCCTTAGGGTTGTTGGTCGGCTGCTAGCGCTCTTACGACATCGACCCTTCTTTTAGTGCCAAAAATGTTGTCGTTATTTATGTCGAGTTCGCGATGGCATCTCGGCTTGGTTTGATCCGAGTGTGCAAGGGTATCTACGTAGTTCAAACGTTCCGGGGGAAATGTGTCATGGGATGATGACTTTGCTACAGGATCTTTGGATTGGCTCCTCGAGGTGGGGCTGGCGTTCATCTCCTCCTTTTCCTCGCTGGTCGCGTCCGGCACAAAAGGTAGGATCCGAGCGGAGGGTCCTTCTGGCAGGTCCCTCTAATGATTAAGTTAGTTGGGAGCCTGAGCTCTTGAGGGTTTCTCTCTCGTGGTGTGGTCTGTGTATGTTTTCTTTCTTTCCCTTATATTATTCATCAGGGTGTCTTTTATACCCCATACAGGAGGGTGGATCATTATATGAGGATGTTTAATGGTTGACAACACCACCGTACACATATGTTAATGCGTATTGGCGCCTTGCGATAATTGGACCATACTTTAACGTATATGTCGACTAGGCTACGTCGTGCCCTATCGTGTTCCTTGGGTGGTGGGATGGTCTAGTGATTTGCCCGCTGACTCCCTTTAGAACGTGTCATGCCTCATCGTGTTTCTTGGATAGTGAGATAAAACATCAACCAATCCCAAGATTATTGTCCGAACTGACTAGACGATGTTTAGTTAACTTTACTATGAAAATCTAATGACCCTCGTTGAATGGGTCAAGATATATCCTATCACGTAATAAGATCATCTTCTAGAACATATTAATGCAAAAGTATTAGACCGTGACACGCTCCATGGTCTAATATCATGTTTCTTACAGCATGCGATCTTGTCTTCTATTGTTAAAGATTATCCGGTCCTCACTCGTTGGATAATCAAATGATTGAAAATTAATCTCAACTAACATATATATTATTTAGATTCAGAACATACCAACGCATACATGGAAGAATTCATCAAATCAATCTGGTGATCCACCTAATTTGATCTCGTTCCCGATTAATCTCTTCTAATAGGAAGACCCACCTCATCCAATAAGAATTGGACTTACTCTCGCGGTCCACTGGTCAAGCATTTATGGACGGAAGACTGCGATGCATCGGCGTTCTCACCAAACAATCGTACTTGTACTAATTGTGTAAGAAGAATAAGGGGAGGGAGAAACTTCCATGCATCATCTATTACAAGTATTTACATGAAGGAAGGAAGCACAATAATGTAACGAGCCATAGAACACTCTGACTTCCGCAACAAGAAAATAGCAGTTCTATGCCATGGATTGTTGCATACAGTAAAAGCGTGCATGGGAAGAAACACACACCTTGCTACAGAATCTAGTACGAGTTCCACAACACAAACCCAATAAATTCAGGAGTATCGCAGAAGTAAACGAAGACGAGAAGGCATGCAAAATCATCGTCAAATCTAGCCATTAGGCCATCATGAATAGTTAAAAAGCAAATCAAGAAAGAATCAAAATGAAAGGAGTGGTTTTGATAAAGCTTTTTTTTGCATTTTCTTTTCATGGGCGGAGTGGTTTCGGGTCACTCACCACCTCTTGGAACGAGGCTAATGCGCGCCGAGGGAACCCCCACCAGCGGACCGCGTCGTTGCCCACCTCATCCTCATTCACATCTGAAGCCAGCGGGCGAGTTGGGCAGGGTTGACGACGCCCGGGATGTGGGCCGCGTCCGACTTCAGCAGGTAGGACACCTCGGCGTACCCCATCCGACCCGGCCTGGCCGGGACCTCCTCGGCGCCGCCTGGAGGCCGGGCCGGGCCGGAGCCCTTCTCCCCTCCCCACCGCTTCCCGAAGAGCGTTCCCCGGGTGAGGAACTCTCGCGCCAGGAGTCCCGCCAGGAGCCGGTTGTCTACGACCGGCGTGGGCCGAGCCGCCGCGGCCGCCTCCGGCTGACGCGGCTCGTCTTTGATCTGGGATTGCGTGCCGGCTTGGTCGGACGGCCCGCGGTCCTTCCGCTTTCCCAGCACGCCAGGTTTCGGTGCGTGGATCGACATCGGTGGGCCTCCGCCTCTAGCCACGTCAGCTTGGAGTGATCAAGATCGATTACGGAGACGTGGTCAAGAAAAGGCCCGAAGATAGTAAAGGAGTTACCGGATGGGCAGCAGACAAAAGGGACGACGAAAGAGGAAGAGGAGGACCGATCGGAACCTGCCGGGTTCCTCCGCTGTGATGACGGCGGCAGACGGCTGTGGAAGAAGAGGAGCGCCAGAGCCACAGGGCGAGAGGTGGGAAAGGACTGGCCGAGAGAGAGAGAGAGAGACGGTTGAGATGGGGCGGTCGACGCAATGTGTACATATAGTAGGCCAATCACATAAATGGCCTCTCAAGTTGTTGAAATAACAAGATTACCATCTCCCTCTGCTCTACCGAAATACCTGAAGTACCCTCCATTCATCGCGTCCGTGGCCTGAAGTCTGAAAATTCAGCGGCGATCGTAGGCTAGCCGTCGGATGTGGAGGTCAGATTCGTCATAATGAATACCCAAAGGGGCTTTTAAGGAATCTAAAAATGTACATCGGCGAGAAGCGTATGTATCGAAGGGTAAACCGGTCATTTGAATGGCGGGATGTGGACGGGTGGGTGCGCGTGTGGCGTGGGGCGGTTAGAATCTCAGGAGAGCAACGTTTTCCTTGTTAGGCGGCCCGCAGTGCTTACCTTCTCAGCGATTGGCAAAGGTCGTGAGGCCCAAAGGGCCCCACTCTGCAGGCGTTGATATATGGTTGCGAGGCACCATGCGTGTCATGACTGGTTCGGGTGGGAAACTGGAGGGTTTTAACCTTCGAAGAAGTTAACTCGGGGAGTTTTAAGAAACAAAAGAAAGTTGAAGGCGGGCCATTGCTTCATCGCTAAAAGAAGAAGGTTTCTTGAAGACGAGTCTATGGTCGAAAGCTTTAGGGTTCTTAGATTCCCTTCCAAAGAATGCTCTCGGGCCCAAGAATCCGTCCATCAAATGAACGGAAAACTGTGGTGGTCATCTTCTCAAGGAAAACGAAAGATGAGACAACCAAAAAAAATTCTCGTCCTCGCTTAGACACTTCTATCGAGATGCCACTCTTAGGGTCATGATTAAAATGGGAAGCATAAGTTCCCTCCAAGAAACTGATACGTTCTCTTCTGGGTTTTCTAGACGAGGAGAAGAAGCATCTCTCAAGGCAGTGTTCGAAGATTAGAGACTGAGATGGGGTTTGGGGGGCTTCCCCGTATATTAATTAATAATCCGTCAGCTTCTGTTTCTAACGACGGAGTAAGAAGAGAAAGAGAAATGGGTTTAGAATTTTCGGAGTCAAAAGAAAAGTAAAGCACGAACCTCAAAGCGACAAAATGATTTCCACATCACCTTTTTCTTATTCATTCCCATCCGGCTTTCTTTCTATCTATTTTAATCGTTTTGAGGAATATGGAAACAGAACATACCTTAGGCATTGTTTGTTCCTTGTTCTTGAAAGAATTTTTTGAAAAAAATTCATATAAGAGGTTATCCAGGGAGATCTATAGTTTGATTACACATAGTAAGGAATATAGATAATAAGGATATATATATATATATATATAGAGTCCATTACCTAAATTGTTCTTTTCGTACCAAAAGTCTTTTCCTCCCCCATCACAATTATCTCAATGGCGATGTACCGGAGAAGCAAAAAACAGTTAGTTCTGCAAGAAAAGCCACCCAATCAATCATATGAAAGATGCAGCGTAGGGAAAACCAATGGCAATACGTTGATCCCTCCGGAAGCTGTGATCCAACAAACACGGGCCGCAACTTGCAAAGGTAGGACGAAATCACAGTCTAATTGACCTGCAACCTCCTACCAAAGCTCCTAATGAATAAAAACATGTCACATGGCAACCAAATTATTAGCTCTAATCTGGTCACTGATAAGACATGTGTTCACAATGGAGTTTTACTTGTGACTGCAGAACTAATGTTCAGTGAGCGACGCAAAGACACGCTCCCGCATAGCACACACCCGGGCAATGCAACGATGACTACCGTACGTAACAGGGGTAAATGGGCAAATTTTTCAACGTGGCGTACACCCGGGTGATGCATGGATGGTGGTGGTACGTTTGCATTAGCACATGAGTAATTTCATATAGCAACGGTAAAAATAATAATAATAATAATTTTATAATTATCTAATATGTTATAAAATAAATCAAATATGTGCCATCCCACAAACCGACTTTCATTTCTAACTTATAACGCCCATACCAATGGTCTTAGGCTAACCTTGCTTCTTAACATTTTGATAAAATTTTTTGAGAAAAGAGAAAAAAGAGGTAAGGGAGAAGTTTAGGTTTTTTCACCAACAAGTTTCAACAATCACCCGTAAAAAAAAAACTCGAACTTCTTTCAAATAAATAAATAACTTAAATAAATAAAATTATTAAAAAAATAAATGTTAGTGATGCATGTATTGTGCGATCAATGATGTGTCCTTTCAAAGACTTAACCTTGTTTAGTAAACTAAGCATGCATTTGAAGAAAATATAGTGAATTTAAGTTTTGAACTACATTCCTTTTGACTCAGGCCTCAAATAGCTCATCCAGTAACAAATACATCTTTATGAGTTAGCACATTAATGATCTAAAGTAAGTATCTTATTTATTCATAAGAGACTCAAAGGATTGCCCAAATCTACCAATTCTTTCATATAGGAGAACCTCTATCAGAGATGCGAATAGAGTTATATACCGCTAGAAAATACTATCTCGGGTCTCTTTCAAAGCTATTTATTATATTCCTATACCTCTACATAGGAGCATTAATTACCATATGGATGAGGTTGGAGATAAACTTTTACCTATAAGCACTAAAGTGCTATATTCATTGTGCTCCTTAGCTAACCGAAAGACTCATTTAAATCAAAGACTCATTCTCTTGATAATACTAGGATCTTAGTCCTATTTAAGCCTTTAATAAAATAGTCAGCTAGATTATTATCAATTTTAATATAAAATTTAGAAATAACAGAATGAGAATTTAGTCATCTAATAGATTTTTATCTAATCTTTATGTGTCTACCCATTTTAGTATTTATAAGTTTTTCCTTTTTGAATTCTCTTACACCCTAGCTTTCATAGTACTTCTAGTAATAATAGTCTGCTTAGTTAATTGTTAAGATATAGCACTTCCAGCAAGAAGGAATACATATCTAGATGTAGATTTAATGTTTAGAGAATATGAAATCCAATTGACATCACTGTAACCTTCCCATAAAATTAACTTCATACTAAAAATACCCTTAAGGAATCTAAAAACTCATTCAAGAGTATATATTTAACTAAAAATCACATTTAACAGAAGTAAATATATAGACATTAAGCATCATTTTATTAGAGATCATATCAATAATCATGATATATCTTTAGAATTTATTAATAAAAATATCAATTAGCTGATATTTTTTTACAAATTAAATGAAGAATAATTTAATTTTATTAGAAGAGAATTAGGAATATTAAATCTTCCAAATACATAATTTATTCTTAAAATTTTTTGAATGATTCCACGTTATTCTTAAAATTTACAAAAGAACAAATATATTTCATGAATTTTTGTGATACTATTCATGAGCTCTCTTTTGAATCCTTCCTCTTAATATATGATTCTTGAATTCTTAGATTTATGAGTTCTCTTTCGAATCTTTACTTTTAAGAAAAAAATATTTTGATTCTTGGATTAATGAATCTTTGATGTAATACTTTCAAATGTAACCCCCTCCCTTTTAAGAAAAAATATTTCGAATCTTTGATGTAGTACTAAAAAAGTATTGTTTCCGAGTTTCTTGATAGTAGTACAACTCAGGTGGCAACTGTCTGGATTCTTTGGGCACTTCTAATGGTAGTACCGTTGGTGCTGACGATAGTACCGCCCGTACCTAGATTTTTCAAAGAATGTTTTAATTTGGCTTTAATTTTTTAAGTCAATTAGAGTCTATAAATATACCAAGTATTTTTGCATGGAAAAGCAAGAAAGTGCTAAAGTGAACAAAATCTTTGGAAAAATTCTATAAAAATCAATTGAGAGATTCCCTTGTGTCTTTCAAGTGTAAAGTGAGTTTAAGAAAAAGATGAAAGATTATAAATATTCTTCTCCTGAATCTGTGAAAAGGAGAAAAGTGTGTAAGGGATAGTTGACCTTCGCCTTTCAAAGAAGATCATTAGTGGAAACCAATGGGCCTTAACGAAGGATGACTCGGGAGTGGATATAGATCAAGATTGACCAAACCACTATAAAATTATGTGAGCTTATCTTACTTGTCTTCTTTCAATTTGCTGTTGATTTTAGTAGTTCATAACTAGTTCTAAGATAAGCTCAAGCTTCTCTATTTAGTTTTAAATCACTCTCTAATTTACTCTTAACGATTCTAACCAAAAGCGCTTTCGATTTCAGTTTTAGTTCAAGCAAAATTTTTTGTATCGAGTTTTTTTAACTCTTGCACTTATTCACCCCTCCTCCCCCTCTTAGTGTCAATACATTCCTAACAGTGCACTCGTCAAATCTACGAACCTCATATCACCTTCGAAGTAGTGGAGGTAGAATACCTCGACCATGATAATGCATTGGTGATCTTAGTTCACATCGCTAATGTATAGGTGAAAATGGTCATGGTCGACACCGATAGCTCGACACATGTCATGTACCATGATGCATTCTAGAAGCTCGGATTGACCATTGCTGACTTATCACCGATGAGCTCCACTTACTGGGTTTTCGGGGACTCTATTGCCACCCTTGGAATGATCGTCCTACCTGTCACTCTCGAGCAGGAGCCCCGGTCCTAGACCGTGATGGTGACTTTCATGGTGATTGTTGGTTACAGTGCCCTGCAAGCTAATCATGTGAGTGGTAGCATATGTGACACGCTACGTAATATTTTTGCTTATAATTATTAGTTACATATTATCACGTTATATTATCTGTTGAATATACATATTGTGATGTTATTGGTTCTATGCAATGAGAATCAGATCGTAATGAGATCACGATAATGAGACTGATTCACCTTTAAATATATCCCGGTGATAGGCTACTCAAGAGGAACATCGAGATAATTGGACAGACCGATATATTGTATAACTATCCATATAATTGAGGGGATTGATCTCATAGTCACTTGTGTGGAGACACTAAGGGTACAGTACAAGTGCTCATTAGAGAATGAGTTCATTGATTAGTCCGCTAACAGAATGTTGTATGGTTAATATTACATAACGTCAAACAATGATTCCATAGTCCTAGTTGTGTGTCTGGTCCTTAGACTTGAGACATCAAGGATGCCTTATTTGAGTACTCCTTTCTTTGATGTCGGACTTATAGGTTCGGAAAGTTCCAAATCTAGTACAATCGGTTATAAGGATTAGTAACCAATCGTACAAAGGCAATTGAGTATCAATAGAGGATCATCTACTCTCGATATCACGAGAGAAATATCCCATGTTTTATCGCTTGAACAAATCCTCGACCAGGGTTGCTTGGATTGAGAGATAAGGATTTCTCTAGGAGAATTTGATTAGAGCAAGACTCGAAAGGATTATGTATGAGGCCTGATAGTACCATGCCCAATATATAGTCTCTGAGATATTAGTTGGATGATGGACTACAAATACATGATAATGGAGGATAGATATGTTCAACAGATAAGATCCCCTATACCATTTGGGGACTATGGCATAGTGGCCTAGTACGTCCATAGTCGATGAGTCGAGTGAATTATTATGAAATAACAATTCATATAGTACGAAGGAGTTCTGATAGGAATGAACTCACGGCCAGATTGGTTTTGGGCCTAAAGGGTCACACACACATGATGGATGTTTTAGTGAGTAGATGATTGAACATGAGTTATTCAATTAACCCCTATTCTCATTAGATGAGACCTAACATTTATAGGCTCCTTGCATGAGCCCCAGTTAGAGGTCAATTAAGATTATTAGATAGAGATCAAATTATCCAAGATTAGTGGATAATTGGATGAAGATGTAATACCTAGGTTGCCCCTCCTATTCTCCTCTCTCCCTCTACATAAGAGTTACGAGCTTTTAAGCTGCGGTTAGAGAAGCACCGCTACAACGATCCATCGTGTGGATATTGCTAGAGAGGAGGATGTTTTACCTTCCTCATCCTCTCCATCTGGATCTGAATTTTCAAGGATATATAATCTCCCTAAGTAATCAATCTCTCATGTATCGCAGTTTTTGTTTATGCGAGTTTTTCGTGCATCAATATTTGCATGATGATTTGATATATATAGGAAATCTGATTTATTTTTATTCTTCAGCTATGCATGTGATGCTCCCATTGGGTTTCCCAATATTGATATCAGAGTCAGGTTGCTCATGTAAAATATTGACTTTTAAACTATGTGTAATGAGAATGAATCGTGTATAACTATTCTACGGGTTATTGCAACGAACACAGCGCCCATGGGCAAGCTGTCTATGAGTGAATGGTGCAGTCACCAGCAGGTAGGTCGCCTGCAAGGGTGGCTACCCACGACTAAGCCACCTGCAAGGGCGGCTGCCAACAGATGCAACCGCCTACAGCAGGAGCACCTGCGATATAAGTGGTCACGCGTTGTTACAGTCTTAATTGATTTTGTCTAAGTTGTGCGGCACCCATGCATGTCCGTCCGCAAAGGTCAACCTTCCCCGAGATCTCCTAGGGTCCCTTAGGACTTACAAAAGAGAAAACGGGCCAGAATAAGCAAATCCAACAGGATCCACAAGCAACTGCTCAAGCAAATACTTTATAAAGCTAATACAAATTACACCCATAGACATTACAAACTCAGAAAGGTTGCACACAAAGGATAATGGTCCATTACAAATCGAAGTCTTCACAAGCGCTTACAAGACACTCATAAAGTATTTGCTTGAGCAGTTTGTGATATACATATACGTATATATACATATATATACGTATATGTATATATACGTATATATATTTAATCAATTGATGAAGTTTTAATCTAATCAACGTTTGAGTGATGCAGGACTAGTTTAGATCAAGGACAGACTAATTGATTAAAGTAGGAAGAATTAATTATTGGGCTAGAGTGGAATATATTAGAAGATTGGTTGACGTGTCGGCAGAAGACTTCGTGCTATGAGTTCGAGCATCGGGCTAGAAAGATCAGACATTGCGCCAAGGAGATCGAATGTTGTGGAGGTCAACATGCCGATTGAGCAATACACTGTAAGAGAGGACGATGAGTCGGAGGGTCAGACGAAACGTCGGATGAACTAATGACATGTCGGCCAACTTATGATTCGTGCTTTGTAATAAGTTGTCGAGATCGAAGTATTTTAAAGTTCTAATTGAGTTGTTTTGAATGTAATTAGGTCAACTCAATTATGAGCCTATTGGACCATAATTAAGCCTTAATTAAGATTAATTTGAGCCCAATAGGAGGCTCATTTCGTTGACTTGGGAGGAGGTACAACCAGGTCAAAAGATGATATAGCCAAAGGTACAAAAAGTATTGAAATATACTTTTTCGGGTTCCCAAGTGGTGGTATCGCTAGTGCCCAAATTCTTGGGCTCTGTTCGATGGAAGTATTACCCGGTGCCGAAAGTGTTACCGCCCTTATCTCAAAATCTTGGGGATTTGAATCTTTAGCTACAACTTTTGAAGCCATTTTGGGTTTATAAATACCCCAAGAATGGAATAGCAAGAATTGAGATCATATTCGTGAGGTTTATAGTGAAAAAATCATATTTAAAAAGTTGAGTTTCCTTCTGCATAAGCCTAGATATTGTTCAATGGGAGAATGTAATGGAGTAATTACAAAGGGTTGTAAAGGTTCTCTCTTGAGCTTAAGAAAAGAAGAGAGAGTTGTTGATAGTTGATCTTTACCCATTAGAAAAAAATCATTAATGGAAATCGGTGACCTCGAGTGAAGAGGAATCGGGAGTGGAGTAGACCGAACCACTATAAATCTAGTGTGCATTTCTTTTCTGCTCTTCATTACTATTTTCTTCCTAACATAAACATATGCTATGGTAGTGCATCTCTGTCGCACATCATTTATACATGATATACAGAGTTATACATCCATATGTGCATTCTAGTTCCCTGTAGGAGAAGCATTTACAGGTGTTTAAGCAATTATAGATGTTTTATGATGTGATCTTCAGAAAATGTAGGCAAGATTTGGTCATATTTATATAACCAATTAGGGCCTTGGTTACATTTTAAAGGCTCATAAATGTCCATTTGCAGTCAATCTGTATGATTTGTGTCTATAACTATTATATTGATTAAAATTAATGTTTATTCCTATATGATTTGCTATTCCCCTCGTTTATTATAGTTGTTTATATGCGAAGAATGAGACATACAATTCTACATGACTGAAAGTTTGAATTTCATCCCCCTTTTTTCTGTTATATAGGCTGGGAAGGAATGGAGGAAACAAAAAAAAAATGCATTGAACCTCAGCAAAAATGTGTTAATTTGTTTATTGAATTTGGGAGAACAGAATGAAAAATGTGGATCTAATCTATTGTGGGTTCCATGATATCATTGCTAAGAAGAGGATACTTAACTTAAAATTTAAATAGATGAATGTTAATATAATTAAAATGATATTGATAAAAATATTGGGATTCAGGATGGGAACAATTGGTACCAAGAGAGGAATCATATTTTTTAATTATTACTCCATTAAATTGTTACTTTATTCTCTATTAAAAATTTTATCACTGTCCCTCACTTTGGGGAATAAGCTTTAGCATTGATATGAAGGTGTCTACCCCCGAGACTGTCCCTGTCATGTGCAACAGATGGAAATTATTGCAATCCTCAAGCACTTCTATTGATATATGATCGGGTGACTCTAAAATTGGATGCTACTCGATAGCTTCTCCTTGACACACACAAAAAATTTGATGATGAGCGATGGATCCAGAAGCCTCATAAGCTGTCTATGTGCTTTCGCTATTCATTTGAGTAGCTTAAACTTGTATGAACAAAGCCTTTCTTCTTGTTGCTCCACCCTTTATGGATCCTTGTTCCTGTTCTCATTATTTTTTTCATATCTTCTTATGAGGATTATCTACATCTTTCTTTCTCTGCTTTTCTGTAAAGCGATACAACAAATTTTGAAAAGTCAGGAGAAAATATGACATGGATATGGTAATAAAGTATTTTTAAATGTACAAGCTATACACACGTTTATTTATGGTGTTACAACATGTAGTCACGTATTATGATTAATATTATCAAGTAATTAATTAGTTCCTAAGCTTGTCACCATGAAAGAGATTTTCTTTTTTTGTTAAAAATATGAAGTAGTCCTGCAGTGATAAGTAATATAATGTTAATACAAAGAAAATTAAACAATATGTCTTGTCTTATATCCATTTTGTCAATAAACAAAATGATCAAGTTTTTGGTTAATGTATAATCAAAAGATCCTTTCAATTCTTAAAGTATTCCATTTTTTTTATAAAATTAGGAAATCTTTGATGAAGTATTCAACTCGTATTGATGGACCTCACAAAAAAGAACAAGCTGTTCAATTTATACATGTTCCGTATTTGTTTTTTAACTGCGACAATCTCAGATGCTACCTTTTCTTTCGTCTTTCCCTCTCTTCCCCGTACCTCCTCAGACAAGTGTGATTTGTCTGCACACCATACTGCATTTTTTTACTAGAAAATAAAATATATATATATATAAGTAAAAGATAGTTGAAGCTTTGGTATACTTGTATATTAACTAAAAAGCTTATATATCTTATGTTTTTAGTTAGAGAATATAGGTCTAGATAAGATATATAATCCTAGCATCATTTCTTTGAATGTTAAATTTGTCATTGTTGTTATCTTTTTCATCTTATTCCATGATATTCATCGCCTGACCAGTTTGGTTCAAATGCTATGCTTTAACATTGTTATTAGCTTTCTTCCTATCAACGACTCTTTATTGACAACAGCATTAGTTGAAAGACGCTTTTGTTAGTTTGAGTTTCTCAATCTGAAAACGTGTACAAACCTATCCTTCTTGGTAAGGATTCATCACTAGCATTCTTCATTACATTTTTCCTGTTACTGCTATCTTACTTGCCTAGTCTCTACTGCAGCATGTGGACACATATCTTGCTTTTGGTGTGTGAACAAAGTCCATGCATAGGGACGAGCATCACATTGTGTTATGTGTAGGCAGGCATTCTTTTGCTATTAAAACTTTGAACCTGTGGCGTATAAGAGGAGGGAGATGGAAGTTCTAAGTGAGCTCTTCAAATTTATCTGTCTTCATTTATCTTGATAGTTTAATTTCTGGTTTCTGTATGTGTGAGGGATTTATTTACCATTTCCTTATGGTATATTTTAGAGGAAGAAAAGCGTGGTGACATATACTCACCTCAGCTATCAGATCAGTTTGATTCAGAGAAACTTCATCTTGATAATGGTTAACTCTCAGCCTCCTTAAATACCACTTATATTTTTTAGCATCATTTCTAAAACAGTTGTGATGCACCTAAGGCAATGAGAGTTCTTGCGAAAATACCAAAGACAGCAGAAGTGGAGGTTGTGATCACTTGTATTCGCAAGAAAATTGCCCTGGGAAAAGCATGAAAAGGAACATTTATGTGGATGATGTAATCAATGTTCTTTATGCAAATAAATGCTGTATCAGTCTGCAGTCCTTAATCGCAGACATGGTTAGTTTAAGTTATGATTAGGCATTAAAGAGTTTACATGAACTTACTCCTTGGTAATGTACATATTAATATAATTATTTATGTAGTATATATCGAAAAATCTTTAATCGGTATCTCAAATTTCTGAAGTTCAGTTTTGATCGTTGTGTGATGATTGGTTTACGAAAAATTTATAAAAACTCAAAACCTACATGAATCATGAGAGATGTGTTACCTAAGGAGATTGTATATTCTTAAAAATTTTCAGATCCAATGAAGAAGACGAAGGAACACTCGCATATTCCTCTCTAGCGATAATCCACATGGCAGAGTAGCAATAGCTCCGGGATCAATTTCTCTATACTCTCAGACCAAGAAGGAGGAGAAAACTCTAAGGAGTAATAGGAGGCAGTTTTTCTAACTCTCCCTTGATCTAGCTTATGAATAATTTAGTGTCTCCTATTTATAAAGGTGAATGGGCATATTCTTGAATTAATTATGTTTGCATTGGAAATTGGATCTCTATTCAGTTATCCTGGATCTCATTCATAAGATCCAAATCAGTAACTCCGCGAATATCTCATATCTACACCTTTACTCGATCTACCATATGTGTGTGACCCTCTAGGCCCGATACTGAGCTGGTCATGAGTCACTCCCATCAGAACTTCTTCTGATACAATGAATTATATTCCTCATAATAATTCACTTGACTCATCGACTATGGGCATACTAGACCACTACGCTATAGTCCCTAGATGGTACATAGCATAACATACATGATAGACTCTATCATAGAGACATAGGGTATTATATCCATGTTTACCCTTTCTTCAAGAGTTTTTACAGATATACTCCTAGAAAGTAATATTTTATATCTCATCGGTATAAGACCTCTCTTGAAATATTACATGCCAAATCTTTTGATAATGGTGTTTATGTACTTGGACTGGGATCAACTTAATATTATATTGAATCTATCTCTATAGATCTGAATCCCCAATATATAGGATGCTTCCCCTAAGTCCTTCATGGAGAAGTGTCTAGATAGCCAAGTTTTAACCATGGAGAGAATTTCTATATCATTCCTAATTATTAGGATATTAACACCAAGAAGGTGATAACACTCTCACTTACCTTCCTGTATACAAAAGGCTCATCTTCGTTTTTAACAAAGTCATAAGATCTTATTGTATCATCAAATCTTAAATTTCAGCTTCGAAAAACTTGCTTTAATCCATAAATGGACTTAAGTAATCTGCATATCTTATCTTGACTTCATTTTGACATGAATCCCTCGTGCTATATCATATATACTTTCTCTGTGAGGTTGTCATTAAGAAATGTGGTTTTCATATCCATCTACCAGATTTCATAATCACAGTATGTTGTAATAGCTAAAAGAATTAAGATGGATTTTAGCATGGCTATAGGTGAGAAGGTTTCGTCATAATCAACACCATGTCTTTAACAATACCCCTTGGCCACTAGTCTCACTTTATAGGTCTCTACCTTTTTATCTACTTTGATCTTCTTCTTGAAAATCTATTTGCATCCAATAGGTACAATACCCTCAGGTGCATCCATAATGTTCCAAACCTTATTGAAGTATAAATAATCTATTTCAGAATTCATAACTTCTTTCCCGGAGTCTATACTCATAATAGCCTCCTCGTAGGCATGAGGATCAGCATCCTGAGTTTTCATTCTATTAATATATCCCACATATCTCTCAAGAGAATGTGACACTCTACCAGATCTACGTAAAGTTAAAACTTGTGTGTTAGGTACCTGAACATATCTGGTCTCTAGAATGGTGCCCAAGCTAGGTTCTTTAACCTTGTTCAACTCTATCATCCTCTCACTATCACTATTAAGTATATGTTCTTTCTAAAAGATTACTGCCCTCTTGGCAACAAAAACCTTTTAGTCCTTAGGGTGATAGACGTAATACCCATAAGTCTCTTTGGGGTATCCCACGAGCTTGCACCATTTGGTCCTTGATTCCAGGTTATCGGGATTATATCTTTTAACGTGGGCAGGGCAACCCCAAATCTTAACAACCTTAATATCGAGCTTCTTCCCTTTTCATATCTCATATGGTGTAGACACTACCAATTTATATGGAACTCTGTTCAGAAGATAAGCTGCGGTCTCTATGGTATATCCTCATAATGAAATAGGTAGGTCGGTGAAACTCATCATGGACCGTATTATGTCTAACAGCATGTGATTCCTCCTTTCTGATATACCATTGAGCTAAAGTGTATAAGGAGGTGTCCATTGAGATATCATCCTATGGTCCTTGAGTAACTGGGTGAACTCTGTACTCAAGTATTCTCCTCCTCGATTTGATCAAAGAGCCTTAATACTCTTTTCAATCTGGTTCTCTACTTCATTCTTATATTCTCTGAATTTCTCAAAGGCTTGAGACTTATACTTCATCAAGTACATATGTCCATACCTTGAGAAATCATCAGTGAATGTAATAAAATATGAGTAACCACTTATAGCCTGAGTTGACATAGGACCACATACATCACTATATAGGAGTTCCAATAACATAGTGGCTCTCTCTTCAATTTCACTAAAAGGAGAGTTGGTCATCTTTCATTGAAGGCAAGGTTCATAAGTTGCATGTGACTCATAATCAAATAGATCTATATATTCATCCTTTAGCAACTTTTGGATCCTTCCCTCATGGATGTAACATAGCCTACAATGTCATAGGTATACATTGTTCACATAATCTCTTTTCTTCTTGGACATGTTTGCATTCATGATATATGGAGCAGTGTCTACCATAAATAAATCATTATGCAATGTCCCTCTAGTGATGATCATATCATCATTTATAATTAAATAAATATTATTCTCAAAAACTAACTTATCACCATTTAATGTCAAACATGAAATGTAAATAGCATTTTTTATAATAGAGGGAACAAAATAACATACATCTAATGCAATAGTACCTCCACCAAGTAAATGCAAAATAACCTCATCGACAATCACAGCAGCAACTCTTGCCTCGTAGCCCATCTTAAGGTCAATCTCACCTTTGGCTAGTCTCCTAGGCCTTATCAAGATCTTCAACGAATTACAAATGTGATAAGTACTCTCAGTATCCAATACTCATGTGTTATCACAAAAATTTGATATATGGAGACTGATCATGGATGTATCTAAAGCTTCTTCAAGCTTTTGTTTTGCCTTTTCTGTAAGATACTCTTTGCAATACCTCTTCCAATGTTCGTTTTTCCTATAGTGGATGCACTATCCTTTGTCTTTTACTGGGTCTCTCTTGGCAACCTTTCCCTTATCCTTGCCTTTGCCCTTCTTAAGGGACTTCCCATCTTTCCTTTTTCTTTTGGTCTCACCAATGTAAAGAATTGATTTCTTCTTTTTGATGGTGCTCTCTGCTTCTCTTAATATATTAAATAGCTCAGGAAGAGTCACCTCAAGCTTATTCATATTAAAATTCATAATGAACTGAGAAAAGAAATCTAGTAAGGACTGAAGTATAATATCAATACACTGGTTATTATCTAGAACCATTCCTAGACCCGTGAGTTTCTCAATCCACTCTATCATCTTTAAGGCATGATTCTGAATAGATGCCCCCTCAATCATCCTAGCATAGAAGAGACTC
Organism: Ensete glaucum; assembly: GCA_021527575.1. Lineage (NCBI taxonomy): Eukaryota > Viridiplantae > Streptophyta > Magnoliopsida > Zingiberales > Musaceae > Ensete > Ensete glaucum. Next base: position 21,433,393 of record CM038559.1, read on the forward strand.
TTGGATATCTCATATCGTAAGTCTTTCATTGTTCCTTAGATAATTTATGAAAATGCAGGAGTATAGATATGACATTCATGTTTTAATGTTGTCTCTGTAACTCTGGAGTTATAAAGGCCAACATGTAATACTGAGCAAGAGTGGAGTCATCTATATACTTCGCATATTGGGCAAACTCTTCCTGAGGTGCTCCTTTCTCAGGCTGGGGTATGACTTTCTCTGCTATGAGAACTATTCTCATATTATGAAGCCAGTTAACAAATTTTAGACTAGTAAGGTGATTGACATTAAGCATGCCACGTAAGGAGTCTGTAGGTGACATGTTTATGACAAACAGGAGATGTAACATAAATAAATAATATATGAATTTTGTAAAGAAAATAATCAAGATATTGACTTCTATCTTGATATGCTCCCATTATTTTCTAGTGAGTCACGAAAGACACCCTCAACATGTGAAACGGAAGTCTCCGATAGACTTTTAGTGGGGATCAGGATCCAATCAGAATCTTAATGTGACATCAAGGGACTCAACCAATCACACTAAGCCCAAAAGGTAGGCAACTTTTGTCAATCATAACTCTTTATAATTCACGTCCTTTTCTACCTCCAAACTATCATAATCTCGAGGGACTCGACCAACCATGATATCCGGTTAAATCATCATCATCGTTACAAAATGAGTCTGATTCGATGATATGCTCTCGAGGGACTCTATCAAGCAATACCATGTCCTTAGGTCACCGGTGATATCTCATGTCGTAGGCAAGATCTCGAACCACAAGAATAGATGAGCCTCGAGGGACTCGATCAACTCAACCTATATCGTAATCCAATCTCTTCTTATAACGATGGAAGACCATGTGAGTCAATCTTACTGACTTAATATTATCATAGGAGGGGATTTTTTATTTGGTCTCTTTGATGTGTCACACACACATATATATATATTTACATTTCATGTATATATATATATACACTTATTTATCTAGTAGGTGTATAACAATCACATGCACAAACACACCAGATGATCATGGACTACACAACCTAATATGATTAGGCCCGAGCTAGTAAGCCCGATCATTAACGTCAGATCTATATGTGTATCGGTGCATCTTCATGCCCAATGATTATCCATCTCGTCTTCATCGGATCTGTTGGTACCTCTGCCCATCTCCATGTGTTGTGATCGTCCAAATCAGCCTCAAGTGTCTCGCTATCACTTCCAAGCTTCTGTGTGTCTTTTTGTGTAATTACAACATAATTACAGGCTCGTAGGCTCAATAATAAATGAGAATAATACAGGCTCGAACACCCAATAAATAATAATCGATTACACACACCACAAGGTCCATGATTATATTCCTACATCTTACATCACATGTATATATATCATCATATAGGAGTGCTAGACAAATAATAATAATAATAATAATAATAGTTAATTAATTAATTTAATTAATTAATTTTTTAAGCCTCGAGATATAAAAGGAATTTTTAAATTATCGAGGGTATTTTGGTAATTTAGAAAGGGACATGCCTTAGAATTTCTTAAATTCTAAGGGGCAAAATCATTATTTTACCATAAATGCCCTAATCCCATCTTTCTTGCAGCGACTCCAACTTTTACAGTTGTCGCCTCCCTTTGTTGCACCCCTCTATATGGCAATTATCGCCTCGTGCGGCTCACCCGCCAGCAAAGCAGCCACCTTCTTATGTAGATTATTTATGTACATATTAATATAATTATTTATGTACATATTTATGTACATGAATTGACTCCTTGGTAATGTACATATTAATATAATTATTTATGTAGTATATGTTAGGAAATTTTTAATCGGCATCTCATGCGTAGTGAAAAACATAAATAAAACCTAGATTCCCAAAGTTAAGTATTTGGCTGTTGTGCAATGATTGGTATGCGAAAAATTCGTAAAAACCCAGAAACTGAATGAATCATGAGAGATGTGTTACCTAGGGAGATTATATATCCCTAAAAATTTTCAGATCCGATGGAGAAGACGAAGGAGCACTCGCATACTCCTCTCTAGTGGTAATCAACACGGTAGACACAACAGTAGCTCCTTAGCTGTGGGATCAACCGCTCACACTCAAACCAAGGAGGATGAGAAGTAATAGGACTCAACTTCTCTAGCTCTCCTTTGCTCTAGCCTGTGAACAATAGAGTGCCTCCTATTTATAGAGGTTAATGAGCATATTACTGAATGAATTATGTTCATATTGAAAATTGGATCTCTATCCAATTATCCAATCCTATTGGATCTCATCCATATGATCCAAACTAGGACTCGACTAATATCTCATATATGCACCTCTACTTATCGCAATATCTACCATATGTGTGTAACCCTCTAAGCCCGATACCGAGCTGGTCGTGAGTCGCTCGCTCCCATAAGAACTCCTTCTGATATAATGAATTATTATACCCATAATAATTCACTCGACTCATCGACTATAGACGTACTAGGCCACTATATTATAGTCTGATACGATACAGGGGGATTAAATTTATCGAACCTATCTGTCCATAATTACTATATATCTATAGTCCCTCATCCAATTGATATCCCAGGGACTATATATTGGGCATGGATACTATCAAGCCACATACGAAATCCTTCTGAGTCTCACTCTAACAGATTCTCCCGAAGAACTCCTCTCTCAATCTGAATGACTCTGGCTAGAGATTTTATCTGAGCGAGTACACACGGGTTATTCCTCTCATGATACCCGAGAGTGGATGATCCTTTGTTAACACTCAATTGCCTTCGTATGGTTGGTTACCCATATTGATAATCAGTTCTACCAGATCTGACCTTTCTAAATTTCTAAGTCTCGTGTCAAAGAAATGAGTACTCATACAAAAACATCATTAGTATCTCAAGTCTAAGGACCAGGTACATAACAAGGACTATGAAATTGTTGTCTGACATTAGGTATCATTATCCATATAGCATTTCGTAAGCGGATCAATTAGTGAACTTATTCTCCAATGAGCATAGGCATTATACCTCTAGTGTCTCTACACAAGCGACTATAATACCAATCGCCTCCATCATATGAATGAGTATACTCGATGTCCCTCTCGAGTATCTTATGACTAAGTGATTTAGGATGTGTGTTTAAAGGTGAATCGATCTCATTATCATGATCTCATTATGATCCGATTTCTATTGCACAGATCTAGAGATATCATAATATATATATCTAAAAATATAATATGAAAAAATATTAATAATGATAAGTAAAGAAATTACTATAGTGTGTCACATGTGTCATCACTTACGTGATTGGTTTATAGGACACCTATAACTAGTACTTATAACTTATTGTGTCATGCATATGTGACTTAATAGGGAGCCTCTTATGTGTCAAATTTGTGAAAGCCATGATTCTAGTGAGTTTCCAAATTTTTGCTTGAATTTGGATCATTATATAGAAGAATTTACGAGAGTTAGAAGAGAACAAGTAAAGCCCAATGTCAACCGGCAAATCCATCAACAAGTAAGCGTCTCTAGCTTCTTTTGAGTTGGTACATGTAGGGTTCCATGTTATCTGTTGGATGATAGTGTTTCTGACTATAATCTTGCTTCCAATTTGTACCACTTCTGCCATCTACTGTATCTTTTTTATTAATTTTTAGCCAGTTTTTAGTCTTTTATCAAAAATTGGTACCTATCGACGTATACGATATACTGATACAGACTAGTGTATGTTGATCCCCCCATGGACCGATACCATCGACCGAGATGGTATGGCGGTCCATGATTTGTAATACGGGTTACTACCACAGTTGTAGCAAAGTTAACTCACTTTTTTAAAATAATGCAGTTGTTACTTTTATACCACTAGCTGCTACTTTTATGTTATCTGGCAAAACTTTACGAGCAATTACCAGTACTCATTTCTCTAGAGAACTTCAGAAATACCCTGTAAATGGCCGGAATTAGGGTTACGTATGGTTGCAATTCATTGGATCTTTTTCTGCCGTTTAGAATTTCTTGTTCTAGTTGCATTTTGCCGTGTGATTATTTTTTTTGTATATTTCTGATACTGTGGTAATAAGCTGATTTTTATTTTTTATTTTTTCAATCTATTATTGAGAGTTAACATTAGCTTCTTCCATGGTAGGTACTTTACAACCAAAGAAACTGAAGGCCAAAGTACCTTGTGAAGCCATGGGTTTATGGCTTAATGAAGACATATGTTTGCATTTCATGTAGGAGTCGTGTCCGATTCATGTGAGGTATCTTCGCCATGTCATATGCCTCATAACTCCTTTTGTTAATTGCCTATAGAGGGTTTTTACAAAGCAGATTGTTTCTGGTCTATTCTGAATTTACGAAGGTAAGGAAACAACTGCATTTGGAACTTACGAAAATAAAGAAACTAGTCCTCATTTTGCTTAATGTTGCTAATTGTTGTGTATTTTAAATACCAAAGTTAAGGTATCGTATCGATCTAGTTCTGCTCGTGTACACATGAGCGCTTAGGGATTCTTCGTCGGTGCCTGAGAGATATGTATGCTCTTCAGGACATCGGCTGGTAAATCGAGAGTCCAGACGATCGGCTCATGTTGGAATCCACTTTTGGTACTTGGTGGAGCTGCAGTAGCTCGGAGTCTATTGCGATGTTCTGGGGGGAGTTGATTATCCTCGATCGTGGGACCTTATTTGATTGGATTCCATGGTGAAGCTATCCTATTTACAAATGTGTCCTTCCACTCCTCAGCTAACTCCTCAGGCGTCGATACCCGCACCGAGCCTGTGGTTGGGGAAGGTGTCACCCCAACTCAACCCCTTCGATAGTCAAGTCAGCTAGGTAAATCATTCTGTGTCTTATGTTTAGTGTTGAAGGTCCCTTCGCTCATTTGCCTGGGCACCTTTTATACTATTTGGGGAGGAAGAAGTCATACAAAGTTGGTTAATAAGTGTAGGTAGTAGGTTGGTATCATACTGGTCGGTGGTTGAATCCTTGACCTATCAGCCAATTCTCACTATTGTGCTGGTTGCTTTTATTTCGTATTTATAGTAAACACGATCCTTCTATGGGTCATTATTTGAGTTGAAATAAGTCCTCTTGTTGTGCAGGGGATGTACAGAAGGAAACCTCTTAGTGGAGGCAAGTGATGCGGTATGGGCCTAGCACCTCGAGTAGTTGTTCTAGGTAGTGCTCCGTCTCGAGACCTCAATCTGAGTTGAGTCGACCGTGTCTACTTGGCTTCTAGAGGGTGATGTGAAAGTATACATTGGATGGGTCAAAATATATCCTATCATTTTCCTCAACCCCCAACCCCCCCCCAAAGGGAGTCACGTCTTAGGAGAACTCGGGTGCATAGCTCATAGTTGGGGCTTTGCTTGCTTTGTAGACTTTGTTTCAGAAGTGTTGGCTTTTGGGTCAGAATCAAAATCAATGGGATCGGTCGGGATTTGAAGCAAGCGAAGTCGATTGAGACTTATAGTCGACATGAATGACCAGGTGGAGGTTGTGTTCATAATTGAGGACTTTTGTCTGGTGTAGATAGCCCCTTGGAGGCTGCTCGGAATTAGAATCCTTTGGTTGTCATCTAGAGTTGAAGATTAATTGGGGGCTGGAAGCATGGGAGCCCTTCATTTCTATATTGTAGGTGAGAGCCCTTTGAGAGCTCGGTAGCTCTTGAGAATCTGTTTAGGACCAAGCTCTCGAAAGTCTGTTCGGGAATGATAGTCCTTCGAGAGCTTGGATGCTCTTGAGAACCTATTCGGGACTGAGAGCCTTGTGTTCAGGATTGAAAATCCTTTGTTTAAGACTAGTGAGCCCTTCGAGAGTTCAGAAGTCCTTGAGAACTTATTCGGGACTGAGAGCCTTATGTTTGGGACTTAAAACTCTTTGTTCAGGATTGAAAGTCCTTTGAGAGCTCGAAAGCTCTTGAGAATTTGTTCGGGATTGAGAATCCTATATTCGGGACTAAAAGTCCTTTGTTTGTGTCTGAAAGCCCTTTATTCGGGACTGTGAACCCTTCGAGAGCTCGAAAGCTCTTGAGAACATGTTCAGGACTAAGAGTCATTCGAGAACTCGGAAGCTCTTGAGAACATGTTCGGGATTAAGAGCCCTGTGTTCGGGACTAAAAGCCCTTTATTCAGAACTAAAAGTCCTTTGAGAGCTCTGAAGCTCTTGAGAACCTATTTTAGACTAAGACCCCTATGTTGGGGACTGAAAGCCTTTTGTTCAGGACTAAAAGTCCTTTGAGAGCTCAGAAGCTCTTCAGAATAAGTTTGGTACTGAAAGTCCTTTGTTGGGATTGAAAGCCCTTTGTCCATCTAAGGTGTTAACAAGGGCTGAAATCCCTTATGATCTGCCGAGATCTCACCTTAGTAATGTTGATAACCGAGGCTAAAAGCCCTATGCAGGGGTTGAAAATCTTTGTGATCGGTCGGGATCTTGCCCAAGCGATATTGATAATAGGGGCTGAAAGCCCTTGTGATCGATCATGATCTCGCTCAAATGATGTTGATGACAGGGGCTAAAGGCCTTATGAAGGGGCTGAAAGCCCTTGTGATTGGTCGGGATCTTGGCCGAGCGATATTGATAACAAGGGCTAAAAGTCCATGTGATCGATTAGGCCTTTATCATCCTGGTCACGATAAGTATGTCTGCCAAGGTGCCCCCTCCTCCACCACCCCGCTCTTTTCTTTTTGAGTGAGCCTGATAGAAGATTTTTGTTTTGACGAAGGGAGGCAGAGGACCTCCCTTCGACCAAAGAGGACTGAGTGGCCAAGGGCAGGGGTTCACTCCCTTGCTCTCCCGGAAGCGACCTCGACATGTATGGGCATCATCCGTCCATCGTCGGAGGTCGACAAACCCTGAATCTAGTTGAGAGGGGTGCCTCCGTGCTTTAATGTCAAGCAACAATTTGAATAGGGCTCCATTTTCACTGGAGTTGATATTTTCCTTTTATCATATGCAAAATCTTTATAATACGTTTGATTTATTATAAGCATCTGATTTAAACTTTCTTGGCTAATAAAAGCATATCCTTCTCTTCCACTTCTATGTGTCGATGTATGAGGGGTGCCACCCCGACTCGGCCTCTCCGATAATCAAGTGCACCTAGGTGAATCGTTCTGTGTCTTATGTCTAGTGTGGAAGAATGTCCCTTCGTTCATTTGCTTGGGTATCTTTAACACCACATGGGGAGGCAGAAGTCGTACAAAGTGGGTTAATGTGCGTGGGTGGGAGGTTGATACCGTACGCTGGTCTGTGGCTGAATACTTGACCTGTCTGCCAATTCCCACTATTGCACGACCCTTCCATAGGTCATTATCTGAGTTGAAATATGTCCTCCTGCTATGTAGGGGATGTACAGAAGGAAATCTCACGATGGAGACAGGTGGTGCGGCCTGAGCCTAGTCCCTCGACAGATGGTCTGGGGCAGTGCTCCTTCCTGACCAACTCAATCTGAACTGAGTCGATCAAGTCTATTTGACTTTTGGAAGGCGATGTGGAAATATACATTAGACGGGTCAAAATATGTCATATCATTAATATTTTTCTAGAATCACCGTTATAGACATTAATTCTATTTTTTTAAAATCAAATGTTATTGGGATTAACTTTTATTTTCTCTCTTTTTTTCCTCCTGCATGGAAACAATTATTCGTAGCAGTTGGCTTTGCCTTGTGTGAAGCATTGCTACAATAGCAAATCAAAACTCCCTGGCAGGTTCAATCAGGAGCACACGCTCGACCACAATTTTGAGCTTGATGAGCCGCCCCATGTTACGTAACATATTAACGCGAAGAGGCAGTCTGTTTAACATTTGCTCAACAACGTCCCTGAAGTAGTCCGTCCCCTATCGATGATGATCCACATGATGGAACTCACGACAACGAAGGGGATGCGGAGATGAGGAGGATCTGAGATGGGAGGGAAACTCTTTGAAGTCATTGTAAGCAAAAAAATACTGTCGTGTATTATTATCCAGATTTCTGAAGGGCACTGCAATACAAGAATAGAGTGTGCTGTGTTATCGGAAGGGCGCTGCAACACAAGAATGCTATGGCTAGCATCTCGCTTCAAATAATTTGATTGATAAGGTTCTTTTGTTCTCTTCTCCCCCAAACTAAGAACCTTCCTTTGGAACCTCCCCCACCTGCTGCACAACGGTGGTGGTGCTACCGAGAAGTGAAGGAACCCATGTATCGATGCGCTACTTTTTTGTGTGATGAGAGAATTATGTGACGAGAGAACATAGTTCAGGATTAAACGTGCATGGAAATGAGGTTGATTTGTGTCCATATTAATGCTGGTGGTGTGGTACCATAAAAATTTACAAGCCTAGCCCCCAATTTGTCATTTTAAGATGGTTTCTCTATTTTGCTTTAAATGATTACGGCGCATAAATCGTCATTAACTAGTGTGCACCTATGCAGATATTGGACTACTGGCAGATATCGGAATGCTGCACAATGGAGGTTAGACATATGGATATATATACTTGGCCACTTAATTCATCATCAAATTAATCGACTCTCTTCTAAGGCGTCAGATGGAACAAAAAAAAAAAAAAAAAAAAAAGCTCTGAAACCTTACCTTGTGCAGAGAGATTGGTAGAAACCAATCTTTTATGGCAATCGATGCAGCGACTTCCTTCCGACCAAACACTAGTATCCGAGAACTCGGTGGCTTTGAGCTCTGACATCTCTTGCCCCTCCTCCCCCCCCTCCTCTTTGCAATCAAACACCCCCTTCCCTTGTTCTTGTTGAATTCAAAGAACGCTGTACTTGTGCGTGAGTATTGCCTCCGACATTTCGTCAAACACTCAGATGCTTCAACAAGATGGAAGCCATTTACCACATGACACACACTATGTTTTGATGACACCGCTGTAAAAGTTGGGGTGGGCGTTCCAACAATTATTGGGTCACGTATGTGCAAGAACCATTAGACGACAACAGACCCTACTTTGTGACGCCATCATGCCGTAGGAATTATCTTGCGGTATTTGGGTTGATTCCTTCCATGCACGCGAGTCCAAAGCCAAGTTGCTAAGGCCCGCACTGAACCATCAAAATCTGTGAGTTCACAACCCTCCTCCCTCCCATGAAGCAAGATGCCAAAATGACACAGCCAAGGCTGAAACGAGAGCCGCCCGAGCTCACCGACGACTGTTCCCTTGTCCTCCCGGAGGACAGCCACTCATGAATGGCCTTTTGGTGCCATTCATGGACTTACTGTTCCCCCTCTCTGACTCCCGAAAGGGACTTGGCCTTGGGAGATTCCTCTGCTGCCTCTCAAGAAGCCATTTGAAAGTATGGTAGATGATGCTGAGATTGGACACGGTGAAAGCTGGGAGAACACCTGTTGATTGCGGCATCAGGTAACAAGCCATCTCCTATTGGCTGTAGCATCTTGTCGCTCTTTAATTTTACTCCCGTTAAAGAGGAGGATGATGTTTCAGTGTTCGGGATAACTTTTAGCAGCAACCCACAGCAGTAATCAGAAAGGAAGAGAAGGTTAAATCAGATAACCTGAGATGAAAGTCTTTTTTATTGATCCTGTTCTCTCCTCTCTCCATCATTATCATGCGGTATGACTGCATTCTCCATCGCCATCAAACTTTCCAGGGGGATCCGATTCAGCTCAACAGCAGTTTCCCAATCAGAGCAGACCCAGCATGACTCAAGAACAGTTCGTACTATTTCTCGGGCAGCAAGAGAATGAAACAGAGATGGGCCATTCTGACATGTAGCAAGGGTTGGTGCTCCGCCTTTGAATCTTGGCAATGCTTTTGGAGAATTCCATCTCGTAATGATGCAGACAGGGTACAGAGGCACCGAGTTGGACCAGGAAAGGAGATAAACCAGAGTGACTGGCTCCTCATGTCCATCATCTCCCAGCGGGGAAGTGAAAGAAAGCTGGCTTTCCACGGGATGCAGCAGCAGTGCATGCATCAGAGAGCAGAGATGTCATGGAACAAACCAACCCTCCTTGCGTTCAGCAAAAGCTTGCAAGAAAACAAGGCCTCTGAACAAGAACACACAGCGGAGAAAAAGTAGCTCGGATCCTTGTCCGCTGACGACCGATCCACCTACCCTTTCCATCAATCTATCAATCATAGAGATCACGCTACAGAAGAACACAAGCTTAACCCAGTCGATCCTTCTGCTGCTGAGATCAACAAAATGACCACCAGGGAAACACCATTAATGATGGCGGCCGAAGAAACCTAATCCAGGAGCTACGCCCATCCTTCGTCACCGACCCACCATCCCGGAATTAGGGTTCCCCAGCGTCATAATCAAAGCATGCATGTATATAAAGCCGGAACACCTGAGAATAGATATGCATCAAAAGCATAGACATCGATTTGACGCGTGGAATTGTGGACAGATGGTGGTGACGTCACCGTGCTACATCGATTACATCCATCCGAGTCTATTCTCGAGGCCCCAAGTCACATAAATGGAATCCAAATTCAAGATCTCGGATTCGTACGTATACTATCGGATCTACCTTCGGCGGTGCAGATCCGAAAACAAAAAAGATTTTATCTGTCAGCGCATTAATGGGAATTTAGGATAAACAAATTTAGTCTAACATGGAAACATCGATGAAGTTTAGATGATATTAAGAAACTAAAATGTTTCTGCAGATTAAAATGAAAGCTGTTGATGATAATAAAGTGAGATTTTACCAACATTTCTAAGATTCGATTCCCCATACTACTTACTCCAAATCTGATTTCTGCACCTCAAGAAACACTCTTCCAGGCGGGGCCCACTTCGGCGGATGACCGTTGCACGCGTCAAACGCGTCCGACCCATGATCTGGATTCCTCGCCGATCAATCGGCCACTTCGTTTCCCGGGGCGGAACCCGATTGGCCGCCGAGCGGTGGGATCGGCCTCGGGTGGACCCCGTGCATCCCAAGTGGCAGCTGGCCGGAGGAAACCGAGAAGGAAACGGCGATAGGACTCGCGCTCGCCCTGCTTTATTTAGACCGCTACCCTTCTTCTCTCTACCTCGTTTTGGAGGGAAAGCCGACCGGTTCGTCGGGCACGCGTGGAAACGGGTCTGTTTGATTGGCGGGAAAATCGCACGTGCGGGGTCGGTTTTGGCGCGCAGTCGGGGTCGGGTTTTGCAATCCTTGGCGGGAATATCCACAGCCAGAGATGCCTTTTGAAGAGAGCGGAGAGAGCGAGAATATATACATAGGATACCTCTCTCTCTCTCTCCCTCTCTCAAGTCATTATAACCATTAAATTGTCTAAAGCTTATCTTATGCTCTTTTTTCTATCTCACTTGCCTTTAAGTTCTTTTACTTTGTCACTAATCTTTTTGTTGGAATTTAGAGGGGGAAGGGGGAGGGGGAGAGAGGGAGGGAGAGAGAGAGAGAGAGAGAGACCATGGCATTTATGAGCATTAAAACAACTAGTACTGCTACACTTCACAGTAGCGCTAAGCATAGGATTCCTTGACGCTGGTATGAGGCATGGGGTTGTGAAAACTTCAAAGGAGACGGGTGTTTCCAATCTGGTGATCATTGTTTATTGTTTCTCATTGGAAGAAGAGACTGGCCTGAGATGTGACTCCCGGCACCAGTGAGAATTTTCTATATCTGCTGCAGAGAACTGTAAGATTTCAGTGTCATGTACCCCCATTTAGCCATGACTTGTGTAAGTAGTGTCTCCTTGTTCCAATAGATTTCTTTTACATGGGGATTTAATGGTGTCTCTCCCATACACCATAAATAAATCAGAATCCAACCAATCCTTTTCTTTGGTCTCAAACGATCGCAGGAAAAAGAAAAGAAAAAAATAATCCCTCAGGTGTTGTCGAATGGAGAAGATCCCCACTGCATTATAGTAACAAAGTATAAGAGAGATTACGAGGCATATTTATATATGTATATATATGATGTATAGATTTTTTTTACATGCGATGGTGTCAGCGGTACCAAACCTTGGAATTTAAAGCTTTAAGGGAGAACAATTAAGTACACCTGGCCCTATATTTGGATTCAAATGCCCCAATTAGGTGTTGCCACTTCTTGTCAGTTGACTGCTATTGTTCATCACAGGGCTGTGAAAGCTCGGGGCAAATGTTGACTTTGTGCTCATTTAAGGTCGAGTTTAAAAACATTGAATCGAATGAGACAGTCAAAGTTCATATGAATGAATGGGCAGCAAAGTGCACTGGAGTTTGTTCTCGACCCCATGCAGAGTCGCGGTGACCGGAATCGCCGAAGCCGCTCATATCCGCCGCACCCACTTCTGAACTCAAAAGAGAATCCAATGAGCGTCGTGTCACATCTTCTCGTCTCGTGACAAATGTCCTTCTTTTCACGTTTCTTTCGTATATTTTTCTTTTTCTTTGACGTTACGAACCTTCTCTGTTTCCATGACGTATCATAGAAACAAGAACAGGAAGTGGAAGCCCAATAAATCACGTTATCTCGCTGCTTACGTCCGTCGCCTTCCGTTCAATATCTCGCCAATATATCCTCTCCTCAACTATTACTGCATCCAACGCATACGTGTACACCTCTCTCTCTCTCTCTCTCTCTCTCTCTCTATCCACTGCTAATACAAATAGAATACCCCTCCCCCTCGTTCCTCCCCCATTTCCATCGCCTATCCGTCCCTCTCCCCTCCCGTTCCCCTTCCCCGTCTCTTGGTCTCTTTCCTTCTACCTTCCTTTCGAAAACTCTCTTTTTTCTCACCTTTTCCTCCGCCACATCGAGCTCCCTCACTGCCCCTTCCTTTTTATTTCGCATTTTCCCACTTCGATTCCCTCCACCAGCCTTCTGTACTTCCATCTCCTTCTCTTTCCCTTTCTCTTGTATATGCTCAGTGTAGTTTGTAGAAGGGAAGTGGGGAATAGGAGATATAGGATATGGGCAAGTATATGAGGAAGGCTAAGGTATCCGGTGAGGTGGCAGTCATGGAGGTCTCCCACCAATCCTCCGTCGGCGTCCGCACCCGCGCCCGGACCCTCGCCGCCGCCGCTGCGCAGGATTCCTCCCGCGCCTACCTCGAACTCCGGAGCCGCCGGCTCGAGAAGCCCCTCCCACCTCCTTCGGTCTGCAAGCCGTGCAAGGATACCTCCAAGCCCAAGCCTAACCCTAGCTCCAAGACAGACTCTAGATTTAGCTCGCAGAAGTCTATCCCCAATCGGAGATCGAATTCGGGATCGGTGGAGTCCGTCTCGACAAGGAGGTGTTCGGCGGCGGTCGAAGCGGAGGCGCCGCCGGATGCGGAGGTCTCGTTTGGGGAGAATATTCTCGAGGCTGATTCGAGGGACAGGTGGGTTTTGCTCGAATCTGTGGGTAAAAATTCGAACCTTTTCTGCTAAAATCAGGATTCTTCTTCTTCTTTTTTAGGCCTTTGTTCTTCCCGTTCTATCTTTCTCCCGTTTTCTCTGTCTCTTTCATTCATCCTTGTGTGATATCAAAGTCGAGCTTGGTTGTTACTTGCAATGATATTTCTCCTTGCTTGTTTGCTTACTATGTTTCTCTTTCTATGGTCTATCTCGATCTCGTTTTTAGTTTCTCGAGGAATTGTTGTGTGTTTTTAGCGACAGTTCGTCGTTAAACATAGGTTTTGAGCTACAAGTCTCATTTTTAATGAAGTGATATGACTTCGGCGAGTTCTTCAGCATAGTCTTCATTCGAAGCCGAAGCCGAAGCCAAAGCCTGCTGTGAGCTAAATCCCCTTTATCCTGTTAAAAAGAGTATACGCTCCTTTAAGCAGGACATTCGTCTCCAAAAATCCATCTTTTATTATAGCGTTTCTAGCCTCAGCTTATTTCCTCGCGTATGTGAAAGTTGTGATGTTGATCTTCTTCTGTACTTTCTCGGCGAATGTTTATGTTTACATTTTCTTTTTGTTCTTTCTGTGTGGATTATATTCTCACGAACCTTTTCATCACAAAGTTAACCTAGTTAATCTTGTGCACTAATGCCTAGCCTTGCCTCCGTTCCGTTCTTAATGTTCTCTTCTTTAACTATATGGCTGGACTGCCAAGGTTTTCGGTGCTGCCGTGTGATATTGCTTTGGATTGATTGTGTTGATTCCATTCCTCTTTTGTCACCATAGAAATCTATTGGGTTCTTGCGCTTTCTCCACTATGGGTTGTTTCCGGAGTATGATTACTTTTTTTTCAGTCATTTCTTTCGTTACTGGAGTTATTGTGATGAATGGGGTTTTCCTTTGTCTTCAGTGATTTTTGTGTAGCGGAGGGACAACATTAGTTGGTGATCATTTATGCCTGCTTGAGGAAGTTCTGTTGCTTACATGTCCTGACATTAATACCCTCTTTCTTGTTTACACTGTTTCTTGGCTCTTTGGTTTATCATGTTTCTTGGAATTACTTGCTTCGCAATTTTCCTGCTTGTGGAGGACCAATTCAGCTTGCTTCCTGCTCTCCTTTAGCCTTTGTCTTTTCATTTTTCCCTTTACGGTGCTTCAAGCAGTGCAATGCCGTGCATGTTTTGGTTCATCACATGCAAAGGACCTGTGCAGACCAAAGTGCATGCAGTTGACCTGATTATTCACATTAGTTTTAGAACTACTTGGCAATATTCATGACTGGTAATGCTTGGCAATATCCACCATAAGGTTTGAAAATATAAACTGGACATGTTTGGTGCCGCTGGAAACTGGTACCACAATGTCTTGTAATGATTTCTTTACTGACTTCAAACACGCCACAATGGTGTGGTCATTGCTTGGTACATGCTTTGCTGGCTCTCTTCTTGTATCGGAGAACATGATATGTAACAATACACATCTCCGGACAGGAAGGAAAAACCAAAGCCTATCAGACTGAGTTAATTTGGATTATTGTACTCTCTGTCTGAGCTGCCATTAGAGCAATCAACGAGGCATTGTCCTTGCTGCTGTTGACTGTGCAATCATGAGCTTACCTAAATAATTGTATTCTGTTTTTATTGTGTAACACTTTTGTTGTCAAGTGACATTGGGTGGATGCATAAATGAACCTCAGGATAAATGTTTGTGGGACTACGGATGCCACTAATAGGGAGCTCTCCATTCTTTGTCCAGTGCATGACAAATTTGGGGGCCCTTTGCTTGGTTGTCTATTGCCAGTTATTGCTTGAGGTCCTCATCACTCTTGTTATAAATCTTCTAGATCTGACTTGCACATGACTTGGAACTGGTAATAGATCTTTGGTTTCTTTGTGAGTTGCAACTACATGCACACAAGGCAATAACATCTTTGGCATGCTAAAGTAATATTCCCTTTAGTGGAAAAAAAAAAAACATTGTCCTGTTTCATGTTTTTTTTTGTGTTTGAATTATTTTGGCTAATCCATTAGTCTAGACTGGTTTGAGCCATCAAAGAAGCTTTTGGGAGTTTTAGTGCTGTTGTGAACTATATTTAAGTTTCTGGAGGCTTTTCTAGTATGGATTAGAACTAGCGACAACATT
Organism: Ensete glaucum; assembly: GCA_021527575.1. NCBI lineage: Eukaryota > Viridiplantae > Streptophyta > Magnoliopsida > Zingiberales > Musaceae > Ensete > Ensete glaucum. The sequence goes on from CM038559.1 coordinate 21,448,850, forward strand.
TCATCGAGAAGAATACAATTAGAAGAACCTTAAATCCATGTTAATGTTATGTTGCCAATGATCATTTGTTTGTCTCAGGTGTGCTAGAGAGACCACCCCTTGCAGTCTGATCAGGAATCCAGAAGCGATAAAGACTCCAAGTTCTACAAACAGGCCTCCCAATTCTACAACCACTAATCGCAGGATGCAAATTGTTCATCAGAACATTCCTAGTGCTCATGAGATGGATGAGTTTTTTGCTGGTGCAGAGCAACTCCAGCAACGAATATTTATTGAAAGGTATAGTAAGTCTTCAAATTGTTTTTTCCATTTATCTACATAAGCTTACCTAAATTTGACCATTGTAGATGGACTCAAGTCTATTCTTTTTCCTTCTCTTGCCATTATCTCTAGGTACAACTTTGATCCTGTTAATGACCACCCGCTTCCTGGTCGTTATGAATGGGTGAAAGTTGACTTCTAGATGGCAGATCTCTAGCTGGGCGTGACCTTCTTTCCCTGCATGTTCTCCAATTATCTCTGCCCAGAATTTTCAAAGGGGGGCAGGACTGCAATGCAATGTTGGTGGTTGCAATGACAAGTTGTTCTACTGCTGTAAAAGGTCAAAGTTCCCAAAGGTGTTAGTCTAGTGCTGTGTAACATATAGAGCTGATGAGACACTCGTAGAGAAAACTGAACCTGGCAAGTTTAAGCTTCATGTAACTTGTTTGACAGATCTCTCACTACAAAGGATTGAAGGGTCAATCATCTGCAAATGTCACTAACCTTAGAGACTCAGCCTGGGAGTATACAGTGCTGCACTTGATTCAGTTGTCGTGGTCATTTATATATGCATCGTATGGAACTAAAGGCTAATGGTCAAGGCAGATCTACATCTTAGGGGGCTACTCTATATGCCTTTTCCATGATGTCTATCCTTTATCCTATTAATAAATTTAGGTTTTCATTGATTTTTTTTTGCTGTTGGATCTAATCCAGTCTTGCTGTACATAATCTTTTTATTCTGATTTTAAATGTGTCACATCCTGAATGTGTGTATAAATTTGGAATATTCTGAACGTGTCAAACACTAGATTCTAATTGTTGAAGGCACACAAAAGGATGTCACATTTTTCAAGACTCAAATTGTTCCAAGGCTTAGAAAAAGATACTTCTTCATTGGGATTTTGAGGCAGTAATGAAGGAACTAATGGGCAGTCTGTCCATAAGCCACAAAGTATTTGATGAAACCAAAACCGCGTGACTTCCCCCCTCAATCACATAGTAAAATAGTTTTAAAAAAAAATCTACAAGCAAATATTTATAACCTAAAAAGTAAAAAGTGAAAGCCAATTTTCACAAGTTGGCTTGTGGCAAAGAGAAGAAAGCAGCATCTTTACCTTTGAGATTTTCGATCGAATTAAAAGGTACTTAAGACAAATTTATTTGATTTTGATGAACTCTCATAATTGAAGAAATCGTGGTCTATATCTCTCATTGGTAGAGTTTCGAGGAGACTGTTGGAAAATTAAAGGGGAACATCACATGCACAACAAAAAATAAAAAAAATATTTCTTAAAATAAAAATTATTGGATCGTCATGTGATGACCGAGAGCATAAAACTTAAAACGATAAAATCGCATCAAAAGGGTGAGACATTCTCACATACAGGATATTGTATATCTCATAAATAGCAAATCCTAGTCCGTCGAATGAAAAAGCTCTTGCGAACTCTTCTCTAGTAGTGATCCGCACAACGGACACAGTGGTGAATGCAACTCCTTGTGTAGTGAGTTCTATCCTTGTGATAGTGCACCACAACGCAACAAGGGACGATAGCAGTAAGCAAGAAGGGTTTGACCCTTTGGTTATTATCTCACTCTAGGGAGGGGGGTCATGGCAAGGGAGAGATGACAGAAAGAGGAGATTAGGAGGTTGGCGGCTATAAGGGTTCAACTTATGACTTTTTGAGTCTTTCCTATTTATAGAGAGCTTCCTTTACTAAACTCTAATGGGTCCTTTTTAATGAGTATTGTATTCCTATCTAATAATCACTAGCTTAATGGATATTAGATCCTCATCCAATAACCAGTCTAAACTCTATTCGGTCTCACTCAATAGATCTATTGAAACAAAGACATTGTTGAATCTCGAATTTTGATGATGAAATCTAACAGGGTAAATATTGGGCCTATCCAAGCGGCCCGGGCACATTAGCTCGAGGACCACGCCGATCTAACTCAAACATCACCGAGGACCACGGCCAAGACTCGAGACCGTCAACAATCCCGATGGCACCTGATGCAGCATTGTCGACTCAGTACAGACCATACTCCTAGTCGATAGTCTCACCAAACGAGATCTCAGGAATCGACGAGGGCAACGACCAGTGCAAAATTATACCTATGGGGTTGAAGGCACCGCTCTCATTTACAGTCTTGGTGCGACCTCCCTCCAGGGTGGGTGTGAGTCGCTCACTTTAAGACCCAACTCTTTTAACATCTCGAGTTTTAGCCTCCATCTCATGCTAACTTAGTCATCAAAGGGGCCATGATGGGCACAAACCAGCCCGACTAAGGCCTCCTTGTAGGACTTGTTTGAAGACCCAAGCGATGCCCCGGTGGAATCTTGACCCGAGGAGCCAATGCATAAATTTCCTCAAAGTCCTTGACCGAGCCACGCTAGTCCTCTAGTCTAGCTTAGATGATCCTATACGCACAGGTTGAACCATGTCGTGCCGACTCCCCATCCATAATACAACATCCAACAACATTTTAACTCTACAATCGGAAGCTATTGGGCAACCTGGGCAGATGAGCTTTTGAGCATATCAGAAAGACATTGCTCGACTCTACAATAGTAAGGTTCGACTATGGCAGGTTGGTGATGGTGACTTGGTCTTGAGGAAAGCCGAAGTCAACAACCTAGGACGTACTCGAAGCAAGCTAGCCCCGGACTAGGATGGTCCCTACCGAGTCGTTAGTACCATCTGAGATGATACTTACACTCTGGCCACAATGGATGGCAAGGTGCTACCAAGGACATGACACATTTTGAACCTAAGAAAATTCTATGTTTGAAGCACTGGACTGAGGGCGATTGGGCAACTGAAGAAGGCGAACTTACGACATAAGACGAGTTGCCGACAAGGGACTTATATTGATTCAGAACACTCCTTACATGGAGGTCGGTTGATTGAGTACAATCCAAAGAATAAACACAAGAAGAAGCAAAAGTTGAAGCTATATATTAATTTAAAATATTTTTACATATCAATCGTGCGAATAAATACAATCAAAATGGTCGTCCGATAAAACAAAACAAAATTATAGATGGAGCTTAGTCCTCGGGAGGAATGCTATCATCGAAGGATTGGCTGCCCTCCATCTGCACGTTGGAGTCCTCGGGGCAATTAGCAAATGGGTCCTCCTCGATGGATAAGTCCAAGTACTTTGCTCGCAAGCACTCTAGCACCACTCGATACCCGAACTTATAGGTGACGCACCTCGTCCTCTCCATGCCGAGCTCAAAGCCCAGGGACATCTTGTATTCGATAATTGCCTTGGCATTTGCTGATTGAAGCTCGATTCATAGCTCCTCGACGTCCTAGGCCAGTTTGAGCACTTCATCTTCCAAGCAGCATCGGGTGCTCTTCATATTCTCCACCTTGCCCCGAGCCCACTCGACCTCTTGCTTAGATGACTGGCAATGCTGCTCGGCGTCCTTGAGTGCAGCCTTGGTGCATGCCAGTTTAGCCTCCAGGTCAGCAACTTGCTTCTTTGTGGTTACTATTGCTTCCAGGACCACACCTGACTTCAGGTCGAGGACCTCATTTCAAAGAGTGAAGTTCCTCTTGGACAACATCTCGATGATGCGGTCTGCATCGTCAACCTGATCAGCCAAGGCAATAGAGAAGTGAAGATTCTATAGGAAGGCAAGGGTTAGTTATACAATGAAGGCATCGAGAATGCAGTAAAGAGGAAAGGTGTACTCACCGAGGCCGTTGACTTCATCGCCTGATCAACAAGCTCTTACGATGAAGCTCCATAGAGTTGCTTTGCGATGGACGGGTAAAGCGTGCCCCTAGCAAACTCGGCTGTAATCGGGGCCAGGAGGTCGGTCTAGCATGCCTTCATCGAGGCCCTAGCCTTAAGCCCTAGAAGGTCGAATACTCGAGTGGTGAAGTACTTAATGTCGCTTGTTCAACCCCCCATCTCACAGAGCTCCTTCATGGTTGGGCAGCGATGTAGGCCCTCAGTGGCTTCCTTGGCCGGTTGCTTCCCTTTCACCTTGTCATTCTTGAGGGTAGATCCCCAACCCTTGCCTCGGGAGGGGGTGCCTTTCTTTGCCTCTTGAGCCACCCACTTTTTCCTCTTCGCAGATGGTTCCCTACCCCCCTCGGTAGGGGTTCCTAGGCCGAGGCAAATAGATCCTTCTTGGTCGGGCGCTTCTCGATCGTCGTAGCCATAGTTCTTTCCCTCGATGGCTGTGTAGGCTAGCTCATAGGGTGGCTCACAGACTCGCCCTTCATCTTCTAGAGATTGACTATATCTGCAATAACAAAATAAGAAAGATCAGATAATTTGACCAAGACTCAGCAAAAGGCATGTAACTATTAGAGCGAGCCATACCCCGAGGCGTTGGGCTGAGTCATGCTTTGACCAGCCATGCCTTGGTCATGTCCTTGATGGCCCTTGAGTTGGGTACAATGCTCCTGAGCTTTTCGACCAGTTCGAACTCTTTGTCTGAAAGGTTAGGGGGTGTTGCCCAGAGTCCAAGTCATCCACTTGGGTCGGAAACCCCAACCCCAACCATGAGAAATAAAGAAGAATCAGGTCTTCCAACCTTTGTTGTTGGATGGAGCCCCACTAACTCGGAACCTACTCTGAGAAGTCAAGTAGTACCTGACCTACCCTCGACATAAGCAAAAGTAGGCCATGAACATGTCTCGAGTCGGGATGATGCCCGACCCATAGCATTCTCCGAGGAATGCTACCATATAATGCTACGAATTGGGTGCCATTTGAGACAATGAGATCTGCCACTCGTCGAGGCAAGCCTCGATCACAGGATGAAGTGGAAACCGAAGTCTCACCTCGAGGGTGTCAACCAACAACCCAAAGCCATCCAGGAAAGCATCATAGGAACATTGCTCGGGCAAGAGAACATGAAGCTCATACTTCCTCGAAACAAAATAGCTGTCGAATCTCAACTAATTATTGACTCAATCGTGACTCAACCGCATTACCATCAAGGCCTTAAGAGCCTTCCTGTCCATCAGGATTATGATCCCCAAGAATGAACTCACCACTTCCACCTCAGGACTACTTAGGGAATCAACTACTAGAGGCTTGGTCCCGCCTCCTCAGCAACACTTGGGGGCGGGTGGGGAATTAGTGCAAGTGTGAATTCCTATTTTAACGAAAAACTTTTCGCTTGAAGCAAGATAGGAAAATTCGAAGTTTTTTGTTCAAGTAAAGTAATTCAATCTTATAGAGAAATGCTAAGCTTCTTGCTTAAAGATGACTCAAGAAAGAACAAGCAAATTCGAATAACGAGATAAACAATGTCGTAAGTGAAGTGCTTAATTTTGAAATCTTGCTTTCAAAACGTAAATAAAATTGGAAGCATCAATAGAAAAGTAGCGAGCAAAATAAGTAGAAAACTCACATTTTTATAGTGGTTTGGTACTAATCAGCCTACGTCAACTCCCGAGTCCTCCTTCTTGAGGCACACTAGCATCAATTACCGATCTTATTTAGGTAAAGACTAAACCCTTGCAATCTTACGACGGAGACAAGATTATAACTCTTTGATTACTCCCTCACCCCTTTACTTTTTCTTATAATTCACACAAGTTTTTCACGAAATTTATCCCCCAAAATTATTGTATATAATACAAGAAAACTTGAGGTATTTATAACTATAAATGACTTCAGAATTTGGAGCCAAAATTCGAACATACCTAAAAAAACTGGGTACGGGTGGTTCAACCGTTGGCCTAGGCAGGTCGACCGCCGAAAGTACCTAGAATCCAGGGTACAGGTGGTTCGGCTGCCTAGCCTGGGTGGTTCAGTCACTAACAAACCACCTAAAATCCTGGGCGATGGTGGTACACCCACCGCTCACTGGCAGTTCAACCGTCGGGAATCCGGAAAAAAATGATTCCTTTCACTTTTCTAATCGTGACATGAACCACATGTTGACCAATTCTCTGGCAACCAATTGAACTCAACCTGAGCTCAATCACTCTCCTTTAGTGGACCTAATTGCCTCTTTGAGTTGATTTGGATTCCTTTCAAATCACACACATTTAGGACTTAACATTAATCTATAACTTAAATATTACAATCAAACATGACCACCAAGCTTACGACCTCACTTTTGCAATATGGCAACCTCCAGCATTCCCTGCAATGAGTCTCACGGTCTTCCTCTAGTGATCTCCCAGCGTATTCCTAGTGATCTTCCCGATACCTTCGACGAAGTCTTAGCGAACTCCCGGCGAGCTTCCACCGCATCGTCCAATTCTTGTCCTAATGCCTAAGCTTGATCCTAGGTCCATATTTGATCTATATATCCTTTTCACCATCATGGTTAACCTGTATGATGCTAACTATAACTTAAGTAATTACAATCAATATGGCCATAAATCCACTTCAAGATCCCAACTCCCAACAATTCTTTCGACTACCCCCGATAATCTTTTGACGAGTCTCGATCTTCTTTCGGTGAACTCCCTTGCGCCATCATGGCAAGCTCCCGATACCCTCGGCGAGCTCCCGACGCACTCCAGGTGAGTTCCCAATCGCATCGTCCGAACCCCGGCCCGATGCTTGGACTTGACTCTGCCCAATCCTTTGATTATAATATTCTCTCTATTATAGTTAATCCTACATCAATTAACTCTAATAATATTATTAGATTAAACATTCATCAATTGATTTCATCATCAAAATCTGAGATCCAAATATCTCTCTTTTTGATTATGACAATCAATTAATGATATGAGTTAATCCTAACTCCCCCTAAATCTATGCCTCAGTAAAAAAAGTTTAAGTTCAAGAGAATCACACCCTCTTGGATTCAAGTATCATGAAATAATCAATTCTAAGCAAATTTTAACAAGAATTTATATCAAATCATCGAATCATGATTTTCAAAAAAAATTATACATCCATATCCAAGATATTCAAGTATATAATCAATATCATATATCATCAATGTATATCATTAATATCATATGTCATCAATATATATATCTCCCCCTTTGTCATAACAAAAAGGTGAAATGTATAGCTAATAATTTCAAAGTACATGATGACATTACTCCCCCTTAGTAAAATAGAATATGCATTATAGAATTTTCATCCCCTTCATGATTAATAACGAGAGAAACAAGGAAGGAGTTGTGACAACATCAATTAATAAGAGCTCTTAATAAATTTAAAAAAGAATATTAAGATGAGCTTAAAAGTCCAAGAGATTTAAAAACTACTTATGTATTTCAAATATAGCAAAAAATAATCTCTTGATACCAAAAATTATCTCTTGTAAATTTTAATATAGTAATTCATCATCTTCATGCAATTTTTCTCCCTTTTTTGGTAAACAATAAAAACATGGAGAAAATTTTCAAAAACATTATCACAAAAAGCTTAATCTCATGAAATCTAGATTAGTAATTCATATATTTTCATGATTTAGCATTCTTAACTCTTAACCTCAATCTTGTAAGTATAAAATTTTAAAAGAAAATTTTGAATATGAATTCAACAAATCATTATCATGTTAATTTTAAGAAAATATAGCAAATAAATCTGAAAAAGAATAAATCATTATTTTCATGTAGATTTTCTCAATCATCATTATATGTATGATCATTATACATGATTTCACATCATCATACATTTCACCCTTTGTCATCAATAAAAAATGAGAAATACAATTAGCAAGTTTTTGAGATATGAAAGCTTAGCAATTTAACAAATTTTTCATCACTTTAGAACATACAAGCTAGTGAGTTCTTTCTTCTCTTTTAAAAAGTACAAGCTAATAAATTTTTGCTTCCTTTACAATGTTCAAGCTAGCACTTTTACATCATGCAAACTAACAAGTTGATAAGTGTTACTTCCCTTAGCATATTTTTTTAGAATGTGAGATTAATCAAAATTTTTGCTTCTCTTGAGATTTACAAGACAACACTTATTGCTTCTCCTTTGAGATGAGCCAGCTAGCAAGTTTTGCTCCCCCTTTGTCATTATCAAAAAGAAGGGATTGTTACAATAGTGATAAACTTTTCCATTACATCATTTTTCAAATCATTACATAAAATATATCAAGAAAAATTAATATGGTGATGAGATATTTAATTTATAAAGATAAATTATGAATATCAATAAATAAATAATAGGAGAAATAAATAAAATATCTTGATTCATACATAAGAAATCATAAGTTGTTAAGATTATAATTTATATAAAAATCTCCTTTTAAATAATACGAGAACACATATTAAGAAATTTTGATTCATAAAAGATTTCAAATTATAATTTTGAGGAATCATAATCATAATATAGGTAAAGAATTTATTCAATTTCAAAATCATCAAAATCACTTTCAATAGATTCAAAATAAAATTAATAGATTTTTAGGTCTCTTAAATTGCTAGTGATTTTCTTTCTCCACTTTGTGTGAATAAGAAGGTAGAATCAAGGTAGAGAAGTGAAAAACATCACAAAAATACTCAATTTTATAGATATTAATTTTATAAATATAAATTCTAAAATCTAAGAAAAATCAAGAGCTACCTATGTAATTTAATTTATCTTATGCAAATTTCAAGTAAGGTATGTATTTAGAAAATTTAAAATTCTAAATTTTCTTCTAACCAAATTATTTCTCATTCAATGTTATCATATCCATTGTCAAGAAAGAAATATGATTGCATAATTTCTTCTTAACATCCATATTCAAATTATGCCCAAAAGTATAAGGAGATCATGTCATAAAATTAAATCTTTAAGTACCAAAAGACATAATTTAAATTAATAAATTTGTCCCTCCTTATTGTTTATGAATTTTAAAAAAAGTAATCAAGAAATCTTATGTATTCAAAATTCTAAGTAAAATAGAAATCCAATTATGAAAATATCATGTATTTAAAATTCATAATTTTCTTTTTAGTAAATCGCTCCTCACCTAATGAAAGTTTTTCATAATCAAAGTATTTAAATTCATTATTGCAAAATATCACTTTTGTCTCTCCCTTAGTCATTGTCAAAGTAGCAATTAGGAAGTTTATGTAAAGTTCATAATTTATTTTCAAAACTTACAAAAAATCATTATAATAACTTATTCAAGTTCAAATCATCAAATCATCATATCATCAAAATCACTTTCAGAGTTCAAGATTCATAAAAAATAATATAATTGATTCATTAATCTCTTTTTAAAAAACTTATAAGATAATTTTAAAAAAAAATATTCCCCTTTTATTGCATACAAAAATGCTATTGTCTCTTAAGCCAAATAAAAACATGTATTATCATTTAAAATCGAAAAAGAACTTTCATTACGGCAAAGATCAATAAGCCATAAATTACAAGGATCATCATGCATAATTTTGAAATATAAACTCATTAAGCATGATCATTATATATCATTAAATCATCTTCAATCAAAAATTCAATCAATCTCAATTCCAACATTTAGATAAGTCTAACTCTTTACACATAGTACAAGGAGTTGACAAACTCATTTTCAAATTTTTATTTATTTTATATTTAAATTCGAAAGTAATCTATTATCTAACAATACACATTCAATTTTAACATATAATTTTTTAACCATTTAAATCAATCATTCAACAATGAAATTTAACTTAGCCAAAAACACCATAATATATAAATCATTCAACAATATCCTTTGCATTTAAATCAATAAATATTCAAGCCAATGATTTTGAACATATCATTCAATCATAATCATCATCAAAATCTTTCTTTCATAAATTTAAATTTAGATAAAGTCTCTTTTATTTTTTTTTTGTATTAACATGCCAAAGCTAGAGCAATGAAGATTAATGTTATCTAAAGATTCATTATCAATAATTTTTTGTTATTACTTAGGCTAGTGAGTTTTGAAAGAGTATTAGATCTCAAGTCATGTGCCATGAATATCTATTTTCAAAACATTACTTAGTACTCCTACCCTTGTTAGGAGGCAACTTTATATAATGGGAGATTTTGATTTAGATACCCATTTAAGTTTGGATCCTTCATGATATGTTCTTCCTATTTTCTTTAATAGCTTAAGGTTATTTATGGTTCCTTTAAGAACCTAAATTAATTTATATGGACTATAATTTAAATGGACATTTGTAGGGTTTATGTCCTAATTTTTTACAAAAATCATACTTGATTCTTGGTGGCAAATTTAAGGTAGATCTTTTAACAAAAATGGTTGATTTTTGTTGAATGTTACTAACAAAACCTATGTCATAATATGATCCTTATTGGCAAGGATCATATTTAGAAATTTGTTTCTAATTTTAAACTTTTCTAATATTATCCTAATCATGATATTATCTTCTTTAACATTATCTAGCATATCACATTTAGAACATGAGTTATGTGATACTAATGAATCATACATTTCATCAAGTCTACAAACTAACAAATCATGATCATTCTTAAGTACCTTAAAAGATTTACTAAATTTTCTAAACTTATCAAACAAATCATGAAACATATTTAATAACTCTGAAAAAGAAATACTTAATGAATCACTAACCTCATTGTTGATGGTCATAAGCACAAGATTCTCCACTTCTTCTTAATTGTATTCTTTATCTTCGGAGTATTTCAGCTTCTTACATTTATAGCAAGAAGTTTTGTCCATCTTAAGATCATTTTTATGGTTTATATTCATTAATTTATCTGGTTCATTTATTAAATATTCAAAGTCCCCATCGCTCGAGATTTTACTCTAGGAGTCATATGTTCTTCCCAGTTCACATTACTTCTGGTTCTTTGGAAGGAGTTCTTGGGTTCTCAACATCAAATTCTTATAAAGGTATTCTTCTTGTTCATTTTTGTAAGATATTTTACTTAATGATTCTTTTTGATTAATTGTGCTTTCATGTGTGATTTTTAATGTATGCTAAATATCTAAAGCCGAATCACAAGTAGAAACATGAGTAAACTCATTCTTGTCAAGAGTACGAAATAAGACATTCATAGCCTCAACATTTAAAAAGAAAGTCTTCTTCTCCAAATCATTCCAATCGTTCATTGGAAGAGAAGACTTTTCAAATTCGTTTTCAATAATATTTCATAAACCAAGGTTCAAAGAGATAAGAAAAATACCCATCATTATCTTTCAATATGTGTAATCCGTCCCATTGAATATGGGAGGACGTGAAATATAATGTCCCTCATTCATGCTAAAACAAGTCATTTACTCAAGTGGGTGTTAATCCAATGAGTACGTACCTTGCTCTGATACCAATTGTTAGGATCAATTCAAACTAAGGAGGGGGGGGATGGTGGGGTGTGGTAGGTTGGGGTGGCATATGAATTAGTGCAAGTGTGAATTCTCATTTTAATGAAAACAATTCAATTCGAAGCTTTTTGTTCAAGTAAAACAATTCAATCTTATAGAGAAATGCTAAGCTTCTTGCTTAAAGACGATTCAAGAAAGAATAAGCAAATCCGAATAACGAGATAGGTAATGTCATAAGTTAAGTGCTTGATTTCGAAACCCTGCTTTCAAAACGTAAATAAAATTGGAAGTGTCAATAGAAAAGTAGTAAGCAAGATAAGTAAAGAGAACTCATAGTTTTATAGTGGTTCGGCACCAACCGGCCTAAGTCCACCCCCAAGTCCTCCTTGAGGTACACTGATGTCCACTACCATATTCTTTGGGTGAAGACTAAACCTTTACAATCTTACAAGGGAGACAATATTACAACTCTTTGATCACTCTCTTACCCCTTTTCATTTTCTTACAATCCATATAAGTTTTTCACAGAATTTATCCCCCAAAATTATTGTATAGAATGCAATAAAACTTGGGGTATTTATAGCCCAAAATAGTTTAGAATTTTGAAGCCAAAATTTAAATACACCTAGAAAAACCAAGTACGGGCGGTTCAACCATCGACCTGGGCAGGTCAACCATTGAAAGTACCCAAATCTAGGGTACGAGCAGTTCAACCGCCCAGCCTGAGCGGTTTAGCCACTGACAGTCACCCGAAATCCTCCGCGTACCATCACTCATCAATCGTCGGGAATCTCAGAAAACTGATTCCCTTCACTTTTCCAATCCCGACATAAACAACATGTTGACCAATTCTCTGGTCAACCAATTGAGCTCAACCTTGTTGAATCTTGAATTTTATTGATGAAATCAATTAATGGATTTTATAATCTAAGTTGAGTATTAAAGAAAATGATGCAGGATTAACTATGATAGTAAAGGGCAATACAATCAGATATTAGGCTGGAGTCAAGTTCAAGCATCGGGCCAAGGTTCAGACGATGCAATGGGAGGTCGTCGAGAGTTCACCGAAGGTTGGCCGAGGTTCAGATGACGCAATGAGAGCTCGCTAAGAACTCACTAGAAGTTTGCTGGGAAGCTCTTCTGGAGTTCACCGACAAGTTATCGGGAGCTCACCGGGTGTTCACCGAAAGAATGCTGAGAGTTCATTAGGAGTTCATCGAAGGAAATCGATAGCTCACCAAGGGTTCATCGAAAGGATACTGGGAGTTCATCGAGAGATGATCGGATAATGAATATTATGTGTTGAGAGTCATAGTTTAGCATCATAATGAGAGTTAGTTTTTACTAACTCAATTAAGAAGCCATTAGATCTTAATTGGGGCTAATTTGGACTTATTATAATAGTCATTTCAATAACCCAAGATTAGCTGAGACACGATCTTCGAAGACACAATCTCTAGGATGACATAATCTTTGAAGGTGTGTCAGGCAGTTGAACTACCGAGACACGATCTCCCAGATTGTCAAGCGACTGAACCACCTAGACACATTCTACTAGACTGTGTTAAGCGGCTGAACCGCTAAGAACGCAGTCTTCAAAACTAACACCTCAAAAATACTTAAAAATTAATTTTTGGCTCCACTTTTGAAGTTATTTGGGGCCTATAAATATCCCACCCTTTCTTGCTGGTGAATAAGCAAGAATCAAGAGTGAAAAACTTATGAATAGGTTGTTGTAATCCTTTGAGAGCTCCTCTCATTTCTTCTTGTGTAGTTTTTGTTTAAGGGAGAGCTGAGAAAATTGTAAAGGTTATCTCCTAAACCTATAAAAGGAGAATAGAGCTGTAAGCGGGGTGTTCTATCTTTGCCTATTAAAAAAGATTAGGAGTGGAAGTCAGTGGCCTCAAGTGAAGAGGAATTGGGAGTGGACATAGGTCAAGGGGAGCGAACCACTATAAAATTGGTTTGCATCCTTTTCTTTGCTCTTTATGTTCATTGCTTAATTGTCTACTACCTTTGCTTGCACTATTACAAATATCTCTACACTAAAACATATGTTTACACTTAAACACATTTTCGATATAGTTTTTATCAAGTGAGTATTTAAATCGAAGTGAAATTTTATGAACACTAACTCACTCTCCCCACTTAGTGCCGCTTTAATCCTAACAATTGGTATCAGAGCAATATTTCTATCTAATTAGCTTAAAATCCAAAAGAGATAGCTTTTGTTGGCAATCAAGAGGGACTTTCTATCACATGTCCTCCTATGTTCAATGGGACGGACTACACATGTTGAAAAATTCGAATACACATATTTTTGATTTCGATAGATTTTGATTTGTGGTGTATTATTGAAATTTTTTTTTAAAAGTCATCCAATCCAATAAATGATTGGAATGATGATGAAAAACAAATGTTTTCTCTAAATGCCAAGGCTATGAATGTCTTATATTGTGCTCTCAACAAAAATAAATTTAATCAGATTTCCTGTTGTGATTTAGCTTTTGAGATTTACCATACATTAGAATTAATATATAAAAGTATACTAAATCTAAATGAATCATTAAATAAAATATCTTACAAAAATGAATAAAAAGGATACCTTCTTAAGAGCAAGAAAAATTTGACATTGAAAACCCAAGAACACCTTCCAAAGGACAAGAAGGAATTGGAACTAAAGAGAACACATATCTCGAGTGATGTGAATTTTGAATATTTGACAAATGAACCAGATAAATTAATCAGCATGAACCATAAAATGATTTAAAGATGAACAAAACTTCTTGCTATGAACGTAAGAAGCCGAGGAGCTGTCATATCCCTCATTTCTGAAATATTTATAATAATATATTTCAAATTTTTTATGAAGATCCATTTGTAAATTTGAGGATTTATTTATTATTTTTTGAATAAATATTTTATATTAAAAATTGATTGATAGAGACCTAAATGTGAATCTTTAAAATATGAAATAAATTATGAAAGATTCATATTAAGTTAATAAAAAAATAAAAAATATGGTGAGGACATGTGTCGCCAACTTGTTTAAAGTAGTGCCACTTGTGCATGTGCATAGGTGACACATAAGCACATTGCATGCATGTTTGTCACCTGTCAATCCATATGTTAGCTTAAATAATTAACAATTAGAAAAAAAAAAGAGTTTTAGTTGCAATGTGAACTTGAGGAGAAGAAGAAGAAGAAGAAGAAGAAGAAGAAGAGAAGAAAAGAAGTGGGAGTTTTAAGATCGTGATCTAATCCATACCTTTGGGATCAAAATTTATAAAGGGAAGTGTTCTAACCCCATCCTATATAATATCTTCTATCCTTTTTCTACTGAAATTTATCATTGTTTTTACTTTGATCATAAGAAAAATTTGAGATAAAACCAAATTTTCTTTTCTTGGATGCCTAAGTATGAATATGTAATATTATCAATATTATAACCTGTCTGCCTTGTTCTTACTGTAACATTTAGTATAAATCTCTGATTTAGACAACTTAGCTTTTCAAATGTAGATTAACATATATTTCTTTTGAAACTAAGTTTGAAGAATTTCAAGTTCATTTGCTAGCCCAAATGTTTATTTTAATTGAGCATATGAAATCTGTAAAATAAAGTCTGTACCTCCTGACCTTTCATCACTATATTACTTATATCTTTCTGTTAAAGTCTCTGATTTATGCAATACTAGATTCATTAAAAGATAGACTCATAGATCTTTCATTTGATACTAGGATTAAAAGATTTGGAGTCCAAATGACTATCAAAATTTTTATTTTGTTAGACCTTATAGATTCTATAAAATAAGGACTATGATTTTGGACCTTTGGCTGTCAAATCATCTATAACTTTTTATAGAGACTTCCAATTTGATGAAACTTTTTTCTTTTGAAAGTAGATTGATTTAGGTTTTCAAATATAGCCTTTTTGAGTAATTTAGAGTATATTTGATTGTTCAAAATAACTTTGAGGTGTACCTTATGAATTTTACCAGAATAGTGATTATTTTAGTTTTATCCATTCTTGCTTCATCCATTTCAAAATTGAATTCTATGATACTCTTACCTTTAATTTTCTTACATATCTGAATATATTATATATTAATTATTATATTATTTTATTTAGGTATATGTATAATTTATTATTCCGCATGTGCTTCCGATATAAGCCAAATTTATTGCTCATGTGCTTTTGTACTATAGTGTCTATGGGATATCCTGGACTTTTACTAGAAATGGTAAAGGGTATATTATGCTTGGAGCTTGTGATGCTCTACTATGTTTAGTGGTTCGATGGACCATATTATATTTGTGGTACCACTTCACTATCTATGTTTTTAATATGTTATCAGATCATATTCTGTCTATGACCCAATTAAAGCCCATCCTTCAATTGAGCCTTAGAGTATTGCTTAAATTCTTATGCACTCTTGTTCTTTATTATATAACTATCTAAATATAAATTATGAATATTTATGTTGACATTGTATTACTTCATATTAGCACATGTATATTTCATTGTTTCATATGTGCTTCTGATATATACCACTTTTATTGCTTATGTCCTTTTGTACTATAGTGTTTATGGGATATTTCTAGATCTTTGCAAGAAATGGTAAAGGGTATTATGTTCAAAGCTAGCTATGCTCTTTTTGGCCCCATTGACTTCACTCGGACGTGGGTAGATGTAGCTCTTAGATGTCGAAGACTTATGTTTGGTGGTCATTCGACGATGGATGATCTGCATTCTGTTTATGGTCCCACTTCACCATCTATGTTTTTGATATGATATCCAGAGCATTGCTTATGAGTTTATTTCTGCGCTTTGTATAAGAATGAATGAATGTTATGTATGATATGATATTGAGCTTCTGTTCTCTAATTGTTTATTTGATAACCTTTGATATTATTCCTACACCATTGATATATTTCAAAATATATCCTATGCACCTTTGATATGCTCCGAATCATTTCATATTCTGTTGATATATTCTGAAACTCTTTATGCATCCTTGATATGCTCTGAAATATTTCATTTGCCATTGATATGTTCTGAAACATTTTATATGTGTTTGACATGCTCCTAACTGTTTCGAATATCATTGTTATGTTTCCAAAATGTTTCATTTATTATTGATATATTTTGAAATATTTCACATGCTATTGATATATTCTGAAATGTCCTAAGCATCTGTGATATGCTCTGAAATGTTACATATACCTTTGATATGTTCCGAAACACTTTATACATCTTTGATATACTCTAAAATATTTCATATTCCTAATGATATGCTCTAACTACTCTTTCTCTACTGTTATGATCAAAGTATATTTTGAATAAAACGATTTATAATTATGTATCTACGAGATACTCTCTGTGGATTCTTACACCCTTTCCTTGCCAATTGATATCAAGTTTGATTTTAAAGCTATCCTTCTTTATCTTGGATATTTTAATCACTTGCTGAACTTTATATGCTCACCCTGTTGCTATATAAATTTTATAAGTTAACTTGTCATTTATAGAAAAAGTTAGAACTGAGCTGAGATAGTGGAAAGCTATGTAAATTTTGGACAAGTCTTGTTGGGAGATATTGTACAAGAATATTTTGTATGTAATAAAATATTATAGATAAATATGAACTGATGTTTCTTGTAAAAATGTTAGAATACCTCTTAGTATGGAATATTTGAATGTTAAGTTTTACAATCATATGAAGTGGCAGAAAATGGTTGGTTTTGCATTTGTATAGATTTCTGAGACTAATGGTTTTATAAGTGTGGTTAATGTTTTTGGTTAAGTTAATTTTTGAGTTTTATGTATTATCGAGTGATATGGTGTCAGATTTATAAACTGCACAGGTTTTCTGAATAGATGTGAATGATCTTTGAAAATATTTAATTAGTATCCTCAAATTTAGTTTGGATCCTGGGTTTGGTTTGTGGACGAATTATATTATATTTTTTATTAAGACAGGGTCACCCCTCTCGAATGTGATATAATTCGAAGGGCGTGACAGAGATGGTATCAGAGCATGAATTGAGGATTACTGTTATTTGATATGTTGGATATGCTAAGTAGATTAAGGCTTTATTTATTATATAGTGATGGATGAAGGTATGCTACATTTAGAGGACTATTTTTTTTTAAGAGGGGGAGAGTGTGATATCCCTCATTTATGAAATATGTATAATATTATATTTTAAATTATTTATAAGGACCCATTTATAAATTTGAGGATTTATTTATTAATTTATTTATTAAATAATTTTATATTAAAAATTGATTGCTAGGGACCTAAATATGAATTTTAAAAATATGAAATAAATTATGAAAGATTCATATTAAGTTAATAAAAAATAAAGAAAACATGGTGAAGATATGTGTCACCATATTGTTTAAAGTAGTGTCACTTATGCATATGCATAGGTGACACATAAGCACATTGCATGCATGTTTGCCACATATCAACCTATATGTTAACTTAAATAATTAACAATTAGAGGAAAAAAAAAAAGGTTTTAGCTGCAACGTAAACTTGAGGAGAAGAAAAAGAAGAAGAAGAAGAAGAAGAAGAAGAAGAAGAAGAAGAAGAGAAGAAAAGAAGTGAGAATTTTAAGATTGTGTTCTAATCCACACAGATCAAAATTTGTAAAGGCAAGTATTTTAATCTCATCCTATATAATATATTTTATCTTTTTTCTACTGAAATTTATCCTTATTCTTACTTTGATTATGAGAAAAAATTGGGATAAAATCGAAATCCACATTCTATTGATGGTCCCACTTTACCATCTATGTCTTTGATATGATATCCAGAGCATTGCTTATGAGTTTGTTTCTGCACTTTGAATAAGAATGAATGAATGTTATGTATGATATGATATCGAGCTTCTGTTCCTTAATTGTTTATTTGATAATCTTTGATATTATTTCTACACTATTGATATGCCTCGAAATATGTCATATGCACCTCTGATATGCTCCGAATCATTTCACATTCCGTTGATATATTTCGAAACTCTTAATGCAACATTGATATGCTCTGAAATGTTTCATTTGCCATTGATATGTTTCAAAACATTTCATATGTGCTTGACATGCTCTTAACTATTTCGAATGTCATTGTTATGTTTCTGAAATGTTTCATTTGCTATTGATATATTTTGAAATATTTCATACACCATTGACATATTCTGAAATGTCCTAAGCATCCGTGATATGCTTTGAAATGTTACATATGCCTTTGATATGTTCTGAAATACTTTATACATCTTTGATACGCTCTAAAATATTTTGTATTCCCAATGATATGCTCAAACTATTCTTATTCTACTGTTATCATCAAAGTATATGTCAAATGAAATAATTTGTGATTATGTATCTACGAGATACTCTCTATGAATTCTTACACACTTGCCTTACCATTCGATATCAAGTTTAATTTAAAAGCTATCATTCTTTGCCTTGGATATGTTAATCACTTGCTGAGCTCTATATGCTCACCCTATTGCTATATAAATTTTATATGTTAACTTGTCACTTACAGAAAAAGTTAGAACTGAGCTGAGATACTAGAAAGCTATGTAAATTTTGGATAAGTCTTGTTGGGAGATGTTGCATAAGAATATTTTGTATGTAATGAATTATTGTAGATAAATATGAACTGATATGTTTTATAAAATTGTTAGAATACCTCTAAGTATGGAATCTTTGAATATTAAGTTTTACAATCATATGAAGTAGTGAAAAATGGTTGGTTTTATATTTGTATAGATTTATGAGACCAGTGGTTTTATAAGTGTGGTTAATATTTTTGGTTAAGTTATTTTTTGAGTTTTGTAGATTATCGAGTGATATGGTATAAGATTTATAAACTGCATAGGTTTTCTGAATGTATATGAATGATCTTTGAAAATGTTTAATTAGCATCCTCAAATTTAGTTTGGATCTTGGGTTCGGTTTATGGATAAATTATATTATATTTCTGATTAAAACAGGGTCATGAGTTATTAATTTATTTTCATGAGCTTTATGATGAATTTAGAAAATAACAAATCATATAAATTATTTAAGGTAGTGCATGCATCATTAGTTAGTAAACTTGATGAAATGCATGAAGTAACACCATCACATAATACATACACCAAACATGAAACCTTGCATAATACTTTACTATTACACAATTTTTGTTCTAAATGTGAAACACTAGATAGTGTTAAAGAAGAAAATATCATACTTAAGACTATATTAAAAAAATTTGAAATTGGGAACAAATCCCTAAATTTGATTCTTGTCAATAAGGGTTATATTAATAAAAGAAATGACATAGACTTTGTTGGTAACATTCAACAAAAGTCAACTATTTTTGTTAAAGGACCTATATTAAATTTATCACTAAAAATTAAATATAATTTTTATGGTAGATTACGACATATGGCTTACAAATGTCCATTCAAAAACTATAGTCCTCACAAATTAGTTTGGGTTCGTAAGAGAACAACAAATAACAAAAAATCATTAGATAAGAAACACAAATTTTTTCATATAGGTCCCAATGTAAAATAGGTACCTAAATCTTTCTTATAGGTTCATCATCAAACTAAGTCTAGATGGAAAATTGAATGATATCTTGTGGATGCTCAAGTCATTTGATTTGAGATCTAACTTACTTATCAAACTTACTAGCTAAAATGTAAAAAATAAGAAAAATAATTTGAATTAAGATGTTTGAAGCTTAATAATCCTTGTTTCTATAATAATAAATCCTTTTACTGAAAATAGTTATCATTATACAATTAATCTTGATGATGCATAGTTAGAATATATAAGTATAAAAATGAACTAGAACCAAATAACCATAGTTATTAAAAAATATATTAAAATTTATATAAATGAGATTTTGATGATGATTAAATAATAAGTTCAAAATCATTGGTTTGAATATTTGGAACGACTATTGTTGAATGACCTACTAAATGTTATAAATAATTGATGGTTGAATAGTTGTATGATTTGAATATTATATTAGATATACTTGAAATAAATAAAAATTTTTGAAATGAGTTTGTCAACTCCTTGCACCATGTGTAAAGAGTTAGATTCATTTACATGTTGGGATTGAGATTGGTTAAATTTTTGCTTTGAAGATATTTTATCATTTTGATGTGTTATTGTAATGGCCTTGATAATATTGAAGAATTAACTTGAAATATAGGTTGTATGATTAAATAGATATTATTGATTGATAGAATTTGAGCATAGAACATTATAAAAAAGGAAAAAAATCATGCTTCATTATCTACCATTTTTGAAAATTAAAAATAGATTTAATGAGAATGAAATAAGCATGGTAACTCACTCTAAAAATCACTAGAATTGGAATAAATCGAAGTTTTTATTTGAAAATGTTTTATGATTTCTTTTGGAAATGATACTTGAATTTTAGTTTTAAAAGGTTAAAAATATTTTACTTATTTTAATAATCTTGATGATTTTTTTAGATGAAACTAGAATTTAAATGACAATCAATGCATGGATTTGACATAAAAGGTGAAAGAATTTTTGTATGAAACAGATCACATGGATTGAAATAACTAAAAAGAGGAAAAAATTTTCTTTAAAAATTTCTCAATCAAGTTTCTAGGAAGAGATAAAGTGTTATGATTATTGTTGAATCTCTTGAACTACAAAAGTGATTTTGATAATTAAAATTTAAATGAGATTTTTCTTTCGGCCAAATTATAAACTTTCTCATGGTTTTTGACTTGAGACATCTTATATGGGTTTACTTCTATAATTTTTTTTTTTACCAAAGAGGAGACTTATGATCTTATAACTTGAGATTTTCATTAAGAACTATGATCTTAATAACTTGAAATTTTCTATATATAAATCAATTTTTTTTCTCCTACGCAACGTACCATAAAAAGGGTCTTATCATGATCTTGACATTTTGAAAATCATAATTTGAGAACTTTATATAAATCAAGATTATTCACTACAACTTTTTTGTTCCATTAAAGAAAACTATCTATATGAAGCAAGATCCTTCTTATTATTTGATCTTATAAAATTTCTTTATGAGCTAAAAGGAAATATGTCAAATTAAATTATATCTTTTTCTATTCATGATTTGATATTAATATCCTTCATGATATTATTTATTTATGACTTCCTTATATTCTAGTATATCACTAAATTAATATTTCTTAAATTTATGATGAGTTGAAAATTGAATGATTTTTTTTAAACTTCTCGTTGACTTCTTAACTTGACTTATCCTTTATGAAAATTATCTTTAACCTCTTTGATTTCTTCTTTTTAATAAAAAAATTATGATCTTAACAACTATAATTTGAGATTTTTGAACAAGATCATTCTTCTGTTTTATTAAAAAGAATTATTTGAATGAATTATATGTATTAAGATTTACCTCGAACAAATCAAGATTATTTACTCTTCTTGGACTTATTTTCATTATTTACAATGACCAAGGGGGAGATAAAATTGCTATCTTGTAATAAAATTATTAAATAAGGAACAATTTGCTTGAAGAAAATTAGATATGAAAAATCTTCTAAATACATAATTTGCTATCATGACTTTGAGGATTTCTTGATATTTACATGAGATGATATGAGTAGCTCTTATATTTTTCTCAGATTTCTCAACTTTTTGAGCTATCATTTGAATTGATTTCACTTGATCCTTACTTCTTGACATTTACAAAAGAAAAAAAATATAAGTTAAAATTCTCTTGTGATAAGACTCCTGAGGTCTCTTTTAATATTTTAATTCTTGGATTCATGAATATTTTCAAATGTATCCCCCCTCTTAATAATTTATTTTGTTTTGGGATACTTGATTTTTGGATCTTTGACACCCCCTCCCCTTCTTCTTCTATTTTATTTACAAAAGGAAAGAAAATAATTTGATACGAAATGGATTAAACTCTTTTTTTTTTTTTTACTAAGGGGGAGAATGGAGTAGATTTCTTTCTTTGTGTAATGAATATTTATGATAAATGTGTTGACATATGTATGAACACTTAGTATTCAAATGTGTGGTGAATATTTCTCCTTTTTGATAACAAGGAGAAACGATATGATTGATAACATATGATAAATGTTGTGTTTAAAATTTTATCATATAATGAACATTTATTTTGAATAATTGTTTAGAAAAGTTATGTTGAATATTTCTCACAAAAGAGGGAGAGATAGTATATTGATGACAAATGATAAATGGTATATTTGAATATTTTTGATAAATATTTAAATATTATAAATATTTAAATGATAGATATTTGTAATAAATGTTCAAATGTGAATTGAGCATTTTTCCTTTTTGTTGATGACAAAGGGGGAGAATGACATAATTAATGACATAAGAGACATATTTTGATGTCTTTGTAATAGTTGAAATGAATGTTATATCATAATTGTTGACATGGTTATATTATGAATATAATAATTGATAATTTTATATGATACTAAAAAAATGAATGCTTTGAAATTTTTATAATGTATGGTATCATGAATGGTTTAATTATGAAAATACTATACTTGAATTCAAAAGTGATGGATTCTTTTGAATTCAAGTTTATTGTATTTATCCTATGGCATAACATAGAGGGAGTTAAGGTTAACTCTATCATCAGTTGGTTTTCGTCATCAAAAAGGGGGAGATTGTTGAATCTTGAATTTTGATGATGAAATCAGTTGATAGGTTTTATGATCTAACTTGTGTGTTAAAGAAAATGATGTAGGATTAACTACGACAGTAAAAGGCAGTACAATCAGACGTTGGGCTGGAGTCAAGTTCGAGCATCGGGCCAAGGTTCGGACAATGTTGTCGAGAGCTCGCCGAGAACTCACCAGAAGTTTGTCAGGAAGTTCGTTGGGAGTTTGTCGACAGGTTGTCGGGAGCTCACCGGGTGTTCACCAAAAGAATGCTGGGAGTTCGTTGAAGGAAATCGAGAGCTCGCCGGAGGTTCATCGAAAGGATGTCGTGAGTTTGTCGAGAGACGATCAGCCAACAAAGATTGTGTGTTGAGAGTCATAGTTAGCATCATAATGAGAGTTAGTTTTTACTAAATTAAGAGGTCATTAGGTCTTAATTGGGGCTAATTTGGACTTATTATAAAAGTCATTTCACTAACCCAAGGTCAGATGAGACATGGTCTTCGAAGACACAATCTCCAAGATGACACAATCTTCGAAGGTCTATCAGGTGGTTGAACCATCTAGACATGGTCTCCCAGATTATCAGGTGGTTGAATCGCCCAGACATAGTCTGCCAGATTGTGTTAGGTGGCTGAACCGTCCAGAATATAGTCTTTGAGACTAGCACCTCGGAAATACTTAAAAATTAATTTTTGACTCCACTTTTGAAGCCATTTGAGGCCTATAAATACCCCACCCTTTCTTATTAGTGAATGAGAAAGAATCAAGAATGAAAAACTTATGAAAACGCTGTTGTAATCCCTTAAGAGCTCCCCTCATTTCTTCTTATGTAGGTTTTGTTTACGAGAGAGCTGAGAGAATTGTAAAGGTTATCTCCTGAACTTGTAAAAGGAGAATAGAGCTATAAGAGGGCGTTTGATCTTTACCCATTGACAAAGATCAAGAGTGGAAGCCGGTGGCCTCACGTGAAGAGGAATCGAGAGTGGACGTAGGTCATGGGACCGAACCACTATAAAATCGGTTTGCTTCCTCTTCTTTGCTCTTTATGTTCATTGCTTAATTGTCTACTATCTTTGCTTGCACTCTTATAAATATCTCTACGTTTAAACGTATCTCTATACTTAAACGCATCTCCATGCTTAAAACATATCTTTACGCTTAAATACATTTTCGATATGATTTTTATTGGGTGAGTATTTAAATCAAGTGAAATTTTTATAAGTACTAATTCACACCACCCTCCCTCAACCCCCTAGTGTCACTTTGGTCATAACAAACTGAGCTCAATCACTCCCCTTTAGTGGACCCGATTGTCTCTTTGAGTTGATTCCTTCAAAATCACATTCATTTAGGACTCAACCTTAACCTATGATTTAAATATTATAATTAAACATGACCACCAAACGACCCTTATTAGATCAAACACTTATCAATTGATTTCATATCAAAATTTGAGATTTTACATCACGACCCATACAAACGGGCTCGTGGAGGTCATAGAGTAGGAGAAAGAGGAAGATGAGTTGTTGGAGCTCATTCCAACCTGCTTGGGAAAGGGTCGAGGGGCAAAAAGGAGGAGGACCAAAGGATGATGACTAAGAACAGAAGTCAAGCAAGGAGGATTGGGGAGGAAGATGTGAAAATAAGAGACTCCTACCGACGCAAAAGGGGCGAGCCTAGCAGCCACATAAAGCCCAATGTCAGGCGTCGAATCCTAAATGACAACGAGGGAATCGCACGTCAGGCACGAGATCTCACTTGACGCACGTTGCTGACCAATGCGATGGTTTGGCACAATGTACATGACAAAACTAGCAACATGACAAAATCATTCGCAAGAGTGATGAGAATAACCTAAGGCATCTCTTGGCCAGTTGTGGGCGTGGGGTATACCACGGGTCAGTCGAGACCCTAAGCAATTATGACGGACTCTCAGTCCGAGAAATTCCAATGGGCTCTCAATACCGAGCAATTCCAAAGGGCTCTCAGTCCTAAGCAATTCCAACAGGCTCTTAGTCCCAAGCAGTTCCAATGGGCTCTCAATCCCAAGTAACTCCAGATGGGCTTTTAGTCTCGACCAATTCCAACGGCCTCTCAGTCCATAGCAATTCAAATGGGCTCTTAGTCCTGAGCAAATCCAATGGGCTCTTAATCCCAAGCAACTTCAGACGGACTTTCAGTCCCAACCAATTCCAATGGGCTCTCAGTCCTAAGCAATTCCAAAAGGCTCTCAGTCCCAAGCAATTCCAATAGGCTCTCAGTCCCAAGCAATTCCAATGGGCTCTCAGACCCGAGCAATTCCAACGGGCTCTCAGTCTTGAGCAACACTAGATAGGCTCTCAGTCCCAAGCAATTCCAACGAGCTCTCAATCTCGAGCAATTCAAATGGGCTTTCAATCTTGACTAATGCCAAGGGCTTTCAGTCCCGACCCCAAAGTCACTTAGATCCCAAACCCAACTGATTCCAAGGGATTTCAGTCTCAATTCTAAGTTCGCTCAGGTCCCAAACCTGACCGATCCCAAGGGCTTTCAGTCCCAACCAATTCAGGATGAGCTTTCAGTCCTGGACAACTCCAACGGGATGTTGCCACCAGTGAAGTTACGTCGACCATAATATAACTAGTGTGTGTCAACCCCAACTCCATCCCACTCCCCCGCTCATGGCCTCAACTAATAACAGGCAACTGAGATTACATTAGCAATCAGACAAGCCCCCATAGTGGATGAAGCCACCGTGGCCATAGTGCCACCAATCCGTAGCAAAGCCCTCCCTAGAACTCCTTCTTGAGGAACTCCATGAAGCACTTCCCGGGGGGGGAATGATAGGATAAATATTGGGCCCATCCAAGCAGCCTGACTATGTCAGCCCGAGGACCATGCCAGCCTAACCAGTCAACTAGGCCACATAAGCCTAAGGACCACATCGGCACCTTAAGACAATCGAGCAATGTTGGCATCACCTTAGCAATCCTGATGGCACCTGATGCAGCATTGCCACCTCGGTACGAGACCGTACTCCTAGTCGACAGTCCCATCGAGGGAGGTCCTGGGAACCGACTAGGGCAGTAGCCGCTCGCTCCAAACCCCACCTCTATAATTTCTGTCGTAGTGCAATCTTGCTGAAGCTGCATGATTGCCCCTTAGCAATCGTAGCGAGCGACTCCACCCTATGCTTCTCCTCTGCTGCCTTGTTGCTCCACCCACTTGCTATCGGTGCCTTCCTCCTCCTCAATCGCAGCCTCACCTATACTGTCGCATCGCTGCTCCCCTGCCGTTGTTGCCTTTTGTTCCCCTATCGTTGCCATCTCTACTATTGCCATCTTCCTCCCACATCACCCGCTGCTGCCATTGTCGTCTTGCAACACCAGTCGCCCCTGTTGCCGCTGCCCAACCACCACTACTTCTTGTTGCTGCAGCCCACCCATGCACAACCATTGATCGCTAGTTGTTGCCTTCTGTTCCTCTACCGTTGTCGTCTCTACTGCCCTCTTCTTCCTCCCCAACCATTATCGCTGCCCAACAGCATCTTCCTCCCCTATCATTGTCATTTCTGCTACCACGTTCTTCCTCCCCTGCCATTGCCACTGCCCAACTGCATCTTCTTCCCCTGCCATTACCGCTACCTAGCTGCCACTACGTCTAGCTGACTGCTGCCCATCCACGCACAACCACCGATTGCCGACTGCTGCCTTCTGCTCCCCTACCATTGTCGTATCTGTTGCCCCCTTCTTTGTCCCCTGCCATTGTCGTTGCCCAATCGCATCTTCCTCCCCTATCGTCTTTACTACCCCCTTCTTCCTCCCCTGCCACTGCTGCTACCCAACCGCACTGCTTCTTACTACCGTAGCCCACCCCACGCACAACCACTGATCACCGGACCTTCCTGTTGCTTCCCATCCCATCTGCCGCTTGCAGCCCCACTTTCACCTTTGTTGCCTCAAAGCAAAGCCTGCCTATAGCTCATAATCGTGCTGCCAACGTCTGCCTCCCTAGCCGTATGAACACCAACAGCATCGCTGCTCCCTGTCGCTTGTTGTCGTTGCTCGTTTCCTCCCCTGTATCCTCCTCTGCTACCATCAACAAATTAGTGATCCCTATGCCGACAATCTTGTTACAGCTAAGTCCTACTACATCTACATCACAAACTCATGCCCCTGACTCGATAAACAGAGAAAAGAGCTGAATATTACTGATCTACAATCCTATGCGATGACTATGGATGATGCACTAGACGTAAGGTTTAAAGCCTGTGAGGCCCACATAGAAGATAAATTGCAAGAACTCCTCTGTGAATTCAGAAGAAGCCAATCAGAGAGCCCCAATGAAACTCAACATGGTGAATGTTCCAATCTCAATGAGAGTCAATTTAAAAAGTGTGTTTATGGGCAGGACATAGGATACCCACGCATGAGGGTGGATTTTCCCAAATGGGAAGATGTTGACCCAATCGATTGGATCTCACGTGCTATTTTTTTTTTTCATTTTCATAGGACTCCGGAGGAATCCAAGGTGGAGATAGCCTCTTTCAACTTGAAGGAGCCACAATTTAGTAGTACGATTGGTATGAACACACTCACGGAGAACCCTCGTCGGAGTAATTCAAAAGTGGGCTTCTGATTCGCTTTGGACTATCATAGTATGAGAACATGGATGAAAAACTCACCAAAATCCATCAGACTGCCACTGTACAGGAGTACCAGATCCTATTTGAGCGCCTCTCGAATCAAACCCAAGATTGGCTAAAAAAAAAATAATTATGAAGTTTTTTTATTAATAGAAAGCAAGTGATTCTCAAAGAAAGACATGGAAGCAAGATCACAACTATTAGTAACCACCGGATAGAGAGGGTTCCTTACAAGACTACAATTACAACTACACCATAAGGCCAACCCATTGCTTACACCAAGTGGAAACCCTATTTAATTGATTAAAAAGTTGTGATGCATGACAAATATCCTGGACCGAAGTACTTCTAAAGTTTGATGTTGCTCAGCCTTGAGGACAAGACTGATTTAAAGATGACAAGTCTGATAGGACCCTAACAGGTTCGGGTCCATCAGTTCACAATTAATTCAAGTTGAATCATGTTGGTTTGTTTAGTCAGAGTCAGTTATAGGTTGAGTGAGCCCAATAAAATCAGTTATGAGTTAGTTGGAGTTGGTTATTGTTTTTAGTTAGGATAAAGTCAATTATTATTTTCAATTAGGAGTCTATCAATTAGTTAAGAGTCCAAGTTTAGGGAGACTCTAAGTCAAGCCTAGAGGGACTCTTGGTAGCACACTATGAATAATGGTGTAAACTCTTTTATGAATCAATCAATGAAGAAGTCTTATTTTAGCTAATAGGCAAAATCCTAGGAGGCAAATCACCTCGAAGTGATTAAGGAGTCTCGATCCCCTTGAAATGATCGTTTATCTCCCTTTTCTATCTCCATCCATGATAGAATCCTGTGGGGTTCTATCATCGTTATTTATAAAAGAGGATATTTGTCAAAACGAATCATGTCTTTTAGTATTCATGACTTAATATTTTATGATCTTTGACATTAATATCTTTCATATCATGATTTTTATTTGACTCTCTTATATTCATGAATTGTATATCCTATCACTAAATTAATTCTTCATGATATCTTTCATATGATGATTGAAACATTAATGTAAAAGAAAAAATTGTACCATTGTATTCCTCCCTTCTTTTGAATAATGACAAAGGGGGAGAAAGAATTGCTTGCTTGTACATCTCTAGAGAAGCAAAAAATTACTAAACTTGCACATCTTTAATAGGACTTCAGTAGGGTTGAGTCCTAATCAACCTAGAAGTAGTCAATAAAAATCCTGTAGGATTATAATAAAATCTCACCTAGTCACTTCTATCCTATAAGGAAGTGTGGCTAAGGTTTAGATTAGGGCCTTAGAGCTTAGTGGTCGTCGTCCCCTTTACTAGGCTAGTCGGCTAGGGTTTCTTTCAACTAGGTCGACTATAGGAGGGGCAAATGGATAATTTTACTTAGGCAAGCACCACATGGTCTAGGGTTTAGAATCCTCTATAATAATATAGCTGCCTCCTCTCTTTTATTAAGCAAAGATCATCTTTTATTCAGCCTTGTGCCGAGTTCTAGGAGGGAGAAACCCCTATAGTATTTTAAGGGTTGATCCGCCTCAAAGATCAAAATCTATAGAGCTCCTTTTGGGGTTCTATCATTTAGTATCAGAGCAGCATTCCTACTGCCATCTCTGCTACCCCCACCCTTCCAAGTAATTCCCATAATTGCTGCAACATGCACCTCCACCATCATCCCTAAGTCGCAGGTCAAATCAATCTGTTGCTGCCCCCTACGTTTGAAATTGGAGATCTGGTATATTTTCATCACCCATGCCTATTTATACTGCTATTCCTTTGCCTTACATGTTGGAGAAATTTTTTCATAATCTCCTTGCTATAAAATTCTACTATATTCGCAAATGTTATCATCATTGCGAAGGGGAAACGTTGCAAAAAAATTTTAGTCGATTGTTGCTTCTTGAAACTAAACTTTTGCTAATCCTATTTGGCTGAAAGTTTTATACAAATTCATAGATCATCTTAGCTGTCATCTAAGATTGATATTTGAAAAAAGTTCCTTCTAAAACAGGACTTATAGTACTGTAATTCCTCATCATGCATTACTGGAATTTTATGATAAAGAATCTACCTTCTATCTTTTCATCCACTTTCCTACCGTTACGCTACCAAAATTTTATCAAACTTATTTACTGATATTACCCACATCCGAACTGATGATTTGTAACAAATTTATCATATTTTACTTGAGTTTTCCTCCAAAAATTATGTCAAGAATTTAGTGTTTCTCCGATACAAATTCTGTTTGGCAGGATAGCATGTATATAATCCTTTCTTCGTCGAATTCCATCAGATTTGAGTGCTATCTTTTGCAGATTTTTAGACTCTCTTTCTCTCATCCTCAAACCCTACCATCCTTAGCAAGAACCCTTCTAAACTACACCCTAAACTGATCTTAAAGAGCCTCCCAAATCAGCCCTAATCGTAACCTACTTCCACCTACCTAATCCACCCATCCAACCGGCCACCTCTTCTACAAAAATGTTCATGCCACTAACCTGACAACAGAAAGAGGACCTTAACATTTCAGATCTAGAGGCTTACACCATGGCATCAGAGGAGGCCATTAACACTAAGTTTGAAGCCTTTGAAAGTTGTATGGAGGAGAAGATCCAATATCTTTTCGTCGAATTCAGCATGGGCCGACCATCTGCTAGTTACAGGTACCCTACAAGCCAATCACATGAGTAATGCATGTATGATACGCTGTGTGATCTTTTTGCTTATGATTATTATTGTCATATTCTCACATTATATCTGTTACATATATATTGTGATGTTCTTGGTTCTGTAAAATGTGAGTCAGATTGTGATGAGATTACGATAATAAGATCGATTCACTTTTAAACACAGATCTTGAATAATCCTGATCATAGGTTGCTCGAGAGGGACATCGAGATAATCGGACAGACAGGTGTACTATATACTCGTCCATATGATGGAGGCGGCTGGTCTCATAGGCATTTGTGTGGAGACATTAACGATATAGTATAGGTGCTCATTGAAGAATGAGTTCACTAATTGATCCATTTATGGAATGCTGTATGGTTAAAGATGCCTAATGAGTACCTAATTATATGAGTACTCATTTCTTTGATGCTAGACTTACAGGTTTGAAAATCTTCAGATCTGACACAGCTGGTTATCAAGATTGGTAGCAAACCTTATGAAGGCAATTGAGTGTCAATAGAGGATCATCCACTCTTGGTATCATGAGAGAAATATCTCATATGTGCTTGCTCAAACAAATCTCTGGCCAAGGTCATCAGATTGAGAGAGAGTTCTCCGGTAGAATCTAATTAGAGCAAAACAAACTGATTCCGTATATGACCTGATAGTACCATATCCAATGTACGATCTTTGAGATATTAGTTGGATAAGAGATTATAGATATACGGTAATTGTGGACAGATAGGTCCGATGGATTAGATCCCCCATGTATCGTCTAGGGACTATGGTGTAGTGGCATAGTACATCCATAGTCGATAAGTCAAGTGAATTATTATGAGGATAATAATTCACTATATTAAAAAGAGTTCTGATGGGAGCGACTCGTGGCCAGCTCAGTATCGGACCTAGAGGGTCACACATATATGATAGATGCTTCAGCGAATAGAGGATTGGATGGAGATCCAATTGACTCCTATTCTCATTAGATGAGACCATATGCTGATAGGCTCCTTGATTGAGGCTCAATTAAAGGCCTAAGGAGATTATTGCATAGAGATCTAATAATACAAGGTTAGTGGGTAATTGGATGGAGATCTAATACCCACTAAGCCAGAAGCCCTAGGTTTTTTGGTGGCTCTCTATAAATTGGAGGAGATACTCATGGTTGATAGACTATAACTTTGGCCTCCACCTCCTGTTCTCCTTCCTCCCTATGCATAAGAGTTGCTTGTCGAGATTAGAGGAGTTTTGCTGCAGAGATCCATCGTGTGGATACTGCTAGAGAGGAGGATGTTTGACCTCCTTCCTCCTCTCCATCTGGATCTGAAATACAGAGATATACGATCTTCCTAGGTAACCAATCTCTTACACATAATGCAATTTTTCGGTTTTGCATTTTTTTTCTCGCGACCCCAATCTTTTGCACAATGATTTGATCTGCGTTGAAAATCAATTTTTTGTTTTGATTTCCGCTGCGCATGTAATGCACCGACTGAGGTTTCTTAACAATGGTATCAGAGCCAATATTTTCATGCGAAAGATTGGTTTTAAACTACGTGTGATGAGATTGAATCACGTAGAATCATTCTACGCATTCTTGTTGTGTTTTCATAGTGAAAGCAACAAAGAAAGGGGGCGACCGACCATGGCCAGGCCCTCTGCAAGGGCGGCCGACCACGGCCACACCCCTTGCAGGGGTGGCCAGCCATGACTATGCTAGTTATAGGTGCCCTATAAGTCAATCATGTGAGTGATTGTTCCTGTAATACGTTATAGTAATCTCTTTGCATATTATCAATATATTCTCACATATATATTTCTTTATATTGTGATGTCCCTGGATTTGTGCAATGAGAATCGGATTATAATGAGATCATGATAACGAGACTGATTCACCTTTAAACACAGATCCTCAATTGTCCAGGTCATAGGTTACTCGAGAGGGACATTGAGATAAGCAGATAGACTAGTGTGTTGTATACTCATCTATATAATGGAGGCGATTGGTCTCAAAGTTGCTTGTATGGAGACACTAAAGATACATTACAGGTGCTCATTGGAGAATGAGTTCACTAACTGATCTACTTACGAAATGTTGTATGGATGATGATACATAATGTCATACAACGATTCCATAGTCTCAGTTGTGTACATGGTCCTTTGACTTAAGACACCAAAGATGTCTTGTATGAGTATTCCTTTCTTTGACGCTAGTCTTACAAGTTTAGAAAGGATACAGCTGGTTATCGGGATTAGTAGCCAACTATACAAAGGAAATTGTGTGTCAACAAAGGATCATCCACTCTCTAGTATCATCAGAGGAATATCCCGTGTGCTCAATCAGACAAAATCTCTGGTCGTTTGGATTGAAAGAGAAGTTCTCTGAGAGAATCCGATTAGAGCGAAACATAGAAGGATTCCGTATGTGACCTGATAATATCCATGCCCAATATATGGTATCTGGGATATTAGTTGAATGAGGGACTATAGGTACACGGTAATTATGGACAGAGAGATCCGATTGATTTGATCTTCCTATACCATTTGGGGATTGTGGTGTAGTGGCTTAGTACGACCATAGTCGTTGAGTCAGGTAAATTATTATTGCGATAATAATTCACTAGATCAGAAGGAGTTCTGATGGATACGACTCACAATCAGCTCGGTATCAGGCCTAAAAGAATATATCATTTGGATAAGTACATTTAGATAAATATCCACTGTGAACGGTATCAATAAGGGGTGCCCTTGAGTTCATACACCAAGAACTTTTGGGTTCAGCTTCCTGTTTACTTTTGGGTTCAGCTTCCTGTTTAACTGTATTCATTTAGGTAAAAATTATTTTATATAATTTTATTATATTTTTAATACGATTTCTATATCCATAATCAACTTCAATTTTCTTGAATGATGTTTTTAAAGCGGTTGTTTCGACGTCAAAAGTATTGTATTATTACATAATGGATCAATAGGAAGTTGATGCAGAAGGTGCCAAATGCGGAAATTTGATCTTGCGCGTAAGAGTTACGGAGAAGTCGTTAATCCGTAAAAGATTGTTTTGCAGCGAATTGAGCAGCAATCATTGCTGACGGATAGATCGGCTGAAAATCGCTATCAGTGACAGCCGGTTGCGAAAAATCGATGCGCGCAAGCGTTACGGCGAAGCGATTTATCTCAAAAAAATCGCTGCAAAAGCAATGTGAAGGCACTCTGCATGAAAAACCAGACTGTAGGCACAGTTCCGGATATCACAGCTAATTTGTAGGCAGGAAAATGGCCGAAATGGCTCCGACCAGCCAGCCGACGGCCGGCCTGCTACTGCCCTGACAGGGGCGATGCAGGCGGCAGGCGCTGGCCTGCGTAGCCGCCAGTACAGGCGGCGACCTGCCCGACTGCCAGCACAATGGACGCTACCGACAGCCTGCGCAAGATGGTTGCATCGCCTTTGGTTCAGGCGGTGGTCGCCGGTCAAAGGCGGTGAGCACCTCTGGTACAGGCGGTGGCCAGCACCACTACCTCACAGAGACGGTGGTGACTACACTGCCTCACTGAGGCGGTGGCAGCCGTCACCCACGCGGCCAATGCCGTGTGGACGCGTGGAAGTCACCGACACACAGCACGTGGGGCACGCGGCAGCACTACCCACCCCACGCGGCAGCATGGCGGGCGGGCTCCACAAGGTACCCCACCGCCTCGCTGAGGTGCTGCGCCTAAGGCGGTCGCCACCTCACGTGCCTACTGCCGCATGCCACGCGGCAGCATGGCGGGCGGGCTCCACCAGGTACCCCACCGCCTCACATAGGCGGCAGGCACGGTGGCTGCGGGTTCCCTCAGGCGGCCAATGCCCCATGGACACGATGCATACCCGCAGGTGCCACACAGCAGCCACCACCTGATGCGTGGCAGCAGCCTCTACCACGCAGAGGCGGCGTCGCAAAGGCCGGCGGCGACTGCAAGGGTTGCAGCTGCCGCGCAAAAGGGAGAAGGGAAGAATAGTCTAGGGCATTCATTTTCGCAAAACGATGATTTTGCCCCTGTAAATTTCTCAAATTCCAATTATATCCTATGATAGAATTATAAAAATGCTCCTAATATTTCATAAAATTCCCTTCAAGTCCCAAGGCTTAAGAATTAGTTAATTAAATTGTTTAATTAACTAATATTGTTTATATCATAATACATATGATGTATGATATAAATAAGATGTTAATGGACCTTAATACTGTGTAAATGATTATCATTCTTGTTTATCAGATCTTAAAGTTTGAAAATGTTTACGGGATACTTAAGGCTGATCACGACGCATGGAGATGCATCGAGGTGCCTACTTAAGACTGATCATGATGCATAAAGATATGTCGAAGGCACCAAAGATCTGATTAAAACGAGATAGATAATCAAGTGCATGTAGATGCATAGATACACATTGATCTGATATAAATATCAGGCAGTATGGTCCATAATCATTTGATATGTTTGTATGAGATGTAAATACATGTGTATGACACATATGAGACCAAATATCAAAATCTCCTTCTATGTAATATTAAGTCGGTAAGCGTGAGACAATGAGATTGACCCACGTGGCCTTCCATCATTATAGAAAGAAATCGAGTCATAACGATGATTGAGTTGGTCGAGTCCCTCGAGGCTCACCTATCCTCGTGATTTGAGATCTTGCCTACGACATGAGATGTCACCGATGAATTAAGGACATGGTATCGCTTGGTCGAATCCCTCGATAGCATATCATCGAATCAGACTCATCTTATAACGATGGTGCTGACTTAACTAGATATCATGGTTGGTCGAGTCTCTCGAGACCATGGTAGTTTGAAGGCCGAAAAGGACAGGAGTCACAAGGAGTTGTGATTGACAAGAGTTGCCTACATTTTGGGCTTAGTGTGATTGTATCCCAATCCCCACTAGAAGTCTACCGGGGACTTCCGTTTCACGTGTTGAGAGTATCGCGTGATTCGATGAAAATAGTGGAAGCATGTCAAAATAAAAGTTTATATCTTGATTATTTTTTTTTTACAAAGTCTGCATGTTATTTATTAATACTACATCTCCTGTTTGTCAAAAACATGTCGCATATAGACTCCCTATGTGACATACTTGATGCCAATAGCCTTAGTGGTCCAAATTTTGTTGATTGGCTTCACAATTTGAGAATAGTTCTCATGACGGAGAAAAACACATATGTCTTGGAGGGTAAAGCAAAAGTTGTCATGAGAGACCCAATAAAGGACAAAGGACAGTGCTTCCATTGTAGTAAAAATAAGCATTGGAAGAGAAACTGCAATGAGTATCTTACAGAAAAGGCGAAACAGAAGCTTAGAGAAGCTTCAGGTAAATTCATGATAAATCTCCATATGTCAGATTTTTATGATAACACATGAGTATTGGATATCGGGAGTGCTTATCACATTTATAATTCGTTGCAGCTTCTAACAAAACTTAGGAGACTGGTTAAAGGTGAGATGGATCTCAAGATTGGCAACGGGGCAAGAGTTACCGCTGTGGCCGTCAGCGAGATCGTTTTACCTCTACCTGGTGGAGCTACTCTTGTATTAGATGCATGCTATTATGTCCCTTGTATTATGAAAAATGTTATATCTATTTCATGTTTGACATTAAATGAATATAAATTGATTTTTGAGAACAATAGTTGTTCACTTATAAAGGATGATGTGATCATCCGAGGGACATTGCATAATGATTTATTTATGCTAGATACAGCTCCACATATCATGAATGTAAACATATCCAAGAGAAAAAGGGATGAGATGAACATAGTATAGCTGTAGCATTGTAGGCTACGTCATATCCATGAAGGAAGGATTCAAAAGTTGCCAATGTTAAAAGACACAATCCCGATAAGTTAAAATCAATGACAGAATGCTGCAAATTCGTGGGCTATCCCAAGGAGACTTGTGGTATTATTTCTATTATCCCGAAGAACAAAAGGTCTTTGTTGCCAAGAGAGAAGTATTCCTTGAGAATGAACTATATACTTGGTAGGGATAGTGGGACGATGATAAAGTTGAGCGAGTTAGAGAACCTAGCTCAAGTATCGTTCTGGAGTCCGGATCTATTTAAGCACCTGACGCACAAGTTCCAACTTTGTGTAGGTCTAGCAAAGTGTCATATCCTCTTGAGAGATATATGAGATATATCAATAGAGAAGACACTCAGGATACTAATCCTCAGACTTACAAGAAGACTATTACGAGTATGAACTCTAGGAAGTGGCAAGAGGATATGAATATTGGGATGGATTCCATGTACTCAAACAAGATTTGAAACCTTGTAGATGCACTTGAGGGTATTATACCTATAGATTGCAAATGGATCTTTAAGAAGAAGATCGGAGTAGATGGAAAGGTGAAGACCTATAAAGCAAGGCTAGTAGCTAAGGGATATCGTCAAAGGC
This sequence comes from Ensete glaucum, assembly GCA_021527575.1. NCBI lineage: Eukaryota > Viridiplantae > Streptophyta > Magnoliopsida > Zingiberales > Musaceae > Ensete > Ensete glaucum. Next base: position 21,485,758 of record CM038559.1, read on the forward strand.
AAGACGTTGACTATGACGAAACCTTTACGCCTGTAGCCATGCTGAAATCTATCAGAATTCTATTAGCTATTGCAGCATACTATGATTATGAAATCTGGTAGATGGAGGTAAAAACTATACTCCTCAATGGCAACCTCACACATGAAGTGTATATGACACAGCCTGAGGGATTCATGTGCAAGGAAAGTCCAGATAAAGTATACAGATTGCTTAAATCCATTTATGGATTAAAGCAGGCTTTCTAAAGTTAGAACTTAAGACTTGATGAGACTCTCAAATCTTTTGACTTCGTTGAGAATGAAGATGATCCATGTGTGTACAAGAAGGTAAGTGAGAGTGCTATTATCTTTTTGGTATTATATGTGGATGATATCCTAATTATTGAGAATGATGTAGGAATGCTCTCTACAGTTAAGACTTGGCTATCTCGACACTTCTCTATGATGGACTTAGGGGAAGCATCCTATATATTGGCGATTCGGATATGTAGAGATAGATCCAATAAGATACTCGGCTTGTCTCAGTTCAGGAACATAGATTCCATTGTCAAAAGGTTTGGTATGAAAAATTTCAAGAGAGGTCTCATACCAATGAGACATGGAATATCACTTTCTAGGAGTTTGTCCCCAAAGACTCATAAAGAAAGGGCAAACATAAACAGGATCCTATATGCTTCGGCTATAAGTTCTATCATGTATGCCATGCTATATACCAGGCCTGATATAGCACATGCTTTGAGTGTCACGAGCAGGTATCAGGCGGATCCAGGCTTGGAGCACTGAAAAGCAGTAAAATGTATCCTTAAGTACTTGAGAAGGACTAAAGATCTTTTACTAGTATATGAAGGAGGTAGCCTCTAGGTTGAAGGCTACACAGACTCAAGTTTCCAATCTGATATCGATGATAGCAAGTCTAATTTAGGATATGTGTTTACCTTGAATGGAGCAACAGTAAGCTAGAAGAGTTCCAAGTAAGATACTACTGCTGACTCAACCACCGAGGCAGAATATATTGCTGTAGTAGAAGCAGCAAAAGAGGGAGTCTAGATTAAGAAATTCATCATGGATCTGGGAGTTGTTCTAAGTAGCGTAGAACCGATCCTTATATATTGCAACAATAACGGGGTGATCTCTCAAGCAAAGGAACCTGGGTCTCATCAGAAGTCTAAGCACGTTATGAGGAGGTTCCATCTGATTAGAGAGATCATGCACCATGGAGATGTAATAATAGAAAGAGTTCTATCTGAAGATAAATTACAGATCTACTGACTAAGCCATTACCTCAGACTGTATTTGATATCACAGACATTTGATGGGGATCAGATATATATGTGATTGACTTTAGGTCAAGTGGGAGATTACAAGTTATAGGTACCCTACAAGCCAATCACGTGAGTGATAGTACTTGTAATACACTCTCTTTGCATATTATTGACATATTCTCACATATATATTTCTTTATATTATGATGTCCCTGGATTTATGCAATGGGAATCGGATCATGATGATATCATGATAATAAGACTGATTCACCTTTAAATATAGATCCTAAATTGTCTTGGTCGTAGGTTACTCGAGAGAGATATCAAGATAACCAGATAGACCAGTGTGCTGTATACTCGTCCATATAATGGAGGCGATTGGTCTTATAATCGCTTGTATAGAGACACTAGAGATATAATGCAGGTGCTCATTGGAGAATGCGTTCACCGACTGATCTGCTTACAGAATGCTGTATAGATGATGATACCTAATGTTAGATAATGATTCCGTAGTTTCAGTTATGTACCTTGTCCTTTGATTTGAGACACCAAAGATGTCTTGTATGAGTACTCTTTTCTTTGACTCAAGACTTACAGGTTTAGAAAGGATCCAAATCTGGTAAAGCTAGTTATCGAGATTGGTAGCAAACCATATGAAGGTAATTGTGTATAAATAAAGGATCATCCACTCTCTGGTATCGTGAGAAGAATATCTTATGTGCTCGCTCAGACAAAATCCTTGGCTAGGGTTGTTCGGATTGAGAGAGAAGGAGTTCTCTGGGATAATCTGATTAGAGCAAGACATAGAAAGATTTCGTATGTGGCCTGATAGTATCCATGCCTAATATACGATATCTGGGATATTAGTTGTATGAGGGACTATAGGTACACGGTAACTGTGGATAGAGAGGTCTGATGGATTTGATCCCCCTGTACCATCCGGGGACTGTGGCATAGTGGTATAGTACGACCATAGTCGTTGAGTCGGGTGAATTATTATTGTGATAATAATTCACTAGATCAGAAAGAGTTCTGATGGGTACGATTCGCGGCCAGCTCGGTATCAGGCCTAGAGGGCACACACATATAATAGACATGGCGTCAAGTAGAGATGCGGATATGAGATATTCGTAAGGATCCTGATGCAGATAAGATTTGATGAGATCTAATCTGGATAAGATCTAATGGCATAAGGAATATTCTATGAATATTCTATTTAAATAAGATTCAAGAATATTCTAGGAATATATCATTTGGATAAGATCCAAGAATATTTCATAAATATAACATAAATATTCTATCTAGATAAGATTCAAAAATATTCTAGGAATATATCATTTGGATAAATATCCAATGTGAATGGTATCAAATCGACATCAGGAATATACATCTCACCTCTATAAATAAGGGGTGCCCTTGAGTTCATAGGTAAAGAACTTTTAGGTTTAGCTTCCAATTTCTCTTTAGTGCTTTCTTCTCTTCGTTGTTGAGAGTGTGGAGAGGTTGATCCCGCCACTGAGGTGCTGTCGCAATTTTTGTCTTGTGGATACCGCTAGAGAGGATTATGCGAGTGTTCCTTTGACATCTCCATCAGATCTAGAAGATATAAGGATACGATCTCTTCAGGTAACATATTAGTGTATTTTATGCAATTTTTATGAAGTTTTTTAGATTTTTCATATACCAACCATCGCACAATGGAGAAATAATTAATTTTGGGAATCTGGGATTTGAATTTCCTTTTGCTACGCATCCCAGAATTCCCGACTGGCTAGACCACCTGTAGGGGTGGCAGGCCACGACTAGCCCCCTTGTAGGGGCGACCGACTACAGCCAAGGCTATAGGGGTAGTCGCTAGCAAAAGGCGGCACAGCCACTCGTAGCCAGCCGCAACGGGCTTGCCTATGGGGCCCTCGCAAGGCGACCATCAGCAAGGGTGGCGTGGTGCAAGGGTGGCCGCCCCTTGGTAGGATTGTTGCCGGCCGTAGGGCAACCGCCCCTGAGGGCTAGGGCATCTTTTTTTAAAAAAGATGATTATGCCCCTTAGAATTTAAGAAATTCTAGTTCTACCCCACTTTATAGAATTCTTAAAATACCCTCAAGAATTCTAAAAATTCTAAGAACTGTCCACACTTCAGAATTTTGAAAGTTTCCTCAACAATTCTAAAAATTCCGAGGATTGTCCTCTCATCCAGAATTTTGAAAATACCCTTAATAATATTAGAAATTTCGAGCATGTCCTGATTTTTAGAAAAATAATTAATTAAATAGTTTAATTAATTATTATATATATATATATAGTATTCTTACATATGATGCGATGTACATATGATGTATGATGTAGATGGATGATCATGAGCCATGTGTTGTGATGTGTGTAATTGTGATTATATTATCGTAGGAGGGGTTTTTATTTCGTATCGGTCTCCTAATATGTCGTGTGACACACATACATATTTTATATATATCTGCATCGCATGCATATATATATATATATATATATATATATATATATATATATATATATATATATATATATATGCATGTGATGCAGATATATATTAAATATGTATGTGTGTGACACGACATATTAGGAGACCAATACGAAATAAAAACCCTCCTATGATAATATTAAGTCGGTCAGCATGAGGTAATAAGATTGACCTATATGGCCTTCCATCATTATAGGAAGAAATTGAATCATGACATAGGTTGAGTTGGTCGAGTCCCTCGAGGCTCACCTATCTACGTGATCGAGATCTTGCCTACAACATAGAGATGTCATTAGTGACCTAAGGACATGGTATGCTTGGTCGAGTCCCTCGATGACATATCATCGAATCAGACTCATCTTTTAACGATGATGATGACTTAACTGAACATTATGGTTGGTCGAGTCCCTCGAGACTATGATGATTTAGAGGCCGAATATGCCAGGAATTACAAGAAGTTATGATTGACAAGAGTTGCCTACCTTTTAGGCTTAGCGTAATTGGTCGAGTCTCTCGAGGTTGCACTAAGATGCCGATTGGATCCCGATCCCCACTAGGAGTCTGCCAGAGACTTTCATCTCAAGTGTCGAGGGTGTCGCGTGATTCACTAGGAAAATAGTGGGAGTACATTAAGATAAAAATCCATATCTTAATTAGTATTTTTTGCAAAGTCTGCATATTATTTATTTATGCTATATCTTGTTTGTCACTTGCAAAACCCCTATATGGCATACTTGATGCCAACTGCCTTATTGGTCCAAAGGCTTCGCAATTTGAGAATTATTCTCATAGAGGAGAAAATCCTATATGTCCTTAACATGATTGTGCCTACATCGGAGAAAAGGACAAACGAGGATGAGATTGCTCTCTTTGTGAAGTATATAGATAGTCCCAGAGGATAACTTGTATATTGATCTTATACTTTAGTCCCTACCAGATTCCTTTTTATAGTTCATATGAATAAGTTTGAGGTGACTCTACCTAAACTCCTCAATATATTGAGGGAAGCTAAGAGCACTATCAAGAAAAAGAAGCCAGTTCTTTATATTGGTGAAATTAATAAGAAAAGGAAGGCCAATAAGACCTTAAGAAGGGCAAGGGCAAAGAAAGATCGGGTAAGACAAAGGTTGCCAAGAAATATCTGATAAAGGACAAAGGATAGTGCTTCAACTACGACCAAGACAGGTATTGGAAGAGGAACTGTAAGGACTATCTTGCAGATAAGGAGAAACAGAAGCTTGGAAAAGCTTCAGGTATATTCGTGATCAGTCTTCACTTGTCAGATTTTCATGATAACACATGAGTATTGTATACATGGAGTGTTTATCATATCTATAATTTGTTGTAAGTTCTAGCAAGACCTAGAAGATTGGCCAGAGGTGAGATGGACCTCAAGACGGGCAATGGAGCAAGAGTTGCTGCAATTGCTATTGGGGAGGTCATTCTACATCTGCCTGGTGGAGTTATTATTGCATTAGATACATGCTATTTTGTCTCTTTCATTATTAAAAAATATTATTTTCATCTTTTGTTTGACAATTGGTGGATATAAATTAGTTTTTAAGAACAATAGTTGTTCAATAATTATAGGTAATAAGATCATCACTAGAGGAACCCTTATAAATGACTTATATATGTAAAACACTTCTCTACACATCATGAATATAAATATATCTAAGAGGAAAAGAGATGAAGTGAATAATGCATGCCTATGACATTGTAGGCTAGGTCATATACATGAGGAAAAGATTCAAAAGTTGTTGAAAGATGGATACTTAGATCCATTTGACTATGAGTCATATGCAACTTATGAACCTTGTCTTCATAGGAAGATGACCAACTCTCCTTTTAGTAGACTTGGAGAGAGAGCCACTGAGTTATTGGAACTCATATATGGTGATGTATGTGGTCCCATATCGACTCAGGCTATAGGTGATTACTCATACTTTATTTTATTCACTGATGATTTCTCTAGGTATAAACACATGTACTTGATGAAGTATAAGTCTGATGCCTTTGAAAAATTCAAAGAATATAAGAATGAGGTGGAGAACCAAATTGGAAAGAGTATTAAGACTCTTTGATCAGATCGAGGAGAGTATTTGAGTACGAAGTTCACTCATTTCCTTAGAGACAATAGGATTCTATCCTAGTGGACACTTCCTTATATATCTTAGCTCAATGGTATATTAGAAAGGAGGAATCACACACTGTTAGACATGATGTGATCCATGATGAGTTTCGTTGATCTACCCATCTCATTCTGAGGATACACCATAGAGATCCCAACTTACCTTCTAAAAAGAGTTCCATCAAAGTCGGTCGTGTCTATACCATATGAGATATAGAAAGAAAGGAGCCTGATCATAAGGTAGTTAAGATTTGGGGCTGTCCTGCCCACATTAGAAGACACAACCCTGACAAGTTGGAATCAAGGATAGAATTATGTATGTTCATTGGATACCTTAAGGAGACATTAGGGTATTATTTCTATCATCTCGAGGATCGAAAGGTCTTTGTTGCAAAGAGAGCTGTGTTCCTTGAGAAGGAACACATTCTTGGTGAAGACAGTGGGAGTGAAATAGAATTGAGCGAGGTTGGAGAACCTAGCTCAAGCACCATTCCAGAGCTCGAGTCTGTTCAGGTACCTAGCACACAAATTCTAGTAGAGTATCTTACCCTCCTAAAAGATATGTGGGACATATCAGTGGAGAGGACTCTCAGGATGTTGATCCTTAGACCTACGAGGAGGCTATTATGAGTATAGACTCCAAGAAGTGGCAAGAAACTATGAATTCTGAGATGGATTCCATATACTCAAATAAAGTTTGGAACCTTGTGGATGCGCCTGAGGGTATCATAACCATCGGCTGCAAGTGGATCTTCAAAAAGAAGATCAGAGTAGATGGAAAGGTAGAGACTTATAAGGCAAGGCTAGTAGCTAAAGAATATTGTCAAAGACAAGGAGTTGACTATGACGAAACCTTTTCACCTGTAGCTATACTTAAGTTCATTAGAATTATTTTGGTAATTGCAACACACTATGACTATGAGATCTGGTAGATGGATGTCAAAACAATATTCTTCAATGGTAACCTTGAGGAGGAGGTGTATATGATACAACCATAGTGATTAATATCCAAATAGAGTCCAGATAAAGTGTACAGGTTGCTTAGATCCATTTATGGATTAAACCAAGCTTCTTAAAGTTGGAACATAAGATTTAATAAGGTGATTAAATCTTATGACTTCGTTAAGAATGAATATGAGCTTTTTATGTACAGGAAGGTAAGTGAGAGCGCTATCACCTTCTTAGTACTATATGTGGATGACATCTTAATCATTAGGAATGATGTAGGAATGCTCTCCATAATAAAGGCTTGACTATCCAGAAACTTCTCCATGAAAAACTTAGGGGAAGCATCCTATATTTTGGGGATTTGGATATATAGAGATAGATCCAAGAGGATGTCTGACTTATCCCAGTCCAGGTACATAGACTCCATTATCAAAAGGTTTAGCATAGAGAATTTCAAGAGAGGTCTCATACCGATGAGACATAGAATATCACTTTCTAGGAGTATGTCCCCGAAGACTCCTGAAGAAAGGGCAGACATAGATAAAATACCTTATGGCTCAGCAATAGGGTCTATCATGTATGCTATGCTATAGGCCTGATATAGCACATGATCTAATTGTCATGAGCAGGTATCAGGCGGATCTATGTTTGGAACACTAGAAGACAATAAAGTGTATTCTTAAATACTTGAGAAGAACTAAGGATTTTTTACTAGTATACAGAGAAGGTAGCCTCCAGGTTGAGGGCTACACGGACTCGAGTTTTCAGTATGACATTATTGATAGCAAGTCAAACTCAGGGTATGTTTTTACCCTAAATGGAGGAGCAGAAAGTTCGAAGAGTTCCAAGCAAGGTACTACTGCTGACTTGACCATGGAGGTGGAATACATTGCTGTAGCAGAAGCAGCAAAAGGAAGGGGTTTGGATGAAGGAGTTCATCAGAGATTTGGGAATCGTTCCAAGTAGCATGAAGCTGATTCCCATATACAGCGATAGTGATAGGGCGATAGCTCTAGCAAGGGAACCCAGGTCTCATCAGAATTATTCTAAGGAGGTTCTATCTGATTAGAGCGATCATGACCCATAAAGATATAGTAATGAAAAGAGTTCTATCCGAAGATAACATTATAGATTCACTGTCAAAGCCACTGGCTCAGATTGTATTTGAGCATCACAGGGGTCTGATAGGGAACAGACACATAGGTGACTGACTTTAGGACAAGTGAGAGATTACTGGTTACAGGTGTCTTGCAAGCTAATCTTGTGAGTGATGGCATGTATGACACGCTGTGTGATCTTTTTGTTTATGATTATTATTGATATATTCTCACATTATATTATCTATTGTATATATATTGTGATGTCCTTGGCTCTATGCAATGGGAGTCGGATCGTGATGAGATCACAATAATAAGATTGATTCACCTTTAAACACATATCCTGAATAATCCTGGTCATAGGTTGCTCGAGAGGGACATTGAGATAATTGGATAAGCCGGTGTACTATATACCCGTCTATAGAATGGAGGCGATTGGTCTTATAGCCAGTTATGTGGAGACACTAAGGATATAGTACAAGTGCTTATTGGAGAATAAGTTCACTGATTGATTCACTTATGGAATGTTGTATGGTTAAAGATACCTAATATTAGACAGCGATTCCATAGTCCAAGTTGTATATCTGGTCCTTTGACTTAAGACACCAAGGATGTTTTGTATGAGTACTCCTTTCTTTGACGCCAGACTTACAGGTTTGGAAAGCTCCAGATCTGGTATAGTTGGTTATCGGGATTGGTAGACAACCTAATAAAGGCAATTGAGTGTTAATAAAGGATCATCCACTCTCGGTATCATGAGAGGAATATCTCATATGTGCTTGCTCAGACAAATCTCTAGCTAGGGTCATTCAGATTGAGAGATAAAGAGTTATCCGGTAGAATCCGATTAGAGCAAGACAAATTGATTCCATATGTGACCTGATAGTACCATGTCCAATATACAGTCTCTAGGATATTAGTTGGATGAGGGATTATAGATACACGGTAACTATGGACAGACAGGTCCAATAGATTTGATCCCCCCTGTACCGCCTAGTATGTCCATAGTCAATGAGTCAAGTGAATTATTATGAGGATAATAATTCACTATATCAGAAGGAGTTTTGATGGGAGTGACTCACGACCAGCTTGGTATCGGGCCTAGAGGGTCACACACATATGGTGGATGCTTCAACCAACAGAGGATTGGATGGAGATCCAATTAGCCCCTATTCTTGTTAGATGAGACCCTATACTGATGGGCTCCTTGATTGAGGCCCAATTAGAGGCCTAAAGAGATTATTGGATAGAGATCTAATAATACAAGGTTAGTGGGTAATTGGATGGAGATCCAATACCCACTAAGGCAGGAGCCATAGGGTTTTTTGGTAGCTCTCTATAAATAAGAGGGGAGACTCATGGTTGATAGAATGTAGGTTTGGCCTCCCCCTCCTATTCTCCTTCCTCTCTCGGTGCAAGAGTTGTGAGTCGAGATTGGAGGAGTTTTGCTACAGAGATCCATCGTTTGGATACTGCTAGAGAGGAGGACGCTTGACCTCCTTCATCCTCTCCATCCGGATCTAGAATACAAGGATATACGATCTCCCTAGGTAACCAATCTCTCACACATGATGTAGTTTTTCGATTTTATATTTTTTTCTCGTGACCCCAATCTTTTGCACAATAATTTGATCTACATGGGAAATTAATTTTTTTTGTTTTGATTTCCATTGTGCATGTGATGCACCCGCTGAGGTTTCCTAACACCATCGAGCCTAAGGAAATCACAGTAAGGAGAAACTTCAGATCGATGGGATGATCCTCAAGAGCATGGTCACATCATCCCTGATCCAAACAATCAATGCATGAATGTTGACTTCCGTAGATAGGAAGAAGGAGACCCCATCAGATGGATCTCGCGCATGGAGCACTATTTTCGGTTCTACCAAACTGCCGACACTATATGGGTGGAGATTGCTGCCATCCACCTCAAGGGAGGTGTTATTTAGTGGTTCAATTAGTTTAAGCACACCCACATAGGTCTCTCTTAGCAACGATTCAAGGAAGGACTACTAAATCGCTTCAAACCAATCGATTTCAATAATATCGACAGATAATTGGTGAAGATTCAGCAAACATCTACAATACAAGAATACCAAATAAGGCTTGAATGTTTATCTAACCAAACTATGGATTAGTAGAAAAAGTAACTTTTAGGGACTTTTATTATGGGCCTAAAGCCGGAGATTCGAGAAGTAAAGACGTGGCAACCGTACACTCTTATGACGGTGATTTCCTTCAAAAGAATCCAAGAAGAACGATTGAACTATAAAATATGAAGGACAAGGGTCATTCTCCGACCAGCCATGTCGAAGCCTTTACCTCCCACTACTGCCATCCGAGCCCCCGCACCAAAAAAATTAACAAGAGACGAGCTTCGTAGACGATTAACCATGGGATTGTGTTGGCATTATGATGAACCGTGGAGCCAAGAACATCGCTGCAAAAAGGGGTGGCTCCTTATCATCGAACCAGTAGAGGATGAGGACACCGTACCATCTGAAGAAGACCTCAAATTTGAAGATGAAGCTATAGAGGAAGAGCCTTAATTGGCCGACTATGCAGTGCATGACTGGTCGGTTACTCCAACCCATAAACGATGAAAGTTGGAGGATTTCTTAAACAACAACCCATCATCATTCTTATAGATACAAGCAGCACCAATAACTTTCTCAATAGTAAGGTTGCTACACATATGACACTTCAAATCGAAGGTTGCAACAAGTTTGACATAAAGGTCACCGATGGTCGAATCCTCAATTGCGACCAATAGTGTTCGCGGGTAAAATTACTCCTACAAGACCAAGAAGTGGTAGTGGATTTCTTCCTCCTACCCATCGATGACTATGAAGTAGTGCTTGGGATTGAATGACTTATAATATTAGGTAACATCTCTTGGAATTTTTCTAAGCTAATCATGAAGTTTTATTATAAAGGGAGACAGGTCACATTGCGAGAAAAGCGCAGGAGCCATATCTCCATCTTTCGATGTAGTGGATGGAGAAAGTGCTACACAAGACATATGATAGATTTTTGATGCATATCCAATAGCCATCAAAGGTGGAGAACATGCAAAATTTAGATCCTAAGCTTACCCTCTTACTAGACGAATTCGCAGATGTTTTCACAAAGCTGCGTGGGCTTCCCCCTAATCGGTCGCATGACCACCATATCCCTATATTGTCGGGCAAACCTCTAACAAATTTGAGACCATACCACTATCCTCACTTACAAAAGGATGAGATTGAGAACATTATTAAGGAAATACTTAATAGCGAAGTGATTCGACCAAGTTGCAACCCTTACTCCTTGTTGGTGTTGCTAGTGTGCAAGAAGGATGGTACATGACAGATGTTCATTGATTACCGGACTTTAAACGCCATCACCATCAAAGATAAATATCCTATACCAGTAGTAGATGAGCTCTTGGATGAACTAAAAGGAGCCTGGTCTTTACTAAATTGGATCTTTATTCTGGATACCATCAGATTCGGGTATACATTGAAGATGTTTCAAAAACTGCATTTCACACACATAACGACCACTACGAGTTTCTGGTAATGCCCTTCGGACTTACGAATGCTCCTTCTACTTTTCAAAGCTTGATAAATGATATTTTTCAAAGGTTTCTATGCAAGTTTGTGTTGATATTTTTTTTATGATATCCTTCTTTATAGCCCTACACTTGATATGTATTTTCAACACTTGCGAATTGTTCTAACAATCATTTGAGAGAATATCATTTTTGTTAAACAATCAAAGTGCAGCTTTTTATTACATAAAGTAGAGTATCTAGGACACATTATATTAGAGGATGGAGTGGCAGTAGACCCGACAAAGATCAAAGCAATGCAAGGATGGGTGAAACCTACGAACATAAAATCACTGCATGGCTTCCTTGGACTCACGGGCTACTACCAAAAATTCGTGAAATATTATGGCAAGATCAATGCCCCACTCACATCTCTATTGAAGAAAGACTCCTTCTTATGGTCGAATAAAACTTTCATAGCCTTTAAACGACTCAAGATAGCCATGACGACCATGCTGATCTTAGCACTGCCTGATTTCAGTCGCACCTTCGTGATTAAGGCTGACGCATCCAGAGTTGGAATTGGGGTTGTTCTAATGCAAGATGGCTGATCTCTTGCTTACACCAGTAAGGCGTTATCTCCATCCCATCTTAAAATATCCATGTATGATAAAGAAATATTTGTCATCGTATACGTTGTCATGAAATAGAGACCCTACTTGATCGGTTGATGCTTCCAAATTAAGATCAACCACCGGAGCCTCAAGTATTTTTGGAGCAGAAAATATCTTCCCCAGAGCAATAATGATGGGTAACTAAACTTCTTGGCTTTGATTATGACATTATTTATCAAAAAGGGAAAGAGAATGTTGTTGCAGATGCTCTATCTCAGCTACCGGGACAAGCCAAAATTTTAACCATCTCCCTTCCCTCCATCGACTTCTTTAATAATATTAGAGAGGAATGGAAGAGTGATCTAGAAACCCGAAGGCATCATAGAAAAATTGGAGAAGAATCTAGGTTCCATGGGTCACTACACTTGGGATTCGAATGATCTGGCGTTGTCAAAGATCGAATTGTGATTGTTCCTTCTTCCCTTGCATCAGAATTATTTTGCATGAGATGTACTCTTCAACTTTAGTAGAGCACTCCGGATTTCTGAGAACATATAAGGGGGTGAAGCAAAACTTCTTTTAGAGAGGCATGAAAAGATCGATTTATGATTATGTATCTAAATGTGATGAATGCAAGCAGCAAAAAGGTGAAACGGTGGTAAGTCGGGAAAAACTACAACCACTACATATACCGGACTTAGTATGGACTGACATCTCCATGGACTTCATCGAAGGGCTGCCACCATCTCAAGGTAAAAGCATGATCTTTGTGGTCATAAATCGTCTAACCAAATATGCTTATTTATATGTTGTAAGACATCCTTATACTGCCCACTATTGCTCAATTTTTTGTGAAAAATATTATAAAACTACATGGGATGTCAAAGTTGATTGTGAGTAATCGTGATAGGGTGTTTACAAGTAAATTTTGGACCAAGTTCTTCTAACTACTAGGCGCCCAATTGAATGTGAGCACAACCTATCATCCACAGACGGACGACCAAAGAGAAGTGGTGAATAGATGCCTTAAGACTTACTTATGGTGCTTCACTAGTGACTGGCCCAAAGAGTAGACAATGTGGCTTCCTTGGGCTAAATGGTGGTATAACATAATTTATCATTTATCAACTAAATGAACCCCTTATGAGGTATTGTATGGCTGACCACCCCTTGTAATACCTAAATATGTAATTGGTACAACCAAAGTGGATTAAGTCGACCAAAACTTAATTGATAGGGATAAACTTCTCTAACTACTGAAAGATAACCTAATTGCCACCTAAGCCTGTATGAAGCAACAAACAAATATTCACCAAAGCGAGTGAGAATTTTTGGTAGGAGATTGGGTCTACCTGTCAATCAAAACCAGAGCATCGATAAGGCTACCTCCATGATTCTATGGACCATATCAGATTTTGGAGCATATTGGGGCCATGGCATATAGATTAAAGCTTCCAAATGACATTAAGATCCATCTCATCTTCCACGTATCCTTGCTAAAGCTGAAATTGGGAGAACGTGAGTTAGCTCAAACTCAGTTGCCGAGCACTACAAATGATGGCGAGTTTTAAGCTCAACCCAAAGCTATACTTAATTGGAGGATTGTGATGCGCTGTCAATGCCCTTCAACTAAAGTACTCGTGAAGTGAAATAATTTACCATCCGAAGATACAACGTAAGAGACTTACGAGGAGCTGAAGACCCGGTTCTTAGAGTTTATGGACCCTGAGCCTTGAGGACAAGGCTGATTCAAAGAGGGTGGGCTTGATAGGACTCCAATAGGGTTGAGTCCTAATCAACCTAGAAGTAGTCAATAAAAACCCTATGAGATTGTAATAAAACCTCACATAACCACTTATATTCTATAAAGAAGTGTGGCTAGGGTTTAGATTGGGGTCTTAGGGCTTAGTGGCCGCCGCCCCCTTTACTGGGCTGGTCCGCCAGGGTTTCCTTCATCTAGGTCAGATATAAGAGGGGCAAAGGGGTCATTTTACTTAGGTAAGCATCCCATGGGCTAGGGTTTAGAACCCTATATAATGATGCAGTCGCCCCCTCTCTTTTATCTAGTAAAAATTATCTTTTATTTAGTCTTGTGCCGAGTTTTAGGAGGGAGGAACCCATATAGTGTTCCAAGAATTGATCCCACTCAAATATCATAATCTATAGAGCTCCTTTTGGGGTTCTATCAATCTCAAGAGAAGTAAACAATTGTTGGCTTATACATCTTAAGAGAAGCAAAAAATTGCTAAACTTGCATATCTTAAGTGAAGCAAAGAATTGCTATCTTACACATCTCATTAGCAGCAAAAAATTGCTAATTTGCATATCTAAAAAAAAAATCGTTAGCTTACATGTTTTAAAATTTGCTAGTTGCACTTTTCTCCTTTTTGTTGATGACAAAGGGGGAAAAGTTATAATGATGATTTGAAATTTGACTCATGCATGGTATGATGTTTTTTGAAATGATATATGCAATACTTATGATTTTATGATGTATAAAATGATATTTTTACTATAATTAAAATTGTTTCAACTTGAATTCAAATGTTATTACTCTTTCTGAATTCTAGTTTTCTTTCTTTAAATATGTCATATTGACAGTGAAAGTTTATATAGTTTAAACTATATCATCAATTGGTTGTCATAAAAAAAGGGAGATTATTGAATCTCAAATTTTGATGATAAAATTAATTGATAAAGTTATGATCTAAGGAGCATTGGAGTAACGCAGGACTAACTTCGATCATGGAATGACAAATTAATTAAAGCAAAAAGAATCAGACGTTTGGTCAAAATGGAACATGTTAGAATATTGGATGTTGGGCCGAAGGATTGGTCGATGTGCTAGAAGGACTTCATGCCATGAGTTCAGGCATCGGGCCAGAAGGTTCGGGCATTGTGCCAAGAAGATAGGATATTGTGGAGGTCCACACGTTAATCGATCAGGCAATAAGTCGAAGGAAAAGATAATGCATTGAAGGGTTAGACGAAGCATCAGATGAACCAACGACATATCGAACAATATAAGATTCATGCTTTGTAATTGGTTGTGTCTTAATGGAAGTACTTTAGGTTGTAATTGAGTTAGTTTTGGGTGAAACCTTACCAACTTAATTAGGGACCCATTGGGCTTGATCTAGAGGTGAGTTGGATCCATTGGGAGGCCCATTTAGTGACCCAAAAGTTGGGTTTGATTGTGGCACCACCAAGAATACATAGTCTTCAAGACTATGTTAGGCGGTGGTATCAATCAAACATAGTCTCCCAGACTATGTCAGGTGGTGGTATCACCTAAGCTGATGGTAGTAGTGCTAAGATTGAATTTTGCTAGGTGGCGGTAGCGCTTGTACTTGAAAAATTTAGAAATTTGAATTTTAGCTCCAAGTTTTTAAAGTCATTTGGGATCTATAAATACCCCACATATTCTTGATTGAGAAAGTAAGAACTGAGATAAAAAAATTGTGATTTGTAGTGTGAAAACCATGTTAGACAGTTGAGTTCCCTCTTCCAAAAGCTTAAAGGTTGTTCTAAGGAAAAGTGTGAGGGAATCCTTGTAAAAGAGGGTTGTAAAGGTTCTCTCCTAGACCTGTGAAAAGGAGAAAGAATTATAAATAGGGTAGTTAATCTTCGCCCATTGAAAGAAGATCGGTTGTGGAAGCTGCTGGCCTTGAGTGAAGAGGAATTGGACATAGGTTGAGACGACCAAACCACTATAAACTCTATGTGCATTTCCTTTTATGCTCTTCATTATTGTTGCTCATTGATTTACTTGCTTACTGCTCTTATAAATGTTTTTAAGTTAAATACATTTATGATATAGGTTTGATCAAATGAGTTTTCAAATTAACATAATTTTTGAAGCACTAATTTACCCCATGCCCCCAGCCCCCCCCCCCTCTTAGTGTCGATTTGATCCTAACACTAATCAGATATCTCATATCTAATCTTCTATTCATCACATCAACCACTATTTGTGTGTAACCCTCTAGACCCAATACCAAGCTGGCTGTGAGTTACATCCATTAGAACTCATCGACTACGGACGTGCTATATCACTACAACATAGTCCTTGTATGGTACAAATGGATCTAATCCATTGGACCTATCTACCCTTAGTTATCATGTATCTAGAATCCCTTATCTATCTAATATCTCATAGATTATATACTAGGCATGGAGCTATTAAGCCTATATTAAAGCTATTTGAGTCTCACTTTTATCGGATTCTCTTAGAGAACTCTTTCTCTCTCAATTCGAGTCTCACTTTTATCGAATTCTCTCAATCTGATTAACCTTAGCTAGAAATTTATTAGACTGAGAGCACACTTGATATATTATGATACCAAGAGTGGATGGTCCTTTATTGATATACAATTACCTTCATAAGATTGGCTGCCATTCTTGAGAACTGACTGTACTAAATCTGAAACTTCTAGTCCTATAAGTACGGTATCAAATAGTGGAGTATTCAAATAAGGCATCTTTAGTGTTTCAAGTCTAAGGACTAGATATACAACTAGGACTACAAAATCGATGTCTGGCCAAGTATCATTAACTATCCAACATTCCATAAGTGGATGATTCAGTGAACTTATTCTATAATAAGCACCTACACTATATCCTAATGTTCCTACATAAGCAACTATGAGACCAACCGCCTCCATCATATAGATGGGTATATAGTATATCGATCTATCTGGTTATTTTGATGTCTTTTTTGAGAAACTTATGACTATATATATTTAGGATCTATGTTTAAAAGTGAATTGGTCTCATTATCATGATCTCATCATGATCCAATTTATATTACATAGATTCAAGGGCATCACAACATATAATCATCATATAAAGTGAGAAAATACCATTATTATTGTTAACCAAAAGAGATTGTGTTGCATATCACGTGTGTCATCACTCACATAATTGACCTGTAGGGCACCTATAACTAGTAATCTCTCATTTAACCTAAAGCTGATCATCTACGTGTCTGATCCCCATCAAAACCTAGTGACACTCAAAAACTATATGAGATAATTATTTCATTTTGTAATGTTATCTTCGGACGAAACTCTTTTCGCTACTACATCACTACGGGTTATGATCTCTTTGATCAAGTGGAATCTCCTCATAATGTACTTGGACTTCTAATAAGACCTGGGTTCCTTCGCTTAAGTAATCACTGCATTGTTGTCGCAATATAGGAAAATCAGCTCCTTGCTTCCCGACATGACTGATAGGACCCTTGCTGGGTCGGGTCCTAGTCTATTGAGTCGAGTCCATAGATTGGGCCATGTTGGACTAGACTTGACATTAAGTCTGCTAGAAGTTGATTTGAGTCAATTTGAATAAATCAGCTCAAATCATAGTGGGATTAGGATTCGACTGAATTAGAGTCCTAGTAAGAGTTGATTGGATCTAAGTCCTAATTGGACTAGGATTCAGCTAGGAGGAGTTTGATTAGGAGTAGGAGCTGGAGTTAGAGTTTTATTTCTAATAGGACTCTTATTAGGAGTTCTGGTTTATAGAGTCTCTTCATAAACCCTATAAATAAGCATGTAATCTTTCTCTTGTACATCAAGAAAAACTTCAGTAAATTTATTCAACCCGGTGGCCAAACATTGGAGGGCCGAACCCTTATAGCGTTCAAGGAGGACCAATCTCCTATAGCGATTACTTATCCTTGATAGAACCTTGGGATTCTATCAATTTGGTATTCGAGCAGCATTCTTGATGTCTCTTTGTTCTTCCAACCCTTGATGCTGCCATCTCCCTCTCTATTTGCTACAATCGACCCCTCTGCTGCCGCTGCCATCTCCCTCTCCATTTGCTACAACTGACCCCTCTACTGTTGTTGCCATCTTCAGCTGTAGCCAACCCCTATTGTTGCTGCCATCTTCATCTAGTATTGTCATCTTTGTCTATCGCTGTCATCCTTAATTGTTGCTACCATATTTCCCTTTTATTGCCACTGCCATCTTCCTATTGCTACCCCTGCCATCTTCTTCGGTTACTATTGCTACCATCTTCCTTGGTTGCTACCATTGCCATCTTCCTATTGTTGCCACTACTATCTTCTTCAGTTGCTGCCGCTGCCATCTTCTTCGATTGTTGTCACTGCCATCTTCTTTGGTTATTATCGCTGCCATCTTCCTCAGTTGCTGTCATTGTCATCTTCTTCGGTTGTTGCTGCTGCTATCTTCTTTGATTACTATCACTGCCATCTTCTTCGATTACTATCACTACCATCTTCTTCGGTTGTTGTCGCTGCCATCTTCCTTGGTTGCTATCGCTGTCATCTTCTTCGGTTGCTGCCACTGCCATCTTCTTCGATTGCTATTACTACCATCTTCTTCGGTTGCTATCACTGCTATCTTCCTCAGTTGCTATCGCTGCCATCTTCCTATTGCTACTGTTCCCATCTTCTTCGGTTGCTATCACAACCATCTTCTTTGGTTGTTACCACTATCATCTTCCTCGGTTGCACCTGCTATGATCTTCTTGTTGCTGCTATTGCCATCTTATTTGGTTGTTGTCGCTGCCATCTTCCTCGATTGTTATCACTGCCATCTTCCTCGATTGTTATCACTGCCATCTTCCTTGGTTGTTATCACTACCATCTTCCTCTTGCTGCCACTGTCATCTCCATCATATGGATGGGTATATAGTACACCAGTCTGTCTGGTTATCTCGATGTCCCTCTCGAGTAACCTTCGACCGAGATTATTTAGGATCTATGTTTAAAGGTGAATCGATCTCATTATCATGATCTCATCATGATCCGATTCCCATTACACAAAACTAAGGACATCACAATATATATGCAATATATAATATAATGTAAGAATATGTCAATATTAATCATAAGCAAAAAGATCACACAACGTGTCACATATGTCATCACTCACTTGATTAGCTTGCAGGGCACCTGTAACCAGCAATCTCCCACTTGACCAAAAGTCAATCACCTATGTGTCTGATCCTCATCAGACTCTTGTGATGCTCAAATACAATATGAGCCAATGGCTTTGTCAGTAGATCTGCAATGTTATCTTCAGATGGAACTCTTTCCATTGTTATATCTTTTCAGGTCATGATCGCTTTAATCAAATGAAACCTCCTCAGAACAATTCTGATGAGACCTGGGTTCCCTTGTTAGAGTTATCGCCCTGTAGTTGTCACAATATATGGGAGTCAGCTCCATGCTTCTTGGTATGACTCCCAAATCCTTGATGAACTTCTTCATCCACACCACTTATTTTGCTGCTTCTGCTACAACAATGTATTTCGCCTCCGTGGTTGAGTCAGTAGTAGTATCTTACTTCGAACTCTTCCAGCTTACTTCTCCTTCATTTAGGGTGAAAATATACCTTGAGTTTGGCTTGCTATTAACAATGTCAAACTGAAAACTCAAGTCCGTGTATACCTCAACTTGGAGGCTACCTTCTCCGTATACCGGTAAAAGATCCTTAGTCCTTCTCAAGTACTTAAGGATACACTTTACTGCCTTCTAGTGTTTCAAACATGGATGCGCCTGATACCTACTCGTGATAGTTACAGCATGCGCTATATCAGGCCTGGTACATAACATAGCATACATGATAGACCCTATTATTGAGCCATAAGGTATTTTATCCATGTCTGCCTTTTCTTCAGGAGTCTTTGGGGACATACTCCTAGAAAGTGAGATTCTATATCTGATCGGTATGAGACCTCTTTTGAAATTCTTCATGCTAAACCTTTTGACAATGGAGTCTATGTACGTGGATTGGGACAAGCCAAGCATCCTTTTGGATCTATCTCTATGATCCAGATCCCCAAAATATAGGATGCTTCCCCTAAGTCTTTCACGGAGAAGTTTCTGCATAGTCAAGCCTTTACTATGGAGAGCATTCCTACATCATTCCCAATGATTAGAATGTCATCCACATATAGTACCAAGAAGGTGATAGTGCTCTCACTTACCTTCTTGTACACACAAGGCTCATCTTCATTCTTAACGAAGTCATAAGATTTGATCACCTCATCAAATCTTATGTTCTAACTTCGGAAAGCTTGCTTTAATCTATAAATGGATCTAAGTAACCTGCACACTTTATATGGACTCTCTTTGGATATGAATCCCTCTAGCTATATCATATACACCTCCTCATCGAAGTTGCCATTGAAGAATACCGTTTTAACATCCATCTACCGGATATCATAGTCATAGTGTATTGCAATGGCCAAAATAATTCTAATGGACTTAAGCATGACTACAGGTAAAAAGATTTCGTCATAGTTAACTCATTGTCTTTGACGATATCCTTTAGCTACCAGCCTTGCTTTATAGTTCTCTACCTGTCCATCTACTCCAATCTTTTTCTTGAAGATCCATTTGCAGCCGATGGGTATAATATCCTTAGTGCATCCACAAGGTTCCAAACCTTATTAGAATACATGGAATCCATCTCAGAATTTATAGCTTCTTGTCACTTCTTGGAGTCTATACTCATAATAGCCTCCTCATAGGTCTGAGGATCAACATCCTGAGAGTCATCTCCACTGATATGTTCCACATATCTTTTAGGAGGGTGAGATACTCTACTAGACCTACGCAAAGTTGAAACTTGTGTGTTAGATAACTGAACAGACTCGGGCTTTGGAATGGTGCTTGAGCTAGGTCCTCCAACCTCGCTCAATTATATCTTACTCCCACTGTTTCCATCAAGAATGTGTTCCTTCTCAAGGAACACGGCTCTCTTGGCAACAAAGACCTTTTGGACTTCAGGATGATAAAAATAATACACACAAGTTTCCTTTGGGTATCCCACGAATGTACACCATTTTGTCCTTGATTCCAACTTATCAAGGTTGTAACTTCTAACGTAGGCAGGACAGCTCCAAATCTGAACAATCTTAAGATCAGACTTCTTTCCTTTCTATATCTTGTATGGCGTAGACACTACCAACTTTGATAAAACTCTATTCAGAAGATAAGCTGCGGTCTCTAGGGCGTACCCCCAGAATGAGATGGGTAGGTCAGCGAAACTCATCATGGACTACACCATGTCTAACAGTGTGATTCCTCCTTTCTGATATACTATTGAGCTTAGGTGTATAAGGAGGTGTCCATTGGGATAGAGTGTCATTGTTCTTGAGGAAATGGGTGAACTCCGTACTCAAATACTCTCCTCCTCGATCTGATTGAAGAGTCTTAATACTCTTTCCAATTTGGTTCTCCACCTCATTCTTATATTCCCTCAATTTCTTAAATGCATACATCACTATGTATGAGTTCCAATAACTCAGTGGTTCTCTCTTCAATTCCACTAAAAGGAGAGTTGGTCATCTTCCCACGAAGGCAAGGTTTGCAAGTTGCATATGACTCATAGTCAAATGGATCTAAGTATCCATCTTTCAGCAACTTTTGAATCCTTATTTCATGTATATGACCTAGCCTACAATTTCATAGGTATGCATTATTCACCTCATCTCTTTTTCTCTTAGATATATTTATATTCATGATATGCGGAGAAGTGTCTAATATATATAAGCCATTTATAAGGTTCCCTTTAGTGATGATCTCATCATCCATAATTATTGAACAACTATTGTTCTCAAAAACTAATTTATATCCATTAATTATCAATCAAAAGATGGAAATAATATTTTTGATAATAGAGGGAACAAAATAGTGTTGAATCTTGGATTTTGATAATGAAATCAATTAATGGATTATTGATCTAACAGGATTGTTAGAAGTTGATTGATATAGGATTAATTATGACAGAAGAATTATTACAATTAGGATTAGCTAAAGTCAAGTCCATGCATCAAGTCGATGTAGTTGGGAACTTGCCAGGAATGCGTCAGAAGCTCGCCGAGGGTATCAGGAGCTTACTAGGATGGCGCGAGGGAGTTCACTAGAAGAAGATCAAGACTCACTGGAAAATTATCGGGGGTAGCCGAAAAGCTTGTCGGAGTTTAGATGGTCCTGTAATGGATATTTTGATAATTTTGATTCTATTTAATTAAGTCATAATTAGCATCGTGTAGGGCTAACTATGACATGATCAATGGAGTTACGACCAGATAATGGACCAAGATCAAGCTTAGGCATCTGGCAAAGTTCGGACGATGAGATGGGATCTCGCCGGTGTTTGCTAGGAGATTTACCGAAGGGATTAGGAAGCTCGCTGGGAACTCAAAAGGAGATTGTCAGGAAGAAGACCAGAGGACCTGCCATAAGAATGTCAGAGACTACTGAATTATGCGGGAGTTAGATCTTATTTAAGCTTAATTGGTCATTAAGTGTTGTAATCATTGAGTCGTAATTAGAGTTTGAGTCATAAATAAATTGAATTTAGAAGAAATCTAAATCAACTCAATAAGGCAAATGGGTCCACTATAGGGTTTGGTTGATCTCAGGTTGAGTTCAACTAGTTGACCAAGGGTGTGGTCAACTGATAGTTTAAGTCGGATTTAGAAAAGTGGAGGGAACCACTTTTCCAGAGAATCCGACGAGAAAATCGATGGTAAGCGACGGTTGGACTGCCCATACCATAGAATCCGAGCGATGGCTAGTAGCTTTTGGTGGGTAAACCGCTCGTACCATAGAATTCGGGTAGCAACTAGCATTTTTGGCGAGTAAACCACCTAGGTCAACGGGTGAACTGCCCGTACCCAGATTTTCTGGATACGGTTGGATTTTGGCTCTAGTTTTGAAGCTAATTTTGGGCCTATAAATATCTTAAGTTTTCTTACATTCAAAACAACTATTCTATTGATTATATTCTGAGAAAATATTATGTGAGAATTATAAGAAAAAGAAAAGGTGTAAGGAAGAGAGCTTAGAGTTGTAAATCTAGTCTCCCTTGTAAGCTTAAGAGTTTGATCTTCACCCAAAGAATATTGGTAGTGGATGCTGGTGTGCCTCAAGAAGGAGGACTTAGGAGTGGACGTAGGCCTTTGGCGTCGAACCACTATAAAAATTTTGAGTGGTTCTTTGCTTTCATTGATTGCATATTTCCTATATTAAAGCTTCCAATTTAACTTATCTCTTAGAAAGCAAAGTTATCACAATAAGTTCTTTACTTTAAACGTTGCTTATCTTTCC
Source organism: Ensete glaucum (assembly GCA_021527575.1). NCBI lineage: Eukaryota > Viridiplantae > Streptophyta > Magnoliopsida > Zingiberales > Musaceae > Ensete > Ensete glaucum. The sequence continues at coordinate 21,508,928 of CM038559.1, forward strand.
GGTTTGATTATTAACTTAGCAACTTTTCTTTGTCCACTCAATTATTTCACTAAGAACAAAGAGCTTTGGTTTTCCTATCTTGGTTTAATCGGAAATATTTTATTTAGAAAGAAAATTTATACTTGCACTAATTCACCCCCCTCCCAATAGGGTGACCTCCCCAATAGCAACTGCATCAACTCTTGCTCCATTAACGCATATGGCGGCCATCTATTTCGTGCTACTTCAACAAGAGCGATTGAACCATGAAGCACAGAGGACTAGGGTCACTCCCTGACTAGAAATATCAAAGCCTTCAGCCCCCTCTACTATCATCTAAGCCCCCGCACCCAAAAAGTTGACAAGAGAAGAGCTTCGGGAGTGATCTGCGAAGGGTTTGTGTTGGCACTACGACGAGCCATGGAGCCACGAATATCACTACAAGAAGGGGCGACTTCTCATGATTAAACCAATAAAAGAAGTCATTGAACCATCAGAAGAGAGCCTCAAATATGAAGAAGTTGTAGAAGAAGAGCTCCAACCGACCGACTTTACGATAAACACACTAGCCGACTACTCTAATCTGTAAATGATGAAAGTTGGAGGCCTTCTCAAACAGCAACTGATCACTATTCTTATCGACACGAGCAGCATGAATAATTTCCTAAATATTAAGGTTGCTACTTGTATGGCACTCCACATTAAAGGTTGCGACAAGTTGATGTATAGGTTGCCGACGGTCGAATCCTAAAATGCGACCAAAGGTGCTCATGGGTAAAACTGTTACTACAAGACCAAGAGATCATTGCTGACTTCTTCCTCCTACCTATTGATGATTATGAAGCCGTGCTTGGCATAGAGTGGCTAATGACACTAGGTGGCATCTCCTAGAATCTTTCTAAATTGATTATGAAATTCTATTACAAAGCCGATAGGTCACAGTACACGGTAAGCGCGGAAGCCACATATCCATCGTTTCAATGCAACGAATTGAGAAAGTCCTGTACAAGGCCTTTCCAGCAGCAACTAAAGGAGAAAATATGAAAATTAAAAAATATGAAAATTTTCACTTAGACAAGTGCCCCCTTAGGTTAGGACTTTGATCCCTATTTAAGATGTAGCCGCTCCCCTCTTTTAATCAAGCAATTATCATCTTCAATTCAGACTTTGTGCTGAGTCTAGGAGGGAGGAACCCCTATAGCGTTCCAAAGGTTGACCCCCCTCAAGGATCAAAATCTATAGGGCTCCTTCTGGGGTCTTATCATCTGGTATCAGAGCAGCGATCTTGCTACCCCTATAGCTGTCATCCACGCCTCCACGTTCCCAAGCAATTCCCACAATTGCTACGACATGTGCCTCCACCTTCCACCCCACGCATAGATCAAATCAATCTACCGCTATACCCTGCGTTTGATCTAGAATTTTGGTATATTTTTATAACCCACACCTCTTCAATATTTACCGTTGCAAACATTATCATCATTCCGAAGGCGAAATGCTGTAGAAATTTTTAGCCAATTATTGCTTCTTGAAACTAAACTTTTAATCATCCTTTTTGGCTGAAACTTTTATACAATTTCGTAGATTGTCTTAGCTTTCATCTAAGACTGATCTTGTGAAAAAATTCCTTCTAGATCTGGACTTATAGTACTGCGATTCTTCATTACATAGTACTAAAATTGTACAATGCTGAATCTGCCTTTCGTCGATTGGCCTCTTGAAATTGAACTTTTGTTTATCCTTTTTGGCTGAAATCTTTACACAATTCTCAAGATCAAGTTGGCTTTCATTGAATTTGATTTCATGACAAAACTCCTTCTGGAACCTATTTTCTTGTATGATCTTTCACCATCATGCAGTTCTGAAATTTTATGATGAAGGAATTGGCCTTGCATCTTTTGCCCTATTTTCCTACTGTTATGCTGCCAAAACTTCGTCAAAATTTCTACTGGTATTGACAACATCTAAACCAAGGGTTTTTGTATAATTTTCTTAAACTTTCCCTTGGAATTTATGTTAAGAAATCATCATTTCTCTGATGCAAAAATTGGTTCAGCAGGACAGCACATCGCAGCACTTCTTTTCACCAAATTCTATCATATTTGAGTGTTATTTTTTGTGAAATTTTAGACTCTCCTTTTATCATCACCAAACCCTACCATCCTCACTAAAAACTCTTCTAAATATTACCCTAAACTGAATCCAAACAGCCCCTAAATTAGCCACCCAAATCAGCCTACTTCCTTATCGATCCACTTACTTTTTTAAAAAACTTTCCTTGCCGAGACACCTACCTTTGCTGCCATCTATCCTAGATCTAAAATTTATTTTCCTAAACTTTATCTACTACCATCATAGCCCTAAAACCACACCAATTCACAGCCTAAACTCCACAAAATTGTAGCCCTAAATAGCAATCTACTTCTACCAAAATAGATCTACCTTCCAACCGGCCATCTCTTCTCCAAAATTCCCATGCCACTAACCCGACAATAGAAAAAAGACCTCAATATTATAGATCTTGAGGCATATACTATGGCATCAGAGAAGGCTATCGATGCAAAGCTTGAAGCCTTTGGAAACCACATAGAAGAGAAGATGTGATCCCTTTCGTCAAATTTAGTATTGACCGATTGCCGAACCCAAGGAAATCATAACATGGACAAACTTTAGATCAACGAGATGATCCTCAAGAACATGGCCACATCACCTCTGATCTTAATAATCCATGCATGAAGGTTGACTTCCCTAGATGGGAAGAAGGAGACCTGATCAGGTGGATCTCATGCGCGAAGCACTATTTTCATTTCTACCGAACCGTCGACGCCACACGGGTGGAGATTGCTGCCATCCACCTCGAGGGAGATGTTATTCAGTGGTTTAATTGGTTTAAGCACACCCATGGAGTACTCTCTTGGCAGTGATTCAATGAAGGACTACTAGACCGCTTCGGACCAACCGATTTCAATAACATCGACGGACAATTGGTAAAGATTCATCAAACTGCTATAATACAAGAATACCAAACAAAGTTTATGTGTTTATCTAACCAAACTGGGAATTGGTCTAAGAAATAACTTTTAGGTACTTTTATCGAGTGCCTAAGGCTGGAGATCCGAGAAGTAAAGGTGCGGCAACTGTACACTCTTATGGCGGCCATTTCCTTCGTGCGTATCTAAGAAGAACAATTGAACTATGAGGTACGAAGGACAAAGTTCGCTCCCCGACTAGCCATGCCGGGGCCTACTGCCCCCTCTACTGTGATGCAAGCCCCTGCACCAAAAAAGTTGACAAGAGATGAGCTTCACGAACGATCGGCCAAGGAGTTGTGTTAGCACTATGACGAACCGTGGAGCCGCGAACATCACTACAAAAAGGGCTGGCTCCTCGTGATTGAACTAGTGGAGGATGAGGACAATGAAACATCTGAAGAAGCCCTTGAACCTAAAGAAGAAGCCATGGAGGAAGAGTCCCAACCGGCCAACTACGCAGTGCATGCATTGGCCGACTATTCCAACCCACAGATGATGAAAGTTGGAGGACTTCTAAAATAGCAACTCATCACCGTTCTCATTGACATGGGCAGCACCAATAACTTTCTCAATAGTAAGGTTGTTGCATGTTTGACACTTTAAATTGAAGGTTGCAACGAGTTTGACATAAAGGTCGTCGACGATCGAATCTTTAATTGCGACTAATGGTGCCCACGAGTGAAACTACTCCTCCAAGACCAAGAAGTGGTAGCTGATTTCTTCCTCCTACCCATCAATAATTATGAAGCCGTACTCAGGATCGAATGGCTCACAACACTAGGTGATATCTCTTGAAATTTCCACCGTTTCGTCGCAACAAATGAAGAAAGTTGTACAAAAAGCTTATGGTGGATTCTTAATGTATATTTAGCAGCCATCTATGGGGGAGAACATACAAAACTCTGATCCTAAGCTTGCCCTTTACCTGAACAAATTCGTGGATGTTTTCTTAGAGCCGCTCGGGTTGCCCCTTAATCGGTCGCATGACCACTACATTCCTATTTTGCCATGCAAACCTCTAGCAAATTTGTGATCATACCACTATCATCATTTGTAGAAGGATGGGATCGAGAACATTGCTAAAGAGATGCTTAACACTGGGGTGATTCGATCGAGCTACAGCCCTTACTCCTCACCAATGTTGTTAGTGCGTAAGAAAGATAGTACGTGGTGGATGTGTATTGACTACCAGGCTCTAAACGCCATCATCGTCAAGGATAAATATCTTATCTCATTCGTAGATGAACTATTGGATGAATTAAAAGGAGCTCGAGTCCTCACTAAATTGGATCTCCGATCTGGATACCATCATATTCGGGTATGCACTGAAGATATTATGAAAACTACATTCCGCACACATAATAGCCACTACGAGTTTCTGGTAATGCCTTTTGGACTTACGAATGCTCTTTCGAATTTTCAAAGCCTGATGAATGACATCTTCCAGAGTTTTCTATGCAAGCTCGTATTGGTATTCTTTGATGATATTCTCATTTATAGCCCTATGCTTGATATATATTTTCAGCACTTATTAACTATTCTAACGATTATTCGAGAGAATACTCCTTATGTTAAACAGTCAAAGTATAGCTTCTTACAGCATAAATTAGAGTATCTTATGCATATTATATTAGAGGATGGCATGGCGGTGGACCCGACAATGATCGAGAAAATGCAAGGATGGCCGAGACCTACAAACATAGAATCATTATGCGGTTTCGTTGGACTCACGAGCTACTACCACAATTTTGTGAAAGATTATGGCAAGATAAGTGTCCCGCTCACATCCTTACTAAAGAAAGACTCCTTCTTATGGTCGGATAAAGCCTCCGCAGCCTTCAAACGACTCAAGGTAGCCATGACAATGACGTCGGTCCTAGCGCTGCCCGATTTCAACCGCACTTTGGTCATTGAGGCCGATGCATCAAGAGTTAAAATTTGGGCTATTTTTATGTAAGATGGTTGACTCCTAATTTACACTAAGGCTTTCCCTATACTTCATACAAGGTTTTTACAGAAGATACTAATTACTATCAAATTTAAAATATAGTTAGATACAGGTCCATGGCACGAAAGAGGAGTTAAACTAGAAGAATTACAATCCATGCTCACGCCAGATTGGGCTCTCATCATCTTGAACCATACCAGAGGATAGTCACCATTCCAAAAGAAAGATTGGTTATCACTAAAGACTATCTATGTGGTAGCCCATGCAAGGAAGAAACTTCTCTCTAACAAATGTCAGAGTAGAAGAAAGTTTCCTAAGAAAATCAAGTCTCCCTTCATCTCCAGCTCCACCAGCATGAAATTCAAGCCTCAAGAAAGTAGTCTCCCTATTTCATTGGGCCTTGTAAAATTGGGAATCATATTAGGACCCCAACCTGGAGATTAGATTCGTACACCATATCAAAACTACAGTTGATCCTCCAAGTATCCCACCTTAAATGAAAATTTAAAGATGACGACTTAGCTTAAGTTCTTCCAACTGACACCTAAGTTGATGAGGAGCTGAAGACCCGGTTCCCTGAGTTCATGGAACTTCAGCCTTGAGGATAAGGCTGATTTTAAGAGGGCGTGTTTGATAGGACTCCAGTAGATTTGAGCCCTAATCTCCCTAGAAGTAGTCAATAAAACCCTGCTAGATTGTAATAAACATACTCCTATCTTATAAAGGAGTATAGCTAGGGTTTAGATTAGCCCTTAGGGCTTAGTAGTCGTCGCCCCCCTTACTCAGCAAGTCGGCCATGGGTTCCCCCTACTTAGGTTGGCTATAGAGCCAACCTAGCTGCCCCTTGTTTCTATTAAGGCAGAATGGCTATAGGAGAGGCAAAAGGGTAATTTCACTTAGACAAGTGGCCCCTTAGGCTAGGACTTTGATCCCTATTTAAGATGTAGTTGCCCCCTCTTTTAATCAAGCAATTATCATCTTCAATTCAGCCTTTGTGCCGAGTCTAGGAGGGAGGAACCCCTATAGCGTTCCAAGGGTTGATCCCCCTCAAGGATCAAAATCTATATGGCTCCTTCTGGGGTCTTATCAATCCTCCTCAATGATCAAAATCTATAGGGCTCCTTCTGGGGTCTTATCATCTAGTATCAGAGCAGTCATCTTGCTGCCCCTGTAGCCATCTCAGCCGCCTCCACCTTCCCAAGTAATTCTCACAATTGCTACAACACGCGCCTTCACCTTTCACCCCAGTAGCAGATCAAATCAGTCTACCACTGCCCCCTGCATTTGATCTAGAATTTTAGTATATTTTTATCATTTACACCTCTTCAATACTGCAAGATTCCTTACTTTACATGTTGAAAACTTTTTTCAAATTTTATCCGCTGTAAATTTTGTTCATTGCAAACGTTATCATCATTGCAAAGGGGAAACACTGCAGAAATTTTTAACCAATTGTTGCTTCTTGAAACTAAACTTTAGTTTGTCCTTTTCGGCTGAAACTTTTACATAATTTCATAAGTCATCTTAGCTTTCATTTAAAATTAATCTCATGAAAAAACTCCTTCTGGATCTGGACTTATAACACTAGGATTATTTATTATATAGTACTAAAATTTTACAATGCATAATCTGCCTTACATATATTGGCCTCTTTAAACTAAACTTTTGTTCATCCTTTTTTGCTGAAATTTTTATACAATTCTCAATATCAAGTTGGATTTCATTTGAAATTAGTTTCATGAAAAAACTCCTTCTAAACTGGTTTTCTTGTATGATCTTTCACCATCACGCAATTCTGGAATTTTATGATGAAGGAATTGGCCTTGCATCTTTTGCCTTATTTTCCTACCATTATGCTGCCAAAATTTCACCAAAATTCCTACTGTCATTGACAACATCTAAACCAAGGGTTTCTGTATAATTTCCTTAAGCTTGCCCCTGGAATTTATGTTGAGAAATCATCGTTTCTCCAATGCAAAAACTAGTTCAGCAGGACAATATATCACAGCACATCTTTTCACCGAATTCTCTCAGATTTGAGTGATATTTTTTGTGGGATTTCAGACTCTTCTTTCCTTATCACCGAACCTACCATTCTCACCAAAATCCCTTCTAAATATTATCCTAAACTATATCCAAACAGCCCCCAAATCAGCCACCCAAATCAGCCTACTTCCTTATCGATCCACTTACTTTTTTAGAAAACTTTCCTTATTGAGACACCTACCTTTGATGTCATCTATCCTAGATCTAAAACCTATTTTTCTAACCTTCATCTACTACTATCACAGCCCTAAAACCATACCAATTTGCAGCTTAAACTCCATAAAATTGTAGCCCCAAATCTGCCCTAAACCATAGCCTACTTTTGCCCAAACTAATCCACCTTCCAACCAGCCAACCCTTCTCCAAAATTCCCATGCCACTAACCTGACAATAGAAAAAATATCTCAATATTATAGATCTTGAGGTGTATACTATGGCATTGGAGGAGGCTATCAATGTAAAGCTTGAAGCCTTTGAAAACTGTGTGGAAGAGAAGATGCGATCCTTATTCGCCGAATTCAGCATAGGCCGACCATCAAGCCCGAGGAAGTCATACCATGGAGAGACTTTAGAATGGTGAGACAATCCTCAAGAGCATGGACACATCACCTCTAATCCCAATAATCTATGTATGAAGGTTGACTTCCTAAGATGGGAAGAAGGAGACCCGATCGAATAGAGCTCACACATGGAGCGCTATTTTTGGTTCCACTGAACCGCTAATGTCACACGGGTGGAGATCATTGCCATACACCTCAAGGGAGATTCTATTCAATGGTTCAATTGGTTTGAACACACCCATGGAGGACTCTCTTAGTAGCGGTTTAAGGAAGGGCTTCTAAACCACTTTGGTCAGACCGATTTCGATAATATCAACGGACAATTGATAAAGATTCGTCAAACTTCTACAATACAAGATTACCAAACAAGGTTTGAGCGTTTATCTAACCAAACAAAAGATTGGTCTAAGAAACAACTTTTAGGTACTTTCATTGAGGGCCTCAAGCCAGAAATCCGAGGAGAAGTCAAAGCACGGCAACCGTACACCCTTATGGCGGTAATTTCCTTCATGTGTATCCAGGAAGAACGATTGAACCATGAGGCATGAAGGACAAGGGTCACTCCCCGACCAGCCATGTCGATGCCTATTGCCCCTCTACTGCCATTCGAGCCCCCACACCAAAAAAATTGACAAGAGATGAGCTTCGTGAACAATCAGCCAAAGGATTGTATTAGCATTGCGACAAACCGTGGAGCCACAAACATTGCTACAAGAAGGGTCGGCTCCTCATGATTGAACTAGTGGAGGATGAGGACAATGAAACATCTAAAGAAGGCCTCGAACTCAAAGAGAAAGCTACAGAGGAAGAGCCCCAACTAGCTGACTACGCAGTGCATGCGTTGGCCGGCTACTCCAATCCGCATACGATGAAATTTGGAAGACTTCTAAAGCAACAATCCATCACCAATTCTCATCAACATAGGTAGCACAAATAACTTCCTCAACAGTATGGTTGCTGCATGTTTAGCACTTCAAATCGAAGGTTGCAAGAAGTTCAACGTAAAGGTCGTCGACGTCCAAATTCTCAATTGCGACCAACGATGCCCGCGGGTGAAGCTACTCCTCCAAGACCAAGAAGTGGTAGCTAGTTTCTTTCTCCAACCCATCAATGATTATGAAGCCATGCTTGGGATCGAATGGCTCATAATCCTAGATGATATCTCCTGTAATTTTTCTAAATTAATTATGAAATTCTATTGCAAAGGAAGATAAATCACATTACGAGGCAAGTGCAGGAGCCATATCTCCACCGTTTCGATGCAATGGATGGAGAAAGTCTTGCACAAAGTGCATAGGGGATTTTGATGCATATCTAGTAGCCATCTAAGGAGGAGAATATACAAATTTCAGATCCTAAGCTTGTCCTCTTGTTGGATGAATTCGCGGATGTTTGTACGGAGTCGTGCGGGCTACCCCCTAACCGACAATATGACCACCGTATTCCTATTCTGTCGGGCAAACCTCTAGCAAATTTGCATCCGTATCACTACCCTCACTTGCATAAGGATGAGATCGAGAATATCGTTAAAAAGATGCTTGACACCGAGGTAATTCAACTGAGTTGCAGCCCTTATTCTTCACCGGTGTTGCTAGTGCGCAAAAAATACGACACAAGGTGGATGTGCATTGATTATCGGGCCTTGAACGCTATCACCATCAAGGACAAATATCCTATACCCATCATAGATGAGCTCTTGGATGAATTAAAGGAGCCCGAGTCTTTCACTAAACTGGATCTCCATTCCGGTTATCACTAGATTCGGGTATGCACTGAAGATATTCTGAAAACTACATTCCGCACATATAACGGCCACTACGAGTTTCTGATAATGCCTTTCAAACTTGCAAATGCTCCTTCTACTTTCCAAAGCCTGATGAATGACATCTTCCAGAGTTTTCTTTGTAAGTTTGTATTAGTGTTCTTTGATGATATCCTCATTTATAGCCCTACGCTTGATATACATTTTCAGCACTTACGAACTGTTCTAACAATTCTCCAGGAGAATACTCTTTATGTGAAACAATCAAAGTGCAGTTTCTTACAGCGTAAAGTGGAGTATCTTGGGCATATTATATCAAAGGATGGAGTAGAGGTAGACCCGACGAAGATCGAGGCAATGCAAGGATGGTCGAAACCTACAAACATAAAATCGTTGTGTGGCTTCCTTGGACTCACAGGCTACTACCAGAAATTCATGAAATATTAATGCAAGATCAGTGCCCCCCTCACATCCCTACTAAAGAAAGACTCCTTATAGTTGGAATAAGCTTCTATAGCCTTTGAATGACTCAAGGCCGCCATGACGATGACGCTGGTCCTAGTGTTGCCTGATTTTAGCCGCACCTTTGTGATCGAGGCCGACACATCCAGAGTTGGGATTGGAGCTATTCTGATGCAAGATGGCCAACTCTCACCTACACCAGTAAGGCTTTGTCTCTCTCACACTTGAAAATATCAGTATATAATAAAGAAATATTTGTCATTGTATATGTCGTCACAAAGTGGAGACCTTACATGGTCGGTCGGCGCTTCCAAATTAAGATTGACCACCAAAGTCTTAAGTATTTTTTAAAGCAGAAAATATCTTCCTTGGAGCAACAACATTAGGTAACTAAACTTCTCAGCTTTGATTATGAAATTACTTATCGAAAAGGAAAAGAGAATATTATTGCAGATGCTCTATCTCGGCTCCCAGGCAAGCAGAAATTTCAGCCATCTCCCTTCCCACCACTGACTTCCTCGAATACATTAGGGAGGAGTGGAAGAATGATCCAGAAATTCAAAGCATCATAGAAAAATTGGAGAAGGATCCAGATTCCGTAAGACACTACACATGGGACTCAAAGGACTTACACTATAAAGACCGAATTGTTATTATTCCTTCTTCTCCTTACATTCAAGTTGTTTTGCATGAAATGCACTCTTCACCTTCAACAGGGCACTCTGGATTTCTGAGGACTTATAAAAGGGTGAAGTAAAACTTCTTCTGGAAGGACATAAAAAAATCAATTTAGGACTATGTATCCAAATGTGATGTATGCCAGTGGCATAAAGGAGAAACAATGGCAAGTCCCGGTAAACTACAGCCGCTACCTATACCAGATTTGACTTGGATGGAATCTCCATGGATTTTGTTGAAGAACTGTCACTATCTCAAGTTAAAAGCATGGTCCTTGTGGTGGTAGATCGCGTAACTAAGTATGCTCATTTTTATGCTATGAGACATCCCTATATTGCTACTACTATTGCCCAGATTTTTGTGAAAAATATTATGAAATTGCATGGGATGCCAAGGTCGATAGTAAACGACCATGACAAGGTGTTTATAAGTAAATTTTAGACCGAGCTCTTCCATCTACAAGGCACCCAATTGAAGATGAGCACAACCTATCATCTATAAACAGACAGCCAAACTGAAGTGGTGAATAGATGCCTCGAGACTTACTTATGATGCTTCACTAATGACCGACCCAAAGAGTGGACAAGGTGGCTTCCTGGGCCGAATGGTGGTACAATACAACTTTTCATTCGTTGACTAAATGTACACCTTACGAGGCACTGTATGGTCGATCCCCCCTGTAATTCCCAGATATATACTTGGTTCGACTAAAGTGGATCAGGACAACCAAGACCTAATTAATAGGGATAAACTGCTACAGCTGCTGAAGAATAACCTAACCCACATGAAGTAACAAGCAGACAATCACCGGAGTGAGCGAGAATTTTTAGTAGGAGATTGGGTTTACCTCTGCCTACAACCATATAAGCAACTATCCATCAACACTAGAGCATCGATGAAACTATCTCCATAATTTTATGGACCATATCAGATTCTGGAACGCATTGGGGCAGTGGCGTACCGACTTAAACTTCCAGATGATGCCAAAATTCATCCCATCTTCCACGTATCCCTATTGAAGCCAAAATTGGGTGAACATGAACTGGCTCAGACTCAGCTACCGAGCACTATAATTGAAGGTGAAATCTAAGCCCAAGTTGAAGCATTATGATATGCCGACAAAGCCCCTCCACCGAAGTACTTATGAAGTGGAATAACTTACCATTTGAAGATGCAACATAGGAGTCACACAAAGAGCTGAAGACCCAGTTCCCAGAGTTTATGGATCCTCAGCCTTGAGAACAAGGCTGATTCTGAGAGGGCGGACTTGATAAGACTCCAACTGGGTTGAGTCCTAATCATTTCAGTATAAGTCAATAAAAACTCTGCTAGATGGTAATAAGGCCTCTCTTATCTTATAAAAGAGTATGGCCAAGGCTTGGATTAGCCCTTAGGGCTTAGTATTCACTGCCCCTTTACTGGGCAAGTTAGCTAGGGTTTCCCCCTGCTTAGGTCGGCAATAGAGCCAACCTAGCTGACCCTTATTCCTATTAAGGCAGGATGGCTATAGGAAAGGCAAAAGGGTAATTCCACTTAGATAAGTGCCCCCTTAGGCTAGGACTTTGATCTCTATTTAAGATGTAGGCGCACACCACCCACCCACCCCACCCCACCCCGCCCTCCTTCTCCTCCTCCTTTTAATCAAGCAATTATCATCTTTAATTCAGCCTTTATGCCAAGTCTAGGAGGGAGGAACCCCTATTGCGTTCCAAGGGTTGATCCCCCTTAAGGATCAAAATCTATAGGGCTCCTTTTGGGGTCTTATCAATCGGCTTCCTCAAGGACATTAGAGAGGAATGGAAGAAGGATCTAGGGACCAGCAACATCATAGAAAAAAAATAGAGAATGATTCAAGCGCAATAGCCCACTACATTTGGGATTCGAGGGATCTTCGCTACAAAGGTCGCATTGTGCATATACCCGACTCTCCTTACATCAAAGTCATCCTACATGAAATACACTCTACACCTTTGGCATGGCACTCTAGATTTTTGAGAACCTACAAAAAAGTGAAGCAAAATTTTTATTGGAGATGGATCAAAAAATTTATTTCTGAATATGTAGTACAATGTGATATATGCCAACAACAAAAGGGTGAAACGGTGGCAAGTCCGAGGAAGCTATAACCTCTACCTATACTTGACTCAATATAGATCAAAATATCCATGGATTTCATTAAGAACCTACGACCTTCCCAAGGTAAAAGCACAATCCTCGTGGTGGTTGAATGATTTATGAAATATACTCATTCCTATATTGTGCGACATCCCTACACTACTGCTAGTATTGCTCAGATTTTCATTGAAAATATTATTAAACTACATGGGATGCCAAGGTCCATTGTGAGTGATTGTGACAATATATTCATAAGTAAGTTTTGGATCGAGTTATTTCAACTGTAGGGCACCAAACTCAAGATGAGCACAGCCTACCACCCCAGACCAACAACTAAACAGAGGTAGTAAATAAGTGTCTGGAGATATACCTTTGGTACTTCGCTAGTGATTGGCCAAAGGAGTGGACGAAGTGACTCCCTTAGGCTGAATGGTGGTACAATAGAATATATCATCTATCTACAAAATATGCCTTATATGAGACATTGTATAGTAAACTGGCCCTTGTGATTCTAAAGTATGTAATTGGTGTGGCTAAAGTGGATCAGGTCGACCAAAATTTAATTGATAGGGATAAACTATTACAGATAATATCTCTACTGCTCAAGCTAGAATTAAGCAACAAGCCAACACCAATCGAAGCAAAAGGGAGTTTTTAGTAGGAGATTCGGTTTATCTTCGCCTGTAGCCGTACAAGCAACTATCCATCAACACATGAGCCTCAATGAAGCTATCTCCTCATTTTTATAAGCCTTATTAAATCACAAAGCATATTAGAGCTATGGCATATAAACTTAAATTGCCCGAGGATGCCAACATTCACCCTGTCTTCCACGTATCTTACCTGAAGCCTAAGTTGAGAGAATATGAGTCAACCTAGACTCAACAGCCAAACAACAATGAGTTGTGATGCGTCACCAATGTCCCTCTACTACAGTACTGGTGCATTGGAATTTACCTCTTGAAGATGCCACAAGAGAATCATATGAGGAGCTGAAGACTCAATTTTCTGAGTTTATAGAACCTCAGCCTTGAGGACAAGGCTGATTTGAAGTGGACAAGCTTGATAGGACCCCAACAGGGTTGTGTCCTACTCAACCAAGTAGTAGTGATCGGACTCTAACAGGGTTAAGTCCTAATCATCTTAGTCAATAAAAATCCTATTAGATTGTAATAAAGCTACTCCTATCTTATCAAGGAGTATGGCTAGGGTCTAGATTAGCCCTTAGGGCTTAGTAGTCGCACACCCTTTACTAGGTTGGTCTGCAAGGGTTTCCCCTGCTTAGGTCGGCTATAGAGCCACTTAGTCGCCTCCTGTTCCTATTAAGGTAGGTTGGTTATAGAAGGGGAAAAGGGATAATCCTACTTAGGTAAGCACCCCCTTAGGCTAGGGTTTTGATCCCTATTTAAAGATGTAGCTGCCCCCCATCCTGAATCAAGCAATTATCAATTTTATTTCAGCCTTGTGTCGAATCTAGGAGGGAGGAACCCCTATAGCATTCCAAGGGTTAATCCCCTAAAAGGTCAAAATCTATAGAGCTCCTTCTGAGGTTCTATTATCTGGTATTAGAGCAGTGTTCCTCCTGCCCTGTAGCCATCATCTACGCCTCCATCTTCTAAGCAATTCTCACAATTATTTTTTGACGACGCCTCCATCCACCGTCACCCATCAAGCCAGAAATCCATCTATCTGTTATCGCCCCCTGCGAGATCTGAAAATCTGGTATTTTTTATTAGGAAACCTCAGCGGGTGATCACATGCACAGTGAAAATCAAAACAAAAATCGATTTCCCACGTAGATCAAATCATCGTGCAAAAGATTGGGGTCGCGAGAAAACCACAAAAACCAAAAAAATCGCGATATATGAGAGATTGATTTTCACCTAAGGAGATCGTATATCCTTGTATTCCAGATCTGGATGGAGAAGATGAAGGAGGTCAAGTGTCCTCCTCTCTAGCGGTATCCACATGGTGGATCTCTACAGCGAAACTCCTCCAATCTGATCTTGTAACTCTTGCTCAGAGGAAGGGAGGAGAATAAGAGGTGGTAGCTAAAGCTGCAGCCTATCAACTATGAGTCTCCCCTCCTATTTATAAAGAGTCACCAAAAACCCTAGGGCTCCTACCTTAGTAGGTATTGGATCTCCATCCAATTACCCACTAACCTTGCATTATTAGATCTCTATCCAAAAATCTCCTTAGGCCTCTAATTGGGCCTTAATCAAGGAGCCCATCAACATAGGGTCTCATCTAGTGAAAATAGAGGCTAATTGGATCTTCATCCAATCCTTTATTCGCTGAAGCATCCACCATATATGTGTGACCCTCTAGGCCCGATACCGAGCTGACCGTAAATCGCTCCCATCATAACTCCTTATGATATAGTGAATTATTATCCTCATAATAATTCACTCGACTCATCGACTATGGACGTACTAGGTCACTACGCCATAGTCCCCACACGGCATAGGAGGATCGAATCTATCAAACCTGTCTGTCCATAATTACCATGTATCTACAATCCCTCATCTAAATAATATCCCAGAGACCATATATTGGATATGGTACTGTTAGGTCATATACGAAATCAGTTTATCTTGCTCTATTCGGATTCTACCGGAGAACTTCTCTCTTAATCCGAATGACCCTGGCAAGGGATTTATTTGAGCAAGCATATATGAGATATTCCTTTCGTGATACCAAGAGTGGATGATCCTCTATTGATACTCAATTACCTTCGTAAGGTTAGCTACCAATCCCGATAACCAGCTATACTAGATCTAGAACTTTCTAAACCTGTAAGTCTGACGTCAAAGAAAGGAGTACTCATACAAGACATCTTTGGTGTCTTAAGTCTAAGGACCAGATACATAACTGGGACTATGGAATCACTATCTAACATTATGTATCATTAACCATATAGCATTCTATAAGCGGATCAATCAGTGAACTCATTCTCTAATGAGCTCCTGTACTATATCCTTAGTGTCTCCACACGAGTGGCTATGAGACCAGCCACCTCCATCATATGGATGGGTATATAGCACACTAATCTATCTGGTTATCTTAATGTTCCTCTTGAGTAACCTATGACCGGGATTATTTAGGATCTGTGCTTAAAGGTGAATCGATCTCATTATCGTGATCTGATCACGATCTGATTCCTATTACACAGAACCAAGGACATCACAATATATATGTAACAAATAATATAATGTGAGAATATGTCAATATTAATTATAAATAAAAAAGATTACCTTCTAGGACTATTCCTAGACCTGTGAGTTTCTCAATCCACTCTATCATCTTTATGACATATTTCTCAACCGATGTCCCTTCTGTCATCGTAGCTTGAAAGAGTTTCTTAGATATCTCATATCTTTGAGTTCTTCCCTATTTCTCAAATAACTGGCGGAGATAAAGAATGATAGAATCTGCATCCATGCTCTCATGTTGCCTTTGTAACTCAGGAGTTATAGAGGCCAACATATAATATTTTGCCAACGTGGAATCATCTATATACTTCACATAGCGAGCGATTTCATCCTCACTTACCCCTTCTTCTGGCGTGGGCAGAATTATATCAAGGACATATATGATTTTCTCCATCGTGAGATTAATTCTCAAATTGCGGAGCCAATCTATATAGTTTGGACCAGTGAGGCGGTTGGCATCAAGTATGCCATGTAGGGGGTTTGTAAGCAACATGTTTTTGACAAAACAAGATATAGCAAAAATAAATAACATATAGATTTTACAGAAAATGCTAATTAAGATATGGACTTCTATCTAAATGTACTCCCACTATTTTCTTAGCGAATCACGTGACACCCTCGACACGTGAGACGAAAGTCTCCGGCAGACTCTTAGTGGGGATCGAGATCCAATTGGCATCTTAGTGCAACCTCAAGGGACTCGACCAATTACACTAAGCTCAAAAGGTAAGCAACTCTTGCCAATCACAACTCCTTGTAATTCTCATCAGGTTCGACCTCCGAATCATCATAGTCTCGAGGGACTCGACCAACCATGATATTCAGTTAAGTCATCACCATTGTTACAAGATGAGTCTGATTTGATGATATACCCTCGAGGGACTCAACTAAGCATACCATGTCCTCAGGTCACCGGTGACATCTCTATGTCATAGGTAAGAACTCGATCACGTAGATAGGTGAGCCTCGAGGGACTCGACCAACTCAACCTATGTCGTGGTTCAATTTCTTCCTATAAGGATGGAAGGCCACGTGGGTCAATCTTATTACCTCACGCTTACCGACTTAATATTATCGTAGGAGGGGTTTTGTTTCATATCAGTCTCCTAATATATCGTGTCACACATATACATATTTAATATATATCTACATCGCATGTAAATATATATATACATATATCTAGTAGGTGTATAACACATCATATATGCAAGCCACACTAGATAATCATGAGCCGTCACCTAATATGATTAAGCCCGAGCCAATGGGCCTAATCACTCACAATAGGATCTATGTGTGCATTGGCGCATCTCCATGCCCTGTGATTGTTGATCTCATTATCATCGATTTCGTCGGATCGTCGCATCACCATGTATCGTAATCTGCCGCCACGACATCGTGGGTCCCACTGTTACCTTCACGCTCCCACTGCGTCTCTCCATGTAATTACAAATAATTACAAGCACGCAAGCCCGACAATAAACGAGAAAAACGCAGGCTCGCAGACCCCAATAATAATAATAATCATAATTACACACATCACAACATATGACTCATGATCATCCATCCACATCATACATCACATGTACATCACATCATACATAGGATTACTAGCTATATATCATAATTAATTAAACTATTTAATTAATTATTCTTTTAAAAATCAGGATATACTCAGAATTTCCAGAATTATCAAGGGTATTTTTATAATTCTAGAATTCTATACACGAAATTTCTAGAATTATTGAGGGTATTTATGAAATTTTGTGCACGAGGACAGTCCTCGAAATTTTCTAAATTCATAGGGGTAGGATTATCCTTTTCTCCAAAGGATACCTTATCCCCTTCTACGCCGTCACCGTCGTTGTTGGTGGTGCTTCACTGCGGCCTTCTGCTAGCGCCACGCCCATGAGGCCCGCTCACCCAGTGGCCGCCTGGCATGGTCACCGCCCCCTTGCAGGGGGGCCTTAGCTGCAGTCGGCCTGGCCGTGGGTGGCCGACCTGACATGGGGGCTGGCCGCCCCTCCTCGCTGCCTTCACTGCGAAAACGTAGCATGAACACATAGAACATGTGATTCAATCTCATCACACGCAGTTTAAAACTAATCTTTTCCACGAAAATATTGGCTCTAATACCAATATTGGGAAACATCAACGGGTGCATCACATGCATAGTGAAAATCAAAACAAAAACCAGTTTCCTATGTAGATCAAATCGTCGTGCAAAAGACTGGGCTCACGAGAAAAATCACAAAAATCGAAAAAACTGCGATGTATGAGAGATTGATTTTTACCTAAGGAGATCATATATCCCTGTATTCCAGATCCGGATGGAGAAGATGAAGGAACTCAAGCGTCCTCCTCTCTAGCGGTATCGACACGATGGATCTCTACAACGAAACTCCTCCAATCTAATCTTGCAACTCTTGCTCAGAGGGAGGGAGGAGAATAGGAGGTGGTGGCTAAAACTGCAGCCTATCAACCATGAGTCTCCCCTCCTATTTATAAAGATCCACCAAAAACCCAAGGGCTCCTGCCCTAGTGGGAATTGGATCTTTATCCAATTACCCATAAACCTTGTATTATTAGATCTCTATCCAATAATCTCCTTAGGCCTCTAATTGGGCCGTAATCAAGGAGCCCATCAGCATAGGGTCTCATCTAATGAGAATAGGAGCTAATTGGATCTTCATCCAATCCTCTATTCATTGAAGCATCCATCATATGTGTGTGACCCTCTAGGCCCGATACTGAGCTAGTCGTGAGTCACTCCCATCAGAACTCTTTCTAATATACTAAATTATTATCCTCATAATAATTCATTTGACTTATCAACTATGGATGTACTAGACCACTACGCCATAGTCCCCAGACGGTACAGGGGGATCGAATCCGTTGGACCTGTCTGTCTATAGTTACTATGTACCTATAATCCCTCATCCAAATAATATCCCAGAGACCATATATTAGACATAGTACTGTTAGGTCACATACGGAATCAGTTTGTCTTGCTCTATTCGAATTATACCGGAGAACTCCTTCTCTCTCAATCAAAATGACCCTGGCCAGGGATTTGTTTGAGCAAGCACATATGGGATATTTCTCTCGTGATACCGAGAGTGGATGATTCTCTATTGATGCTCAATTGCCTTTGTAAGGTTGGCTACCAATCTTGATAACTAGTTGTATCATATCTGAAACTTTTCAAACCTGTAAGTCTAGAGTCAAAGAAAGGAGTACGCATACAAGACATCCTTGATATCTCAAGTCTAAGGACCAGATACACAACTGGGACTATGGAATTGCTATCTGACATTAGGTATCATTAACCATACAACATTCCATAAGCAGATCAATCAGTAAACTCATTCTCTAATGAGCACCTGTACTATATCCTTAGTGTCTCCACACAAGTGGCTATGAGACCAGCTACCTCCATCATATGGACGGGTATATAATACACCGATCTATCCGGTTATCTCAATGTCCCTCTTGAGTATCCTATGACCGGGATTATTTAGGATCTATGTTTAAAGGTGAATCGATCTCATTATCGTGATCTCATCACGATCCGATTCTCATTGCATAGAACCAAGGACATCACAATATATATATAATAAATAATATAATATAAGAATATGCCAATATTAATCATAAGCAAAAAAGATTACACAGCGTGTCATACGTGCCATAAATCACGTGATTGGCTTGCAGGGCACTTGTAACCAGCATTTTCTTATCACCTAAGCCTTTTTAATACTGCAAGATTCCTTACTTGACACGTTGAAGATTTTTCTCAAATTTTATCTACTGCAAATTTTGTTTGTCGCAAATGTTATCGTTGTTACGAAAGTGGAACGCTGCAGAAATTTTTAATCGTATTTTTGTCTCTTGAAACTAGTTTATTTCTTCTCCTTTCTAGTTGAAATTTTTACACAATTCTCAAGATCAAGTTGGCTTTTATCTGGATTTAGTTTCTTAAAAAAAACTCCTTCTGGAACTAGTTTTCTTGTGCAATCTTTGACCATCATGCAGTTCTAGAATTTTATAATGAAGGAATCTGTCTTTGATCTTTTGCCCTACTTCCCTACTATTATGCTACCAAAATTTTGTCAAACTTTTTACTAGTATTAACAACATCTGAACCAATAGTTTCTGCATAATTTTCTTAAACTTT
This sequence comes from Ensete glaucum, assembly GCA_021527575.1. NCBI lineage: Eukaryota > Viridiplantae > Streptophyta > Magnoliopsida > Zingiberales > Musaceae > Ensete > Ensete glaucum. The sequence continues at coordinate 21,528,899 of CM038559.1, forward strand.
CCTTTAGAATTTATGTCGAGAAGTCATCATTTCTCTGACATAAAACCAGTTAAGTAGGACAGCACATCGCAACACTTTTTTTTGCCAAATTCTATCATATTTGAGTGCTATTTTTTATGAGATTTTGGACTCTCTTTTCCTCATCTCAAAACCCTATAATCCTCATCAAAAACCCTTCAAAACCTTACCCTAAATTGAAACCAAATAGCCACCCTAAATCTGCCCTAAACCACAGCCTACTTCCATCCAAACCGATTCACCTTCCAACCGGCCACCACCTTCTCCAAAATTCTCATACCACTAACCCAACAATTGAAAAAAATATCTTAATATTATAGATCTAGAGGTGTATATTATGGCATCAAAGAAGGCTATTGATGCAAAGCTTGAAGCCTTTGAAAACCGCATGAAAGAGAAGATGTGATCCCTTTTCGTCGAATTCAGCATTGGCCAACCGTCGAGCCCAAGAAAATCACAACATGGAGAAACTTCAGATCGGTGAGATGATTCTCGAGAACATGGCCATATCACCTCTGATCTCAATAATCTATGCATAAAGGTTGACTTCCCTAGATGGGAAGAAGGAGACCCAATCAGGTGGATCTCGCGTGCAGAGCACTATTTTCGGTTGTACCGAATCGCCGACGCCACACAGGTGGAGATTACTACCATCCACCTTGAGGGAGATGCTATTCAATGGTTTAATTTGTTTAAGCACACCCATGGAGGACTCTCTTAGCAGCGATTCAAAGAAGGACTACTAAACCACTTCGGACCAATCGATTTTAACAACATCGACGGATAATTCGGCAAAGATTCATCAAACCTCCACAATACAAGAATACCAAACAAGGTTTAAATGTTTATCTAATCAAACTATGGATTGGTCTAAAAATAAATTTTAGATACTTTCATCGAGGGCCTAAAGCTAGAGATTCGGGGAGAAGTAAAGGCGCGATAACCGTACTCTTATGGCAGCGATTTCCTTTGCGTATATTCAAAAAGAACGATTGAACCAAGAGGCACGAAAGATAAGGGTCACTCCCCGACCAGCCATGCCAAGGCCTACAACCCCCTCTACTATCATCCAAGCCCCCACAATAAAAAAATTGATGAGGGATGAGCTTCGTGAACGATCGGCCAAAGGATTATGTTGGAACTGTGATGAACTGCGGAGCTGAGAACATCACTGCAAAAAGGGTTGGCTCCTTGTGATTGAACTAATGGAGGATGAGGACAATGAACCATCTGAAGAAGCCCTTGAACTTGAAGAAAAAGTCATAGAGGAAGAGTACCAACTAGCTGACTACGCAGTGCACGCATTGGCTGGCTACTCCAACCCGTAGACGATGAAAGTTGGATGACTTCTGAAATAGCAACCTATCACCGTTCTCATCGACACAGGCAAGACAAATAACTTCCTCAATACTAAGGTTGCTATACATTTGGTACTTCAAATTGAAGGTTGCAACAAGTTCGACGTAAAGGTCGCCGACGACCGAATCCTTAATTGCGACCAATAGTGCCCGCAGGTGAAACTACTCCTCCAAGACCAAGAAGTGGTAGCTAATTTCTTCCTCCTACCCATTGATGATTATGAAGCTGTACTTAGGATCGAATGGCTCACAATGCTAGGTGATATCTCCTGAAATTTTTCTAAATTAATTTATGAAATTTTATTGCAAAGGGAGATAGGTCACGTTATGAGACAAGCGCGGGAGCCATATTTCCACTATTTCGTCACAACGAATGGAGAAAGTTTTGCACAAAACACATGGTGGATTCTTGATGTATATCTAGCAGCCATCTAAGGGGGATAACATACAAAACTCAGATCCTAAGCTTGCCCTACTGCTGGATGAATTCGTGGATGTTTTCTCAAAGCTGCGTGGGCTGCCCCCTAACCGGCCGCATAACCACCACATTCCTATTTTGCCAAGTAAACCTCCAGAAAAGTTGCTACTATACCACTATCCTCACTTGCAGAAGGACAAGATTGAGAACATTGTTAAAGAGATACTTGACACCGGGGTGATTCGACCGAGTTGCAGCCCTTACTCCTCACCGGTATTGCTAGTGCGCAAGAAAGATGGTACGTGGCGGATGTGCATTGACTATTGGGCTCTAAACGCCATCATCGTCAAGGACAAATATCTTATCTCAGTGATAGATGAACTTTTGGATGAATTAAAAGGAGCCTGAGTCTTCACTAAGTTAAATCTCTGATCCGGATACCATCAGATTCGGGTATGGACTAAGTACATTCCAAAAACTGCATTCCGCACGTACAACGGCCACTACAAGTTTTTGGTAATGCCTTTCTGACTTGCAAATGCTCCTTCTACCTTTTAAAGCTTGATGAATGATATCTTCTAAAGGTTTCTATGCAAATTTGTATTGGCATTCTTTGATAATATTCTCATTTATAGCCCTACACTTGATATATATTTTGAGCACTTATGAACTATTCTAACCGTTCTTCGAGAGAATACTCTTTATGTTAAATAGTCAAAGTGCAACTTCTTATAACCTAAAGTAGAGTATCTATGGCATATTATATCAGAGGATGGAGTGGTAGTAGACCCGACAAAGATTGAGACAATGTAAGGATGGCCGAGACCTACAAATGTAAAATCACTATGTGGCTTCTTTGGACTCACGGGCTACTACCGGAAGTTTGTGAAAGATTATGGCAAGATTAGTGCCCCACTCACATCCCTACTCAAGAAGGACTCCTTTTCATGATCGGATCAAGACTCCGCAGCCTTTGAAAGATTCAAGGCCGCCATGACGACGACGCCGATCCTAGCGCTACCTAATTTCAGTCAAACTTTCGTGAATGAGGTCGACGCTTCCGGAGTTTGAATTGGGGCTGTTCTAATGCAAGATGGCCGACCCCTTGCCTACACTAGCAAAGTTTTATCTCCCTCACATCTCAAAATATCCATGTATGACAAAGAAATGCTTGCTATCATACAAGCAATTACAAAGTTGAGACCCTACCTGATCGGACAGCACTTCCAGATTAAGACCGACCACCAAAGCCTTAAATATTTCTTGGAGCAAAAAATATCCTCCCCAGAGCAATAATGATGGGTAACTGAACTCCTTGGCTTTGATTAAGAAATTACTTACCAAAAAGGAAAAGAGAATGATGTTGCAGATGCCCTATCTCGGCTACCGGGACAAGCCAAAATTTTAGTCATCTCCCACCGACTTCCTTGACAATATTAGGGAGGAATGGAAGAATGATCCAGAAGCTCGAGCTATCATAGAAAAGTTAGCGAAGGACCCGGGGTCCATGAGTCACTACTCGTAGGATTCAAAGGACTTACACTGCAAAGATCGAATTGTTATTGTTTCTTCTTCCCCTTGTATTCAAATTATTTTACACAAGATGCATTCTTCACCCTTAGCAAGGCACTCCAGATTTCTGAGGACTTACAAAAGGGTGAAGCAAAACTTCTTTTGGATGGGTATGAAAAAATTAATTTATGATTATGTATCCAAATGTGATGTACGTCAGCAGCAGAAGGTGAAACAATGGCAAGACCGGGGAAACTATAGCCACTACCCATACCAGACTCAACATAAACTGACATTTCTATGGATTTCATTGAGGAGCTGCCACTATCCTAAGGTAAAAGCACAATCTTTGTGGTGGTAGATCGCCTAGCCAAGTATGCTCACTTCTGTGCTATGAAACATCCATATACTGCTGTTAGTATTGCTCAACTTTTTGTGAAGCATATAGTAAATATGCATGGAATGCCAAGGTCGATTGTGAATGACCATGGCAGGGTATTCACAAGTAAATTTTGGACAGAGGTCTTTCATCTACAGGGCACCCAGTTGAAGATGAGCATGGCCTATCATCCCCAGACAGACTATCAAACAGAAGTGGTGAACATATGCCTCGAGACATACCTATGGTGCTTCACTAGTGACTGGCCCAAAGAGTGGATAAGGTGGCTTCCTTGGGCTAAATGGTGGTACAATATGACAATTTATTCATCAACTAAATGTACCTCTTATAAGGCATTGTATGGCCGACCAACCCCTCTAATACCCAGATATGTGCTTGGTTCAGCCAAAGTAGATCAGATCGACCAAAATTTGATTAACAGGGATAAACTGCTGCAACTACTGAAAGACAACCCGAATGTCACTCAAGCTCACATAAAGCAACAAGCAGACAACCACGAGAGTGAGCGGGAATTCGCAGTGGGAGATTGGATCTACCTTCAGCTCCAACCATACAAGCAGCTATCAATCAATGCAAGAGCATCAATGAAGCTATATCCATGATTTTATGGACCATACCAGATCTTAGAGTGAGTTGGGGCTGTGGCATATAAATTAAAGCTTCCAGATGACGCTAAGATACATCATGTCTTCCACGTGTCCTTCTTAAAGCTAAAGTTGGGAGAACATGAGAAGGCCCAGACTCAGCTACCGAGCACCACTAATGATGGTGAAATCAAAGCCCAACCTAAAGCTATACTTGATCGGAGGATTGTGATGCGCCGATGACGCCCTTCAACCGAAGTACTTATGAAGTGGACTAACTTACCCTCTGAAGATATAATATGGGAGTCACATAAGGAGTTAAAGATCCAGTTTCCAGAGTTTATAGACCCTCAGCCTTGAGGACAAGGCTGATCTGAAGAGGGTAGACATGATAAGACTCCAACAGGGTTGAGTCTTAGTCATCTTAGTACTAGTCAGTAAAAACTATGTTAGATTGTAATAAAGTCACTCCTATCTTATAAAGGAGTATGGCCAAGGTCTAGATTAGCCTTTAGGGCTTAGTAGCCGCCACACCCCTTACTAGGTTGGTCAGCTAGGGTTTCCTCCTGCTTAGGTCGACTATAGAGTCACTTAGTCGTCTCTTGTTCCTATTAAGGCAGGTTGGCTATAGGAGGGGTAAAGGGATAATTATACTTAGGCAAGCACCCCCTTAGGCTAGGGTTTGATCCATATTTAAAGATGTAGCCACCCCCCCCTCTTGAATCAAGCAATTATCAATTTTATTTCAGCCTTATGCCGAATCTATGAGGGAGGAACCCCTATAGCGTTCCAATGGTTGATCCCCCTCAAGGGTCAAAATATATATAAAGCTCCTTCTGGGGTTTAATCAAGTAGTTCATAAAAACCCTGTGAGATTATAATAAACTCCACCTAGCCACCTCTATCCTAAAAAGAAGAGTGGCTGAGGTTTATATTTGGAGCCTTATGGCTTCCCATCCACTGCCCCTTTTACTGGGCTGGTCAGCTAGGGTTTCTAGTAGGGGTACACGGTTTGTGTAGCCCTTTTGGTGTCGCGCCAAACCCAACCCCCACCCCCACCCAAAACAGCGCAGGTCGACTAAAAGAAGGGTAAAAGGGAGAATTCACTTAGGAAGCAGTCCCCTAGGGTAGGGTTTGGAGTCATATATAAGCTTGTAGCCTCCACCTCTTTTAATAAGCAATAGATCAGTTTTTATTCAGCCATCTGGCCGACTACAAGGAGGGAAAAACCCCTATAGTGTTTCAAGGATTGATCCCCCTCAAAGATCAAATCTCATATAATTCCTCTAGGGTTCTATCACCGACTTGCCTAATGAGGGGGCGATGACAAGGAGGCTGCAACTCCTCTTATGCTCCCTCCTCAAACCCTAGTCGACCTATCCAATAAGGTGGGTGACAGCTAGGAAACCCTAAGGCTCTAAGACTCCTTCCCCCAAGACCCTTGTCGACCTACTTTATATGATAGTAGGTGGTTAGGTGGAGGTTTATTACAATCTCTCAGGGTTTTATTACTTGCTACTTGATTGAATAGGTCCCAACCTTACTATGGTCCTATCAGGCCTGCCCTCTTTAGATCAACCTTATCCTCAAGACTGAGGTTCTATGAATTATGGGAACCTGGTCTTCAAGTCTTCATATGATTCCCATGTGGCATCTTCCATAGGTAAATTACTCTAATGCACTAGCACTTCAGTATAGGGACGTCGACGGCGCATCATAATCCTATGGTCAAGTATTGCTTGTGGTTGGATTTGGATGTCTCCATTAGCAGTAGTGTTTGGTAGTTGACTTTGGGCTAATTTTCTCTTTGTCAACTTGAGTTTTAGGTAGGATGCGTGGAAGACAAGATGGATCTCAGCATTGACAAGTAAATTTAATCTGTATGCCATAGCTCCAATATGCTCTATGATTTGGTAGGGTCCATAAAAGTGAGGAGATAACTTCATGGATGCTCGTGTATTAATTGATGTTTGCTTATATGGCTGGAGCTGAAGAAAAATCCAATCTCCCACAGAGAATTCCCTCTCGCTTCGATGTCTGTTTGCTTGTTGTTTCATTCTGGTTTGGGCAGCTGAGAGATTATCCTTTAGTAATTGTAAGATCTTGTCCCTGTCAATTAACTCTCGGTCGACCTTATTTACTTTAGTTGAGCCAATTACATATTTTGGAATTACAAGGGCTAGTTGACCATACACCGCTTCATATGGGGTAGGGGTACATTTAGTATAGGAGTGATATGTCGTGTTATACCATTATTCGACCCAAGGGAGCCATGTCGTCCATTCCTTTGGTCGATCACTAGTGAAACACCTGAGGTATGTCTCTAAGTACATATTCACCACTTCAGTTTGGTCATCGGTCTATGGGTGGTATGTCATGCTCATCTTAGTTTGGTGCTTGTAATTAAAAGAGCTTGGTCCAAAATTTAGTAGTAAGGACCCTTTCATGATCACTTACAATCGATATTGGCATCCCATGTAATTTTATAATATTTTTCATAAAAATTCAAGCAATTTAGGTGGTGTAGGGATTTTGGGCAGCACAAAAATGGGCATACTTTATAAGGTTATCAACCACGATAAGAATTATACCTTTCCTTTAGGATGAGGGCAACCCTTCGATGAAATCCATTGATATGTTAGTCTATATTGAGTCCGGTATTAGTAGAGGTTTTAGCTTTCGGAGACTTGCCACTGTTTCACCTTTATATCAATGGCAGACGTCGCACTATGCTACAAATTCAGTAATAATATTTTTTATCCCTCTCCAATAAAAATTTTACTTAATTCTTTTGTAGGTTCTAAAGAATTTGAAGTGCACTGCTACTGGTGTTGAATGCATCTCTTGTAAGATAGTTTTTATTCAAGGTGAATCGGGTACAAGCACGATGCATCCCTTGTAGTGCAAGTCTTTCGTATCCCAACTGTAATGAGCCATAGTGCTTGGTTCCTCCTCTAATTTTTTGATGATCTTGCTAGTCTCTAGATCATCCCTCCACTAAACTTTTTAATGTCTTCGAGAAAGCTATTGGTTGGAAGGGAGATTGTCAAAAATTCTGCTTGCTTGGGCAGCCACGAAAGTGCATATGCAACAATATTTTTCTTTCCTTTTTTGTAAGTTATTTCATAGTTATATCCAAGAAGCTTCATTATCCGTTTTTGCTATTCAGGAGAGGATATCTTCTACTCCAAAAAATATTTAAGGCTCTTGTGGTTGGTTTTAATTTGGAAGCACTGACTGATCAAGTAAGGTCTCCACTTTGTTACTGTGTGTATGATTATAAGCATCTCCTTATTGTAGATAGACAATTTTAGATGGGAGGGAGACAATACCTTGTTGGTATAGGTAAGGGGTCAGCCATCTTGCATAAGGATGGTGTCGGTCCCAACTCTAGATACATCAGATTCAATGATAAAGGTTTTGTTGAAGTCGAGTAGCGCTAATATGGGCATTGATGTCATGGTTGCCTTGAGATCGTTAAAGGTAGTGAAGGCTTTGTCCGACCATTGAAAAGCATCTTTTTCAGTAAGGATGTGAGAGGTGCATTGATCTTCTCATAATTTTTGATGAATTTATGGTAGTACCCCGTCAAACTGAGAAATCTGTGCAGCGATTTTATGTTCTTTGGGGTCGGCCAACTTTGAATGGCTTCGATATTGGAAGGGTCCACCGCTACTCCTAATATGAGGTGCCCAAGATACTCCAACTTTTGTTGAAGAAAGCTAAACTTTAATTCTTTGGCAAAAAGAACATTCTCCCAGAGAATCGTCAAAACAAGTCATAAGTGCTGAAAATGACTTTCAATAGAACGGTTGTAAATGATGATGTTATCAAATAATACAAGCACAAACTTATAAAGAAATCTCTGAAAAATATCATTCATAAGGCTTTGGAAGATGGAAGGAGCATTGGTGAGACCAAAGGGCATTACCAAAAACTCTTAGAGGTCATTGTGCCTTCAGAAGGTAGTTTTTGGTACATTGTCTTCGCATACCCAGATTTGATGATATCTGGATCGAAGGACCAGCTTTGTGAAGACTCATACTCCCCTTAGCTCATCAAGTAATTTATCCACTACTAGAATAGAGTATTTGCCTTTAACGGTTATGTCATTGAGAGCATGGTCGTTGATGCACATTCACCACATTCCATCCTTCTTTCGTACGAGAAGCACCGGTGAAGAGTAGGGGCTTCAACTTGGTCGAATAACGCTTGTTTCAAGTATATCCTTCATAATTCTTTCTATTTCATCTTTCTGGATGTGAGGATAGAGGTATGGCTGAGTGTTTACTAGTGGTTTGCCCAGAAGAATCGGAATCTGATGATCAAGCTAACGGGTAGGAGGTAGGCTGCGCGGTTCAGCGAAGATGTTAGAAAATTTAGCAAGCAATTGGAGAAGGTTTTGGTCTTCAATTTTTGTTGGCTCCCCTTTAGGTTGCTACTGGAGTTGCATCAAGAAGCCACTATTTATTTTATGTAGAACTTTCTCCATCCGTTGTGTAGAAACCATTGTCACGTTACTTTCGCGTTTCCCATGTAGGATCACCTATTACCCTTTGTAGTAAAATTTCATAATTAATTTTAAAAAATTCCAAGAAACATTATCTAGCATCGTTAACTGCTCGATGCTAAGCATGACCTCATAATCATCAAGTAGAAGGAGAAAGAAATCAGTAATTATTTTATGGTCCTGTAGCAACAATTTCACATGTGGGCATCTTTGGTCGCACTTCAAAATCTGGTCGTCCGTGACCTTAACGTCAAATTTGTTGCAATCCTCGATGAAGTATCAACCAAGCAGCAATCTTATTGTTCAAGAAGTTATTGGTGCTCCCAGTATCGATGAGGATGGTGATTGGCTGATGTTTGAGAAGGCCTCCCACTTTTATTATCTCCAGATTCACGTAGCCGACAAGAGCATGCATCATGCATCATGCATCATGCAATTGGCTAGTTGTGACTCCTCCTTCATGTCCTCCTCTTCATGGTCAAGGTCCTCTTCTTCATGCTCAAGGTTCTCCTCTTCAATGGGTTCAATCATTAGGAGTCTCCCTTTTTTACAACGGTGGTCGCGGCTCCAAGGCTCGTCATAGTGCCGACACAAACCTTTCACAAATCGATCTCGAAGTTCTTCTCTCATTAATTTTTTTGGCTTAGAAAATTAGTTAGCAGTAGGGGGGGGCTGAAGGCCTTGGTACTATTAGTTGAGTGATGGCCCTAGTCCTCCGAATGTGTTAGGTTTAATTGCTTCTCTTGAAGTCACATGAAATAAATGGCCGCCATTAGTGTGTATGGTTGTCACGTCTTGACTTCTCCCCGAATCTCCAGCTTCAACATTTCGATAAAAGTTTCTAATAATTATTTTTCATACTAACCCCTTGTTTGATTAGATAATCTTTCGAACCTGATATAGTATTCTTGAATGGTAAAAGTTTGATGGATTTTAGCAAGTTGGTCGTCAATGTTCTCGTATTCGGTTGGTCCGAAGCGGATTAGCAGTCCATCTTTAAATTGCTACCATGTTGTCACGGATAAAAATATAAACAAGGTGTTCGATATAATGCTCATGTTTGTTCGTGTCCTTCAGTTTTTTTATATACTTTGTAGACAACTAATAAGCTTGCAATAGACTTGGCAGCCCTAGTTTGATTAGCTTTTATGACTGATTTTGGCTTGTAAATTCGAGTTATGTCATGTAGGCACTTATGGAGACTTCAGCCTGTAATGGACCTTGATCCTTCATGTACAATCATTTAGAGCTTGTAAAATCCATGGTTGTAATTTGTATTGGCTATATAAAATGTTTTCTAAAGTGGTTACTTGTGAATCCAATGGGAAATGCTTCATCTAAGCCATTTTCTCTTTTGTAGGTCCTAAGGGGCCCTAGGAGATTTCGGGGAGGCTGACCTTTATAGACAGACATGCAAGAGTGTCGCACGACTTAGGCAAAATCAAGTATGTGATATTTTGGTATCAAAGCAGGACAAGCACATGCAGAAACACTTGCCATGCAAACATGGGGGACCTAGCTAGGCTATGTGGAGGGTAGCCAGCACGTGTGATCGTTTGGGAGAAATAGACATGGAGATGTAGGGAAAGGAGTTGCTTAGATGAGCGAGTATCCATGATTAGCATTCAAAGGAATGACCAACTCTTTGCGCGAGAGTCACTGTGAGGACAAGTAAGCTAGAAAAAATATATAGCGCACAAAGGTTAGGATGGCTGAGTTTGAGCTACAGCTCGACGTTGACAATCAAACTTGTTAGTGCTCAAGGCAAGCAGGGCACTTGGTAAAAGATGAGACCATGCAAAGTGGGATATGTTGCTCAACGATCAAAAGAGTTGTGCAAAGCTCATAGAGATGAGGGGAATTGCTAACTCAAATAATTTGGTACTCATGCAAGGGACTATATATGGACGATGGAGTGTTCATGGCCATCCCAAGGCGACTGAAACTTAGTGCCATAGAGCATTAAAATTTTATCTTCGGCATGGAAAGGATATGTCCGTAGGAGACTGAAGTGTGCAATAAGTTCAACATTTTGTTAAGCCTTGAAGGGTGCAACGGGGGCTGTATTAGTGAAGAGTCACAATCTAACAAGCGCATTTGTGGGGGCAAAATAATGCATAGATTGTTCAGTAAGATAGAGTAGTCCAAGGGCATGGTGGTCTCCAAAACTTTTAGAGGGAAGAATGTAAAGAGAAATGTTGCTCCAATAGGATGGATATCCAGGAGGGATAGGTCCTAGTTCTCCATAGGGAGAATCATGTGCAGCGGACCGCACATGTTGAGGAAGAGTACCTCAAGACAGTATCTCCACAAAGCTCAACGAATCAAGCGAGCAGTGAGGAGTCATTGCATGATCTCGAAGGAAGTAATGCATTGATGGATGCATTCACAGATCAAGTAGGGGAGAGACCATGGCAACATCACACGAAGGTACATTTAGAATCGATGTGAAAATTGAATTCAACCGAGGGCTGACCCATGGAATGATAGGCGCGAGGGCCACCATCAACTCAAATCAAACCAAGAGGCTGAGCAACTTGGGTGGAACTTGATGAAGTATCCAAGTCGTATGAAGGGAGTCGATATAGAAGATGGAACATGGAGCGAAGGCATGAAGCTTTCCTTGGACAGAGGTCAAGGACATGAACTCTTCTAGAGGCAAGAGTGGGATCATGTCATTCCATGGATTCTTCATTCTGATGAACGGACTCATCTTGTATAGTGCCAAAAAATGAAGGGAGCTTTGAGGTACATGCACCTTATCTCATATATCTATTTGCAGAGGTAAAGTTAGGATTCTAAGGCCTTAGCATGGGCAAGAGGATGCAGAAGTGGGCACTTTTGAAGAATATGTCACAGTGCTGCCTTTCGAGTTGTCATGAAAGAAGTGGTGCACAGTGAAGATTGTGCTAGCGGAGGATAGAGACTCAGGATCCAGATAATGGTACACCAATTTTAGCGAAGTATGGGGACTTTGAGAGCTACTAGGTGATAGACTATCATAGAGCGATACTTCATTCGAGTATGACCGAGAGTGGAGGGGGCGAAGGTAAATTGCCAAAAGAGGGAACATAATTGGAAGATAGTAGAGGCTACACGTGAAGAGATCGTAGTTCGAGTTCATCACATAAGAATCTAAATGAATGGAGATATCACCAAGAGGTGACATAGTGCAGCGGATCATGGTGGAATAGTTCATGGTAATACAACACATGCGGAGGTGTCCCGTGAGAGACACGATCTTGCGAAGGTATGATCAGGAGCTACTAGGAGCTCCACTTTAGTGAACAACACAATGGCAAGGACTATGGATTCAAGGAGTGAATGTCATGGTATCACAAAGGCGGGTCTTCCGTGTGTGTGTATCAAATCTTACATCGGATGAAAGCCTTAATCATCAGCATATGGGGGTTGTGTACTATCAAGGGACAAGTCAGATTGCAAGTACCAATGAGTCCCATGGAGGGGACTTGATCATACAGAGGTATGATCAAAGCAATTAGAGAGTTGGACTACTCCAATGCTTATATTCGCTTAAAGGAGCCCGACAAGTCAGAGGACATGGTCGAGTAAACGAATGTTGCTGCTAAGGAAGCTAAGGAGAACAAAATCAGTGTAAGCCTTACAACAAGATGATGGAGGCCATGCATGAGAGTTGCAATCTATCTTTTCATCGACTAAGGAGAACTGCTAAGAAAACATAAAGATATTGAAGTAAGTGATCGAAAGGGGCAAGGAAGTGAAGGCGAGTCCAAAGGGGCTCAGTTACCCAAAGCAAAGCATCGGTCAAAAAGGAGACAGACTCGGAGGAGTGCCACGGTATCGTAGAGGTAGACCTACCGATCGCGAAGAAAGAGATGCAGATGCAAGGTAACAGATAGTAGGGCCATGGGTTGGCAGCGCCATGGTACCGCAAAGGCAGGATTTCTATTGAGTCATCAATCTCTTACTCTCATGGAGGAGAGCGTTGGTCGTAAAAGGGGCCATGGAGGTGGAGAATGCAAAAGCAAACTCCAAGTACTAAGATAGGGGCAAAGGGCAAAGGCCAAGGAACTTCATAAGATCGATGTCGATAGGCTTCTCATCAAGATAACCAAAAGTAAGGGACTTCTGATTGATGCAGGAGTGCTCAACCAAGAAAGAAGTAGGCAGTATATGTTGTATATTGTCTATTCAGAGGAGTAGGCGGCAAAGATAATAGAGAAGATGGTATAATCCTAGATGTGACCAAAACTATCAAAAACTTACTCCAAGTTGGGGGACTCCAAGTTGGGGTAAACTTTTTTGTGCTCTTTTCGGGCAAAACTTGTTGCATTCTGAAAGTTCGATGGTAGTGGAAAGGTGAATTACAGTAGCTAACTCAATGCATAGAGTGCAAACACTTCAAGTGCTTCAGAAGTATGATCAAAGAGCAGGCAAAATACTAGTAACCAACTCGATGCATGCTAGTAACCATTGCCTTTTCTCAACTCAAGAGAGTGAGCGAAACCAAGTACCCCAGTTCTCATATCTCAAAGAGGTGTGTGAAATCAAGTAACCTTTGTCTTCTCAACTCAAAGAGAATGGGCAATACTTAGTACCCCGATTCTCTTATTTATCCAACGGAGGAGCTCTGCACAAGTTTAGTAACCCTTCGAGGAAAGCTTATGGAAGACAATAGTTACCAAATCCTTAGGTGATCAGTACTACTGAGAGTAGATTATCCGCTTCATTTCCTAATAGAATGTCAATCGATAGCGGGAGTGATACGAACCTACTTAGATATGATAACTAAAGTTGAAGAAAGACCAATGAGCGATCTTGTGGAGGAAGGACCTCAAAAACTTTAAAGTCTGCAAAGCAATGCTCGTTAAAGTTTTAACAAGCATCCATCCAGTTTAAGCAGCATGAGACTATTGCAATACTATGTGCATAATAAGGAATGTATTTTTCTTTACTAAAAGGACCCATAGAAATCATCAAGGATCAACACAGCTCAGCCAACAAGAGTCAGTCAGTAGCGAGTTGAAGTGGCATAGTAGATTAGAGTTTGACTACTCAACAATAATGGTAGAGAGTAGCTGGGAACCAAAGGGCATATTACAGCCAAAGTAGAAGATTAAAGATTCAGTAAAAGGTAAGGAGATGTAGTGTCTACAGCAGCTTCGACGAGGATGTCGAAGGAATAAGTGGGGGAGAATGTCACGGATAAAAATATAAACAAGGTGTCTAATATAATACTCATGTTTGTCCATGTTATTCGATTTTTGTACATACTTTATACAGCAAGTAGCGGGCTTACAGTAGGCTTGGCAGCCTTAGTTTGGTTAGCTTTTGTGATTAGTTTTAGCTTGTAAATCTAAGTTATGTCATATAGGCACTTGTGGGGAATTTGGTCTATAATAGACATTGATCCTTCATGTGCAACAATTTAGAATTTATAAAGTCCATGGTTGTAATTTGTATTGGCTATATAAAGTGTTTTCTAAAGTGGTTACTTATGATCCCATGGGAAATGCTTCCTCTAACATATTTTTTCTTTTGTAAGTCCTAAGGGACCCTAGGAGGTTTCGAGGATGCTGACCTTTACGGATGGACATACAAGGGTGTCATACGACTTAGGCATAACCAGGTAAGTCTATGACAATGTAGGGACTCCATGAGTATATTCAAACCAATCATACCATTGTATCATGTCTCCTTCAAGGTGTATAGCAACAATATCTACCATGGATGCGTCCGAAGTTTTATCGTAGTGAAAATAATGTTTCGCACGTGAAATCCACCTGATCAGGTCTCATTCTTCCCATCTAGGGAAGTCCACCCTCATGCATGGATAGGAGGGTCCATCATAGGTCATCCTCTCTCCTGGGAGTCTTCTCTATGATATGAACTTTCATCTTGCTGAGATCTCCTTGGGCTCAGTGGTCGACCCAAACTGAATTCAGCAAAGAGGGCACATAGTTTATCCTCCATATGCATCTCAAAGGCCTCCAACTTGGCATCGATTAGTTCTTTAGATGTCATGGCATATGACTCTAGATCTATAATGTTAAGGTTCTTCTTTTGCTGCCAAGATAAGGGCATATATTGGTTGAGAGGGTTGGTGATGGGTGGATCGAAGGATGAAGGATGTGGTTTTGGGTTTAATAGGCTGTTGTTCAAGGTGCAGTTTAGTCTACTATTTAGAGGTGTTTTGGGGGTTATGATGGCAGTGACTCGAGGTTTAAAAGATGGTCTAGATTTGTTGATGATAGCAACAACAAGTTTGACAAGGTTCGATTAGGTATGTCGTAAATAGATGTTGAATTATGAAGCAGAATTTCTCGTCGAACATACAACAGTTTCACGACAAAAGTTCCAACAATAAATTGATACTTTGTGGAGAGAATTGATAGCAAGAATTTAGTGTTGATGACAACAAGGATTGATGAAAATATAGCAAGAAATCTCGGAAGTAATGTAGCAAGAACAGCGATGAATGTTTCGGCAATAGAATTCTCATCAAAAAATCAGTAGTTTTATGATGAAAAGTTGTAGTAGTATATGAACATTTTCAGAAATAATTCTGATGAAGGATCTAATGTACATGAAAGTCAAGAAAATGTAGAAAGTATAAAAAAGTTTTTGTCAGAAAAAGATGGCAGCAAGGTCAATTTTTGGCAGCAAGTATATGACTTAAAACTTTTGCAACATACTTGTTGGGAAACCTACAATGGGTGCATCACATATGCAGTAGAAATCAAAACAAAAAACTAGTTTCCCACATAGATCAAATTATCGTGCAAAAGATTGGGGTCATGAGAAAAACCACAAAAGTCGAAAAACCACAAAAGTCGAAAAACCACGATGTGTGAGAGATTGATTTTACCTAGGGAGATCGTATAACTTTGGATTCCAGATCCAGATGGAGAAGATGAACGAGGTCAAGCGCCCTCCTCTCTAGCAGTATCCACATGATGGATATCTATAGCGAAACTCCTCCAATCTGATATTACAACTTTTGCTCAGAAGGAGGGAGGAGAATAGGAGGTGGTGGCTAAAGTTGTAGTTTATCAACCAAGAGTCTCCCCTCCTATTTATAAAGAGCCACCAAAAAACCCTATGGCTCCTGCCTTAGTGGGTATTGGATCTCTATTCAATAACCCAGTAACTTTGTATTCTTGGATCTCTATCCAATAATCTCCTTAGGCCTCTAATTGGGCCTTAAGCAAGGAGCCCCTCAGCATAGGGTCTCATCTAATGAGAATATGGGCTAATTAGATCTCCATCCAATCCTCTATTCGCTGAAGCATCCACCATATGTGTTTGACCCTCTAGGCCCGATACCGAGCTGGCCATGAGTCTTTCCTATCAGAACTCCTTCTGATATAGTGAATTATTATCCCTATAATAATTCACTCGACTCATCGACTATGGACATACTAGGCCACTACACCATAGTCCCCAGACGATACAGGGGGAATCAAATCCATCGGACCTATCTGTCTACAGTTATTATGTATCTCTAATCCCTCATTCAACTAATATCCCAAAGATCGTATATTGAATATGGTACTGTCAGGTCACATACGAAATCAGTTTGTCTTGCTCTAATCGGATTCTACCGGAGAACTCCTCTCTCAATCCAAATGACCCTGGCTAGGGATTTGTCTACATATGGGATATTCCTCTCATGATATCGAGAGTGGATGATCCTCTATTGACACTCAATTACCTTCATAATGTTGGCTACCAATCCCGATAACCAGTTGTACCGGATCTGGAGCTTTCTAAACCTATAAGTCTAGTGTCAAAGAAAGGAGTACTCATACAAGACATCCTTGGTATCTCAAGTCCAAGGACCAGATACACAACTGGGACTATGGAATAGCTATCTAACATTAGGTATCATTAATCATACAACATTCTATAAGTGGATCAATCAGTGAACTCATTCTCCAATGAGTACCTGTACTATATCCTTAGTGTCTCCACATAAGTGGCTATGAGACTAGTCTCCATCATATGGACGGGTATATAATAAATCAGTCTGTCCAGTTATCTCGATATCCCTCTCGAGTAACCTATGACTGGGATTATTTAGGATCTATATTTAAAGATGAATCGATCTTATTATCGTGATCTCATCACGATCCGATTCCTATTACACAGAACCAAGGACATCACAATATATATGCTATATATAATATAATGTAAGAATATACCAATATTAATCATAAGCAAAAAGATTACGCAGTGTGTCACACGTGTCATCACTCGCGTGATTGGCATGTAGGGCACCTGTAACTAGCAATCTCCCACTTGATCAAAAGCCAATCAACTATATGTATGATCCCCATCAGACCCCTGTGATGCTCAAATACAATTTGGGTCAGTGGCTCCGTTAGTGGATCTGCAATGTTATCTTCAAATGGAACTCTTTCCATTACTATATCTTTACGGGTTATGATCGCTCTAATCATGTGAAACCTCTTCAGAATAATTCTGATGAGACTTGGGTTTCCTTGCTAGAGTTATCACCCTATCGCTGTCACAATATATGGGAGTCAGCTCCACGCTGCTTGTTATGACTCCTAAATTCTTGATGAACTTCTTCATCCGTACCCCTTTCTCTGCTGCTTCTACTGCAGCAATGTATTCCGCCTCTATGATCGAGTCAGCAGTAGTATCTTGCTTGGAACTCTTTCAGCTTACTGCTCCTCCATTTAGGGTGAGAACATACCCTGAATTTGACTTGCTATCATCAATGTCAAACTAAAAACTCGAGTCTGCGTAGCCCTTAACCTGGAGGCTACCTCCTCCATATACTAGTAAAAGATCCTTAGTCCTACTCAAGTACTTAAGGATACATTTTACTGCCTTCCAATGTTCTAAACCTGGATCTGCTTGATACTTGCTCGTGACACTCAAAGCATGTGCTATATCAAGCCTGGTATATAGTATCGCATACATGATAGATCCTATCGCTGAGGCATAAGGTATCTTATCCATGTTTGCCCTTTCTTCAGGAATCTTTGGGGACATACTCCTAGAAAGTGATATTTCATGTCTCATCGGTATAAGACCTCTCTTGAAATTTTTCATGCCAAACCTTTTGACAATGGAGTCTAAGTACCTAGACTAAGACAAGCTAAGCATCCTTTTGGATCTATCTATATAGATCCAGATCCCCAAAATATAGGATGCTTCCCCTAAGTCTTTCATGGAGAAGTTTCTAGATAGCCAAGCCTTTACTGTGGAGAGCATTCTTACATCATTCCCAATGATTAAAATGCCATCCATATATAGCACCAAGAAGGTGATAGCGCTTCCACTTACCTTACTGTACACACAAGGCTCATCTTCGCCCTTAACGAAGTCATAGGATCTGATCACCTCATCAAATCTTGTGTTCCAACTTCGGGAAGCTTGCTTCAATCCATAAATGGATCTAAGCAACCTGCACACTTTATCTGGACTCTCTTTGGATATGAATCCCTTTGGTTGTATCATATGCACCTCTTCCTCGAGGTTGCCATTGAGGAATACTATTTTAACATCTATCTGTCGGATCTCATAGTTATAGTGTGTTGCAATAGCCAAAATAATTCAAATGGACTTAAGCATGGCTACAGGTGAAAAGGTTTCGTCATAGTCAACTTCTTGTCTTTGATGATATCTTTTAGCTACCAGCCCTGCTTTATAGGTCTCTACCTTTCCATCCACTCTGATCTTCTTCTTGAAGATCCATTTGCAACCGATGGGTACAATACCCTCAAGTGCATCTACAATGTTTCAAACCTTGTTAGAATACATGGAATCCATCTTAGAATTTATGGCTTCTTGCCACTTCCTGAAGTCTATACTCATAATAGCCTCCTCGTAGGTCTGAGAATCAACATTTTGAGAGTCATCTCCATTGATATGTCCCACATATCATTCAGGAGGGAGAGATATTCTACTAGACCTACATAAATTTGGTATTTATGTGTTAGGTACCTGAACAGACTCGGGCTCTGGAATTGTGCTTGAGCTAGGTTCTCCAACCTCGTTCAATTCTATCTCACTCCCACTATTTCCATCAAGAATATGTTCTTTCTCAAGGAACACAGCTCTCTTGGCAACAAAGATCTTTCGATCCTCGAGATGATAGAAATAATACCCACAAGTTTCCTTTGGGTATCCCACGAATGTGCACTATTCTGTCCTTGATTCTAACTTATCAGGGTTGTGTCTTCTAACATAGGCAGGACAGCACCAAATCTTAATAATTTTAAGATCAGACTTCTTTCCTTATCATATCTCATATAGTGTAGATACTACCGACTTTGATGGAACTCTGTTCAGAAGGTAAGCTGCAGTCTCTAGGGTGTACCCCCTGAATGAGATGGGTAGGTCAGCAAAACTCATCATGGATTGCACCATGTCTAATAACGTGTGATTCCTCCTTTTTGATACACCATTGAGCTGAGGCGTATAAGGAGGTGTCCACTGAGATAGAATCCCATTGTCCCTGAGGAAATGGGTGAACTCCATATTCAAGTACTCTCCTCCTTGATCTTATCGAAGAATCTTAATACTCTTTCCAATTTGGTTCTCTACCACATTCTTATATTTCCTGAATTTCTTGAAGGCCTCAGATTTGTACTTCATTAAGTACACATGTTCATACCTAGATAAATCATCAGTGAATGTAATAAAGTATGAGTAACCACCTATAGATTGAGTCGACATAGGATCACATATATCACTATGTATGAGTTTTAATAACTCAGTGGCTCTCTCTCCAGTTCCACTAAAAGGAGAGTTGGTCATCTTCCCACGAAGGCAGGGTTCGCAAGTTGCATATGTCTCATAGTCAAATGGATCTAAGTATCCATCTTTCAACAACTTTTGAATCCTTCCCTCATGTATATGACATAGCCTACAATGACATAGGTATGCATTATTAACCTCATCTCTTTTCCTCTTAGACATGTTTATATTTATAATATGTAGAGAAGTGTCTAACACACATAAGATATTTATTAGGGTCCCTCTAGTGATGATCTTATCATCCATAATTATTAAACAACTATTATTCTTAAAAACTAATTTATATCCACTAATTGTCAAATAAGAGATAGAAATAATTTTTTTGATAATAGAGGGAACAAAATAGCATGCATCTAATATAATAATAGCTCCACCAGGCAGATATAGGGTGACCTCTCCAACAGCAACTGCAACAACTCTTGCTCCATTGCCCATCTTGAGGTCCATCTTGCCTCTAGCCAATCTCCTAGGTCTTGCCAGAACCTGCAACGAATTGCAGATATGATAAACACTCTCGGTATCTAATACCCATGTGTTATCATGAAAATCTGATAAGTGGAGACTGATCATGAATATACCTGAAGCTTCTCTAAGTTTTTATTTCACCTTATTTGCAAGGTAGTCCTTACAATTCCTCTTTCAGTGCCCGTCTTGGCCACAGTGGAAGCATTGTCCTTTGTTCTTTGTTGGGTATTTCTTAGTAACCTTTGCCTTACCTGATCTTTCTTTGCCCTTGCCCTTCTTAAGGATCTTGTTGGCCTTCCTTTTCTTTTTGGTCTCACCAATATAAAGAACTGACTTCTCCTTCTTGATGGCACTCTCAGCTTCCCTCAATATATTGAGGAGCTTAGGGAGAGTCACCTCAAACTTGCTCATATTAAAATTTATGATGAAGTAAAAAAAGGAATCTGGTAGGGACTGAAGTATAATATTAATGCACAGATTATCCTCTAGGGCTATTCCTAGACCTGTGAGTTTATCGATCCACTCTATCATCTTTAGGACATAGTTCTTAACGGATGTCCCTTCTCTAAGTGAAGCTTGGAAGAGTTTCTTAAATATCTCATATCTTTGAGTTCTTCCCTGTTTCTCAAATAGCTAGCGAAGATGAAGAAGGATAGAATCTGCATCCATGCTCTCCTGTTGCCTTTGTAACTCAGGAGTCATGAAGGCCAACATGTAACATTTTGCTGACGTAGAATCATCTATGTACTTCACATAGCGAGCGATCTCATCCTTGCTTGCCCCTTCTTCTGGCGTGGGCACGATTGTATCAAGGACGTATGCGATTTTCTCCACTGTGATAATAATTCTCAAATTGCGGAGCCAATCTGTATAGTTTGGACCAATGAGGCGGTTGGCACCAAGTATGCCACGTAGGGGGTTTGTGAGTGACATGTTTGTAACAAAACAAGATATAGCAAAAATAAATAACATACAGATTTTACAGAAAATACTAATTAAAATATGGACTTCTATCTTAATGTGCTCTCATTATTTTCTTAGCGAATCACGTGACACCCTCGACACGTGAGACGGAAGTCTCCGGCAGACTCCTAGTGGGGATTGGGATCCAATTGGCATCTTAGTGCAACCTCCAGGGACTCGACCAATTGCACTAAGCCCAAAAAGATAGGCAACTCTTGCCAATCACTACTTATGATTTCCGTCAAGTTCGGCCTCCGAATCATCATGATCTCGAGGGACTCGACCAACCATAACGTTCAGGTAAGTCATCACCATCGTTACAAGATGAGTCTAATTCAATGATATGCCCTCGAGGGACTTGACCAAGCATACCATGTTCTCAGGTCACCAATGACATCTCTATGTCATAGGTAAGAACTCAATCATGTAGATAGGTGAGCCTAGAGGGACTCGACCAACTCAACTTATGTTGTGATTTAATTTCTTCCTATAACGATGGAAGGTCACGTGGGTCAATCTTATTGTCTTACGCTTATCGACTTAATATTATCGTAGGAAGGGTTTTTATTTTCTATCGATTTCCTAATATGTTGTGTCACACACATATATATTTAATATATATCTATATCGTATGCATATATATATATATATATATATATATATATATATATATATATATATATATATATATATACATATATATATATATATATTAGGTGTATAACACATCACATATGCAAGCCACACCGGATGATCATGAGCCATCACCTAATATGATTAAGCCCAAGCCGATGGGCCTAATCACTCACAATAAGATCTATGTGTGCATTAGCGCATCTCCATGCCCTATGATTATTGATCTTATCATCATTGATTCCGTCGGGTCGTTGCATCACCATACGTCGTGATCTCTCACCACGGCATCATGGGTCCCGCTGTAACCTCCACGCCCCCGCTGTGCCTCTCCATGTAATTACAAATAATCACAAGCATGCAGGCCAAACAATAAACGAGAAAAACGTAGGCTCGCAGGCCCCAATAATAATAATAATCATAATTACATACATCACAACACATGGCTCATGATCATCCATCCACAACATACATCACATGTACATCACATCATATGTATGATTACTAAATATATATAATAATTAATTAAAATATGTAATTAATTATTTTTCTGAAAATCAGGATATGCTTGAAATTTTTTAAAATTATCAAGGGCATTTTCATAATTCTAGATGAGAGGATAGTCCTTGAAATTTTCAAAATTATCAAGGGTATTTTTATAATTTTGGATGAGAGGACAGTCCTTGAAATTTCCAGAACTATTGAGGGCATTTTTAAAATTTTATATAAAAGGGACAGAATTAGAATTTCTCAAATTTTAAGGGGCATAATAGTTTTTTTCTCAAAAAAAAGCCCTAACCCTCTCCTTCACCCTCCTGCGCTGGCCGTCGCCACTACCCCTACGTTGGCGGCGACGCTACGCGTTACGACCGGCAACCACCCTGCCAAGGGGCAACCACCGGCGCTGCCGCCCTTGCTAGCCGCAGCCGGCTATGCCCACGGGCAACTATTGCCCCTGCGGGAGGCTGCCCCTTGCAGGGGGCCCGCCCGTAACCGACCGCTCCCTTGCAGGTGGTCGGCCACCCCCTTGCAATGGGCCTTGGCCGCAACTAGCTACCCCTTGCAACTAGCCACGGCCAGCCCCTTCTCCTCGATTCCTTCGCTGCGAAATGCCTTGAACGATTCTACGCGATTCAATCTCATCACACGCATCTTTCACACGAAAACATTGGCTCTGAGACCACTGTTGGGAAACCTACAGCGGGTGCATCACATGCGCAGTGGAAATCAAAACAAAAAATTGGTTTCCCATGCAGATCAAATCATCGTGCAAAAAATTGGGGTCACGAGAAAAACCGCAGAAACCGAAAAACCACGATGTGTGAGAGATTGATTTTACCTAAGGAGATCATATATCCCTGTATTCTAGATCTGGATAAAGAAGATGAAAGAGGTCAAGCATCCTCCTCTTTAGCGGTATCCACATGATGGATCTCTGCAGCGAAACTCCTCCAATTTAATATTGCAACTTTTGCTCAAAGGGAGGGAGGAGAATAGGAGGAAGTTGCTAAAGTTGCAGCCTATCAACCAAGAGTCTCCCCTCCTATTTATAGAGAGCCACCAAAAAACCCTAGGGCTCCTACCTTAGTGGGTATTAGATCTCCATCCAATAACCCACTAACCCTGTATTATTGGATCTTTATCCAATAATCTCCTTAGGCCTCTAATTGGGCCTTAAGCAAAGAGCCCTTCAGCATAGGGTCTCATCTAATGAGAATAGGAGCTAATTGGATCTCCATCTAATCCTTTATTTGTTAAAGCATCCACCATATATGTGTGACCCTCTGGCCTGATATCGAGCTGGTCGTGAGTCTCTCCCATCAGAACTCCTTCTGATATAGTGAATTATTATCCCTATAATAATTCACTCGACTCATCGACTATGGATGTACTAGGCCACTGCGCCATAGTCCCCAAACGGTACAAGGGGAATCAAATCCATCATACTTATCTATCCACAGTTACCATGTATCTCTAATCCCTCATCCAACTAATATTCTAGAGACCGTATATTGGATACGGTACTGTCAGGTCACATACGGAATCAATTTGTCTTGCTCTAATTTGATTCTACCGGAGAACTCCTTCTCTTTCAATCCGAATGACCCTGGCTAGGGATTTGTCTAAGCAAGCATATATGAGATATTTCTCTCATGATACCGAGAGTGGATGATCCTCTATTGACACTCAATTGCCTTCGTAAGGTTGGCTACCAATCTTGCTAACCAGTTGTATCAGATTTGGAGCTTTCCAAACCTGTAAGTCTGGCGCCAAAGAAAGGAGTACTCATACAAGGCATCCTTGGTGTCTCAAGTCCAAGGATCAAATACACAACTGGGACTATGGAATCGTTGTCTGACATTAGGTATCATTAACCATATAGCATTCCATAACTGGATCAATCAGTAAACTCATTCTCCAATGAGCACCTGTACTATATCCTTAGTGTCTCCATAGAAATGGCTATGAGACCAGTCGCCTCCATCATATGGACGGCTATATATTACACTGGTCTATCCGGTTATCTCGATGTCCCTCTTGAGTTACCTATGATTGGGATTATTTAGGACTGTGTTTAAAGATGAATTGATCTCATTATCATGATCTCATCATGATCTAATTCCCATTGAACAGAACCAAGGATATCACAATATATATGTTACATATAATATAATGTGAGAATATACCAATTTTAATCATAAGCAAAAAGATTACGCAGTGTGTCACACGTGCCATCACTCGCATGATTGGCTTGCAGGGCATCTATAACTAGCAATACTTTCATTCGTAAAGATAGCAACTTTACGATGATGAATATTTATAGCGAGGGAATAGATGAAAACTCTTTTGGGTTTTTTAGGTATAAAATTACAGTAACAATAAGGTTTTGCGATAGAGGCAATATCATATCCTGATGCAATTTAGAGTAGTGGCCGTAGATAATGGATTGATAGAACCCCAGATGGAGCTCTATAGATTTTAATCATTGAGGGGGATCAACCCTTGGAACGCTATAAGAGTTCCTCCCTCCTAGATTCGGCACAAGGCTGAAATAAAATTAATAATTACTTGATTCAAGAGAGGGGGCGGCTACATCATTATATAGGGATCAAAACCCTAGCCTAAGGGGGTGCTTGCCTAAGTAAAATTATCCCTTTGCCTCTCCTATAGCCAACCTATCTTAATAGGAACAAGGGGCAACTAGGTTGGCTCTATAGCCAACCTAAGTAGGGGAAAACTCTGGCTAAGCAACCCAGTAAGGGGGGATAACCACTAAGCCCTAAGGGCTAATATAAACCCTAGCCATACTCCTTTATAAGATAGGAGTGGTTTTATAATAATATAGCAGGGGTTTATTGACTACTTCTAGGGAGATTATGACTCAACCCTATTGGAGTCCTATCAAACCCGCCCTCTTAAAATTAATCTTGTCCTCAAGGCTGAAGTTCCATGAACTCAAGAAACTGGGTCTTCAGCTCCTCATCAGCTTGGGTGTCAGTTGGAAGAACTTGAGCTGAGTCATCGTCTTTAAATTTCCATTTGAGGTGAGATACTTGGAGGATCAATTATAATTTTGATCTGGTGCACGGATCTGATCTCTAGGTTGGGGCCCCAATATGATCCCCAATTTTGCAAGGCCCAAAGAAATAGGGAGACCACTTTCTTAAGGCTTGAATTTCATGCTGGTGGAGCTGGAGATGAAGGGAGACTTGATCTTTCTCAGGAAACTTTCTTCCGCTCCAGCATTTGTCAGGGGGAAGTTTCTTTCTTTCATGGGTTACCACATGGTTAGTCTTTAGTGATAGCCAATCTTTCTTCTGGAATGGTGACTGCCCTTTGGTATAGTTCAGGATAATGAGAGTCTAAATGGCGTGAGCATGGATTGCAATTCTTCTAATTTAACTCCTCTTTCGTGTCATGGACCTAGATCCAACCATATTTTAAATTTGGTAGTAATTAGTATCTCCTATAAAAACCTCGTATGAAGTGTGCGGGAAGCCTCGGTGTAAATTAGGAGTCGACCATCTTGCATAAGAATAGCCCAAATTCCAACTCCTAATGCATCGGCCTCAATGACCAAAGTGCGGTCAAAATCGGGTAGCGCTAGGACTGATGTCATCGTCATAGCTACTTTGAGTCATTCGAAGGCTACAGAGGCTTTATCCGACCACAAGAAAGAGTTTTTCTTTAGTAAGGATGTGAGCGGGGCACTGATCTTGACATAATCTTTCACAAAATTTTGGTAGTAGCCCGTGAGTCCAAGGAAACCACGTAATGATTATATATTTGTAGGTCTCGGCCATCCTTGCATTGCCTCGATCTTTATCGGGTCTACCGCCACTCCATCCTCTAATATAATGTGCCCAAGATACTCCAATTTACATTGTAATAAGCTACACTTTGACTGTTTAACATGAGTATTCTCCCGAAAAATCGCTAGAATAGTTCATAAGTGCTGAAAATGTATATCAAGCATAGGGCTATAAATGAGAATATCATCAAAGAATACCAATACGAACTTGCGTAGAAAACTCTGGAAGATGTCATTCATTAGGCTTTAGAAATTAGAAGGAGCATTCATAAGTCCGAAAGGCATTACCAGGAACTCGTAGTGGCCATTATGTGTGCGGAATGTAGTTTTTAGAATATCTTCAGTGCATACCCAAATCTGATGGTATCCAGATTGGATATCTAATTTAGTGAGGACTCAGGCTCCTTTTTATTCATCCAAGAGTTCATCTATGAATGGGATAGGATATTTATCCTCGACGGTGATGGCATTTAGAGCCTGGTAGTCAACGCACATCCGTCACGTACCATCTTTCTTGCGCACTAGCAACACTACTGAGGAGTAAGGACTGCAGCTCGGTCGAATCACCCCGGTGTCAAGCATCTCTTTAACAATGTTCTCGATCTCGTCCTTCTACAAGTGAGGATAATGATCTAGTCATAAATTTGCTAGAGGTTTGCTTGGCAAAATAGGAATGCGGTGGTCATGAAGCCTGTTAGGGGGTAGCCCGTGTGGCTCCAAGAAAACATCCGTGAATTTGTTCAGGCAAAAGGCAAGCTTAGGATCTGAGTTTTGTACATTCTCCCCCATAGATGGCTACTGAATATGCATCAAGAATCCACCATGTGCTTTGTGCAAAACTTTCTCCATTTGTTGCGACGAAACTATAGAAATTTGGCTCTCGCACTTGCCTCGTAACATGACTTGTCTTCCTTTGCAATAAAATTTCATGATTAATTTAGAAAATTTTCAAGAGATATCACCTAGTGTTGTGAGCCATTTGATCCCAAGTACAACTTTATACTCATCGATGGGTAGGAGGAAGAAATCAGCTACCACTTCTTGGTCTTGGATAAGTAGTTTCACCCACGGGCACTGTTGATCGCAATTAAAGATTCGATCGTCGGTGACCTTTACGTCAAACTTGTTGCAACCTTTGATTTGAAGCACCAAACGTGCAACAACCTTACTAATGAGGAAGTTATTGGTCTTGTCCATGTCAATGAGAATGGCGATGAGTTGCTATTTTAGAAGTCCTCCAACTTTCATCATTTGTAGGTTGGAATAATCGGCCAATGCGTGTATTGCGTAGTTGACCGGTTGGGACTCTTCCTCCATGGCTTCTTCTTCAGGTTCAAGGGATTCTTCAGATGTTTCATTGTTCTTATCCTCCACTAATTTAATCACAAGGAGCCGGCCCTTTTTGCAATGATGTTTGCGGCTCCACAGTTCGTCGCAATGCCAACACAACTCCTTGGCCGATCGTTCGCAAAGCTCATCTCTTGTCAAATTTTTTGGTGCAGGGGCTTGGATGGCAGTAGAGTGAGAAGTAGGCCTCGGCATGGCTGGCCGGAGAGTGACCCTTGTCCTTCGTATCTCGTGGTTCAATTGTTCTTCCTAGATACGCGCGAACGAAATCGCCACCATAAGAGTGTACGGTTGTCGTGCCTTTACTTCTCCTCAGATCTTCGGCTTTAGGCCCTCGATAAAAGTACCTAAAAATTATTTCTCAGACCAATTCTTCATTTGATTAGATAAATGAATAAACCTTGTTTGGTATTCTTGTATTGTAGAGGTTTGACGAATCTTTGTCAATTGTCCGTCGATGTTATTGAAATCGCTTGGTCCGAAGCAGTCTAGTAGTCCTTCCTTGAATCGCTACCAAGAGAGTCCTCCATGGGTGTACTTAAATTAATTAAACTACTAAATAGCATCTCCCTCGAGGTGGATAGTAGCAATCTCCACCCATGTGGCGTCGACGGTTCGGTAGAACTGAAAATAACGCTCCGTGCATGAGATCCACTCGATCGGGTCTCCTTCTTCCCATCTAGGGAAGTCAACCTTCATGCATAGATTATTGAGATCAAAGGTGATGTGGCCATATTCTTGAGGATCATCTCGCCGATTTGAAGTTTCTCTATGTTGTGATTTCCTCAGGTTCGACAGTCAGCCAATACTAAATTCGGCAAAAAGAGATCACATCTTCTCTTCCATGCGGTTTCCAAAGGCTTCAAGCTTTGCATCGATAGCCTTCTCTGATGCCATAGTACATGCCTCAAGGTCTATAATATTGAGATCTTTTTTTAATTATCGGGTTAGTGGCATGAAAATTTTGGAGAAGGGGTGGTCGGTTGGAAGGTGGATCTGTTTTGGTGGAAGTAGACTACGGTTTAGGGCAGATTTGGGGCTATGGTTTTGTAGAGTTTAGGCTATGAATTGATATGGTTTTAGGGCTGTGATGGTAGTAGATAAAGATTAGGAAAATAAATTTTAGATCTGGGATAGATGGCAGTAAAGGTATGTGTCTCGGTAAGGAAAGTTTTCTAAAAAGGTAAGTGGATCGATAAGGAAATAGGCTGATTTGAGTGGCTAATTTGAGGGCTATTTGGATTCAGTTTAGGGTAATATTTGGAAGGATTTTTAGTGAGAATGGTAGGGTTTGGTAATGATGAAAGGTGAGTCTAAAATTCCATAAAAAATAACACTCAAATCTGATAGCTCGGTGAAAAGAGGTGTTACGATGTGTTGTCATGCTAAACCGATTTTTACGTCGGAGAAACGATGATTTCTGAACATAAATTCCAAGAAAAAGTTTAAGAAAATTATGCAGAAACCCTTGGTTTAGATGTTATCAATACCAGTAGAAATTTTGACGAAATTTTGGCACCATAATGGTAGGAAAATAAGGCAAAAGATGCAAGGTCAATTCCTTTATCATAAAATTCCAAAACTACGTGATAGTGAAAGATCATACAAGAAAACTAGTTCCAGAAGGAGTTTTTTTATGAAATTAAATCCAGATGAAAGCTAACTTGATCTTGAGAATTTTGTAAAGATTTCAGCCAAAAAGGTCAAACAAAAGTTTAGTTTCAAGAGGCCAATCGATGGAAGGCAGATTCTGCATTATAAAATTTCAATACTATGCAATAAAGAATCGAAGTACTATAAGTCCAGATCCAGAAGGAGTTTTTTCACAAGATTAGTCTTAGATAAAATCTAAGATAATCTATGAAATTGTATAAAAGTTTCGGCCAAAAAGGATGACTAAAAGTTTAGTTTCAAGAAGCAACAATCGGTTGAAAATTTCTGTAATGTTTTTGCCTTCGCAACGATAATAACATTTGTGATGGTAAAAAATTGCAGCAAGAAAACTTCATAAAACTTCTTCCACATATAATATGAAGTATCTTGTAGTATTGAAGAGGTGTGGGTTATAAAAATATACCAGAATTCTAAATCAAATGTAGGGGGCAGCGGCAGATTGATTTAATCTGTGGCTGGGGTGGAAGGTGGAGGCATGTGTCGCAGCAATTGTGGGAATTGCTTGGGAAGGTGGAGGTGTGGATGATGGCTATAAGGGCAGCAAGATCACTACTCTGATACCAAATGATAGAACCCCAGATGGAGCTCTATAGATTTTGATCCTTGAGGGGGATCAACCCTTGAAACGCTGTAGGGGTTCCTCCCTCCTAGATTCAGCATAAGGCTGAAATAAAATTGATAATTGCTTGATTCAAGAGAGGGGGCAGCTACATCATTATATAGGAATCAAAATCCTAGCCTAAGGGGGTGCTTACTTAAGTAAAATTACTCTTTTGCCCCTCTTATAGCCAACATGCCTTAATAGGAATAGGGGGCGACTAAGTTGGCTCCATAGCCGACCTAAGTAGGGGAAAACTCTGGCCAACCAACCCAATAAGGGGGCGACGACCACTAAGCCCTAAGAGCTAATTTAAACCCTAGTCATACTCCTTTATAAGATAGGAGTGACTTTATTATAATCTAGCAGGGTCTTATTGACTACTTCTAGGGAGATTATGACTCAACCCTGCTGGAGTCCTATCATAGATCTACGATGAATGGTGATAACTATGGAGCTGACGATAAAGATAACAATTGTGGGAATTGCTTCGATGATGGTGGACAGCTAGAAGAGCAGCAAGGCAGCATGATCGCTGCTCTGATACCAAATGATAGAACTTCGTAGAATTTTATCACAGTTTGATCGCTTTAAGGGGATCAACTCCTTTGAAATGCTATATGTGCTCCTCCCTCTTAAGTACTTAGCCACAAGGCTGAGAATAAAGACATCTTTGATTGAATAAAAGTGGTGGTGGCTACATGCTTTATATAGGACTCTAAACCCTAACCCTAGAGAGACTCCCCCCAAGTCAAATTCCCCTTTCACCCCTCTACCCTAGCTAAGTTGCCCAATAAGGGGGCAGCGATTAGGAGGCTGCAACTTCTCTTATGTTCCCTCCTCAAACCCTAGCTAACCTGCCCAATAAGGTGGGTGATAGCTAGGAAACCCTAAGGCTCTAACACTCCTTCCCCCAAAACCCTAACCGACCTGTTTATATGATAGTAGGCAGCTAAGTGGAGGTTTATTACAATCTCTCAGGGTTTTATTAATTGCTACTTGATTGAATAGTACCCACCTTGCTAGGGTCTTATCAATCCAATACTCATACATTACCATAACATTTTGACAAATGAAGATTAATCATGAATGTACCAAAAGCCTTTTCAAGCTTCTGTTTTGTGCCTTTCTGTAAGGTACTTCTTATAGTTCCTCTTCTAGTACTCATCTTTTTCACAATGGAAGCACTAACTTTTGTCCTTCATCGAGTCCTTTTTAGTAACTTTTATCTTGCGTCCTTCATCGAGTCCTTTTTAGTAACTTTTATCTTGTCCTGTTTGCCCTTACCCTTCTTAAGAGACTTCTTTACCTTCATTTTCTTTCTGGTCTCACCAACATAAGGGCTTCTCCTTCTTGATAGAGCTCTCAGCCTCTCTCAACATATTGAGGAACTCGGGAAGAGTCACCTCAATTTTGTTTATATTAAAATTCATACACAGGTTATCCTCTAGGATCATTCATAGACCCGTGATTTTCTCTATTCACTCAATCATCTTAAGGACATAGTTCTAAACCAATGTCCCCTCAGTCATCCTTACATAGAAGAGACTCTTGGATATCTTATATCATTGAGTTCTTCCCTCTTCCTCAAACAATTTATGAAAATGAAGAAGGATGGATCTAGCATCTATTTTTTCATGTTGGCTCAATAACTCAGGAGACATGGAGATAACATGAGCACTGAGCAATAGTAGAATCATCTACATAATTTGTATAATGAGTGATTTCTTCCTCGTTCACCCCTACCCCAAGCTTGGGAATCACTATGTCAAGGAAATATGTAATTTTTTCTACTATGAGAACAATTCTCACTGTGAAGTCAATATGTATAGTTTGGACTATTGAGATGGTTAGCATCAAGTATGCCACATAAGGAATTTACAAGCGATATTTTTCTAAAAATAAAGATATAGTAGATAATTAATAACATGTAGATTTTTAATTTTTTTAAAAAATTAAAATATATATTTTTATCTTAATATACTCTCACTATTTTATTACAAAACACATGACACCCTCCGGTATGTGAATAAGAAATCTCTGATAAATTTATAGTGGGGATTAGGATCCAATTGGTGTCTTAGAATGACCTCGAGAGACTCAACCAATCGTACTAAGCCCAAAAGGTAGGGAACTCTTGCTAATCATACTCTTTGTGATTCCTGTCATAGTTAATCTCTAAACCATCATGGCCTCGAGGGACTCAACTAACCATGATGTTTGATTAAGTCAACACTATCATTATAAGATGAGTTTAGTTCAATGATATACCTTTGAGGGACTTAACTAAATACACCATGTCCTCAAGTCACCATTCACATCTTTATGTCGTAGGCAAATCCCAATATAGGTGAGCCCTGAGGGACTTGACTAACTTAGCTCATATCTAAAAATGATTTTCACCTATAATAATGGAAGGTCGTATGGGTTAATCATATTACCTCAAGCAATGGGTTCTTTTATTACATTTGGTCTCATAGTTAAAAATAACACGTTACACATATATATTTAACATATATTTACATCTCATTTAAATATATATACCTAATAGGTGTAAAAATATATATCATATATATATATAAACATTCATACCAGATAATCATAGACCAAGACCTATCGTGATTAGGCTTGAGCCAAAAGTTTAGATAACAAACAAAAGCTCTATGTATGTCTCAATGCATCTTCATGCTTAGTGATCATCGGTCTCGTCCCCATTAGTCCCGCTAGCACATGATCATTTGTCTCATCCTCATTGGTCCTATCAGCACCTCGAGCTTCTGTTGTGCCTTATCATGCAGTTACAACTTAATTACATGTACATAGGCCCAAAATTGGATAACTCATATAAATAAGAAACTCGATCTCATCAAAGAGATGTACAATTCTAAGGGAGATAGAATTACTATTAAATCTCAGATTTGATGATGAAATTAATTGATGAGTATTTAATCTACATGTTTATATTAGAGGAAGTAGTGCAGGTCTACCTACGATGAAGGAATTAAGTTACAGTCAGATATTAGGCTAAGATCAAGTTTAGGCATTAGGCCAAGGTTCGGATAATGCAGTGGGACCTCACTAGGAGTTCACTAAGAGTTCACCGATGGGATCGGGAAGCTCGCTAGGAATACACCGAGAGATTGCCAGAAGAAGACCGTAAGACTCGTCGCAAGAATACCGGAGACTACCGGATTAGCGGGAGTTAGGTCATTATAGTTATAATCATTGAGTCATAGTTAGAGATTAAATCCTAAATGAGTTTGATTTGGAAGAAATATAAATCAACTCAATAAAATAACTAGGTCCACTAAAGGAGTTTGATTTAGCTCAGGTTAAGCTCAATTAATTGACCAGAGAATTGATCAATATAAGGGTCAAGTCGAAATTTGAAAAGTGGAGGGAACCTATTTTTCAAAAATTTTGGCAGTTGAACCACCAGTGAGCGATGGTTGTACCACCACCGCCTATATTTTCAGGCGGCTGATAGTGGTTAAACTTCTTATACCCTGTTTTCAGGGTGCTTTCAACGGCTGCACCGCCAGCGTCAATGAGTGAACCGCCCGTACCCAGATTTTTCGAATATGTTTAAATTTTGGCTCCAAATTCTGAATTCATTTGGGGCCTATAAATATTCTAAGTTTTCTTACATTCCATACAATAATTTTAGAGATTAAATCTCTGTAAAAAACTAGTGTGAATTGTAAGAAAAAAAAAGGGAAGGGAGTAAGCTTAAAGTTAAAAAAATATCCTTGTAAAGAGTCTCCCTTATAAGCTCAAAAAAGATATCAATAGTGGACACCGGTATACCTCAAGGAGGAGGACTCGGGAAGTGGACGTAGGCCAAGGTTAAGGCCAAACCACTATAAATTGTAAGTGTTTCTTACTTGCTTCATTTACTACTTATAATTGTTCATAATTAGAAAAACAAGAGCATCATCTTTTGATTGTGTCTTTAAAATATCTACTGACTCACCTTCAAGTTCAAGATATGCTTCTGATTTACAATTTTGCTCGAAACAAAAAGTTTTTTTTTAAACGTTAATTTACACTTACACTAATTTGCATACCCCACACACCCCCTCTTAGTATCAATTGATCCTAACAATTGACATCAGAGCCAAGTTACTTACTCATTGGATTAACACCCACTTGAGTAAATGACTTATTTTGGCATGAATGAAGGATATTTCATTTCACGTTCTTCTATGTTCAATGGGACGGATTACACATATTGGAAAACAAGGATGCATATTTTTCTCATTTCTTCGAACCTTAATTTATGGAACATTGTAAAGAATGGAATTAAAAAATCTTCCAAACCAATGAATAAGTAGAATGATTTGGAAAGGAAGATTTTTTTCTTTGAATGCAAAGGCTATATGAATGGTTGTTTTGTATTCTTGACAAAAACGAGTTTAATCATATTTTCGTTTGTGAATCAGTTTTTGATATTTGACACATATTAGAAATCACACACGAGAGGACTAGTAGAGTAAAAGAATTTAAAATTAATATTTTAGTTTATAATTATGAGTTGTTTCGAATAAAACTAAGTAAGTCTATTAGAGACATGTACACACGTTTCACAGATGTCATTAATGGACTTAAAGCTTTTGGAAAATCTTTTTCTAATTTTAAACTTGTTAGTAAAATTTTAAAATCTTTTCCCAAAAATTGGCATCCTAAAGTAATCGCTATACAAGAGGCCAAAGATTTAAATAACTTACATCTTAAAGAACTCATTGGATCATTAATGACTTATGAACTAAATTGTAAAGCTTATGAAGAGCTTGATGAACCCCTTCCAAAAAATAAGAATGATGTAGCACTTCGAACGACAAATGATTCCTCGAGTGATGAGGACCATGATATTACACTATTATCTAGAAATTTTAAAAAAATTATGAAAAAGAACAAGAACTATAAAAATAAAAATGAATCGAAAAAGGATAATGTCATATGCTATGAATACAAAAAACTAAGACATTTCAAAAATGAATATCCTCAATTGAAGAAGAAGGCGCCACACAAGAAGAAAGCACTTTCAGCAACTTGGGATGACTCGAGCTCATCGGATGAAGAAGACTAATCAAAAGAAGAAGTTGCTAGCTACGCTCTAACGGTGATACAAGATGAGGTTAGTGATTCATTAAGCATTTTTTTTGAAATTGTTAAATATGTTTTATGAATTATTTGATGAGCTTAAAAAATTAACAAATCTTATAAGATGATTAAAAATGAACATGATTTATTAGTTGGTAGATTTGATGAAATGTATGATTCATTAGAAGCACATAACCCTTGCTCTAAATGTAAAATGGTAGATAATGTTAAAAAATATTATGCTTAAGATAATATTAAAAAAATTTGAAATTGGAAACAAATCTCTAAGTATGATTCTTACCAATAATGGTCATATTAATAGAAGAAATATCATAGGCTTTATTGGTAATATTCAACAAAAGCCAATTATTTTTGTAAAAGGACCTACCTTAAATTTGTCATCGAAAATCAAATGTATTTTTTGTGAAAAATTAGGACATAAGGTAAATAAATGTATATTTAGAAAATATGGTCTAAACTAAACAGTTTGGGTTCCCAATGGAACTTTATATAACAAACCCCAAGTAGAAAAATATATATAATTCTTTATGAAAGACCCAATGTAAAATGGGTACCTAAATCAAATATATCTTTCTTATATGTTTATTTTTAAATTAAAGCTAAGAGCCCCGAATAATGCTTTAGATGCTCAAGATATATAACTTGAGATCTAACACTCTTTTAAGCTCACTAGCCTAAATACTA
This sequence comes from Ensete glaucum, assembly GCA_021527575.1. Taxonomy (NCBI): domain Eukaryota; kingdom Viridiplantae; phylum Streptophyta; class Magnoliopsida; order Zingiberales; family Musaceae; genus Ensete; species Ensete glaucum. Next base: position 21,564,275 of record CM038559.1, read on the forward strand.
ACAAGATTAATTATTAAAAATAAAATAAAATTTTATTATGTTTAATTTTGATGATACATCACCCTTGCATGCTATAATTAGAACAAATAAAGTTTAGTTATCTTGAATAAAAGTCATAAGTATAAAAGGAAGATTTTGATGATGACTAATATATTGATTTGTATGATTGTATTGACTTGTGTTTATAATTTATGTTGATTTTGAACCAAAAAATCATATATGAAATCATCTTTCTTAAAAAAAATTTTGATAACATGATAGAATCATTCAACATAGAAAATTCATTGGATTTTGTTTGAAAAATATATTGTTGTGATGACTTCATGTGAAAATATGTTTCTCATTTAATTATCTTATTACAATAAGATAATTAATTGAATCTTATGAAAAATCATATGTATCAATGTGTTTCTCGTTGATGATGAGTTAGTGAATCTCACGAACAATCACTAAAATTTTAGAGGAACTTTGATGATTAAGGTCAAGTTAAATACATTGATTAATCTGAGCTATTTATTGCACATATATATTATTTTAGTTAAAATTAAAATGGAAAAATAAAGAGCAAAAATGTGTATCAATGGTGGAACTGCTAGTTCAGCGGAACCGCCAGACCTTGCGCGGCTGAACCACTCTGTGTGTGGTTCAATCGATCAAGACCTAGACTATAAAAAGCCACTTAAGGGTGATGATGAAACTAACCCTAAGCACCCTTACCCTCTCTAAAACCCCTTTCACTCCTTCCTTCTCTAAAACATCAAGGAAGACTCTCTACTCTTCAAAACCAAGGATTTTTGTCTATCTCTAGAAGATTTAACTAAAGGTAACTCTCTAAAACTTTTCTCAAGCTATTAAATTATTTTTACCATTCTTCTTGTAAAATATATGTAGAATGGCCCCTAGAAGATCTTCAAGGGACAAGAGAAAGAGGAGATTAGAAGAAACCAATGACACTAATATTTTTATTCCTATGAATATGCCATGAAATTTTCAATCCTTAAATTTAGAAGTGTCCATAAGAGAAAATATGTTAATCTAGATGACCTAGGAAATATAGAGTCAATCCAATGGTTTGCAAATCTAGATGATGTCCTACCCATTCTTCAAGTAAATGAACCCATCTACCCAAGATTAGTTAGATTATTTTATAACAACATGCATGTAGATGAAAATGAAATAGTTTCTACATATCTTTTGGGACACCGTATAGATATTACGGATAATCTAATTTGCAACCCAATATGTATCCCCAAAAATAGAAATGATTGTTATTATAGGGGACAATGGGATATGGACTCTATAGGTGTAATTTACTTTGAAACTTTAGAAACTATTTTCAAAAATCCTAATCTAACTATTATATCAAAAAGTTGTGAATATATGCTATCCTTTAATACAAAGGTGTGCATCATATAGTAATGAGTATCTTACTTCCAAAACAATTCCACCATGATGAACTGAATCAAATGGAACTAGGTACTGGATAATGAAGAAACAAGATAATTATTTTGGGTATCTCATAAGTCAGAACATGATTGATCTTACAACCAAGGACTTGATGCTATTATGGTGGATTAATCACTAGACTATTACATGCTCATGACATAATCATTCCACCAGATGAAGAAATCATTAAAACAGATAGGTATAATATAATCAATAAGAATCTTTTAAAGAGAATTAGGTATATTGAAAGACATGGTATATATAATAGATTGCCTAGAATGACTGATTCTCCCCCACCTGAGACATCTATCCTTAAGAGAAGCCCATCTCCTCCTACCAGTCCTCTTGAGGTACAACCCATGATGCAGCCAGGACCTTCTTTTTTTAACGAGTCTATTATGAACAGGCTGGAATGAATTGACTTATGCCAAGATGAATTAATGATTAAGATGGAGCAGATTGAACAATAGCTCTACGCTTTATCTAGACACTTTGGATTACCACCATCTGAGTAATTGTAATTGGTGGAACTTGATATTTTGTACTAATCACACACTCATGATGTACTTTTTTTATTTATACCTTCTTGTGGCATGAACTTACTTATTTATAATCTCTTGCTATATAGAAGTATCTTCTAATGCTTTATGTTGCAAACTTATTGATATTAGAATTTATTGATACTAAGCATCAATTAGCAAATTTTTTTACGAAATCTTTAAATGAAGAATAATTTGATTTTCTTAGAAGAGAACTTAGAATGCTAAATCATGAAAATAATTTTATTTGCTACGCTTACTTGAAATTATATGAGATAATTTTAAATATATGAGTAGCTCCTAAATTTTTGTATCTTTTTGGATTTTTGAGCTTATCTTATCGAAATTTCCCTTTTGAAATTTGCATATACAAAATTGAGAGCTCTTCTTAATTATGTTTTATAACTCCTCCCTTGTTTTCTTTCCTTCTTTTTCATAAGAGAAAGAAAATTTTTTATGGCTCATATTGTATTTTATAAAGGGGGAGCAAAGACTCATGTGCCTTAAAATCCTAAGCCCTACATTTCACCTTTTGTTAATGACAAAGGGGGAGAAATAGATATTGATGGCTTATGTAATGACTTATGTAACAAGGGTATTTTTCTTTGTTTATTGATAAACAAAAGGGAAAACTAGTTAATAAATTAAGGGGAGATTTTTAAATTTTTAAAATTCATAAAAATCCTTGATGAGCTGATGACTTGATAATTTAAAAGCAAATTTTTGTTGATGTATGAGTGTCTCATTGTAATCCTTAAAATATTATTTGCTTGAAACATTAATTGCTTCATGATACTTGAATTCAAGAGTATGTAGTTCTCTTGAATTTAAGTTTTTCTTATTATGGCATGGATTTAAGGGGAGTAAGATTTAACTCATGTCATCAATTGATTGTCATCATCAAAAAGTGGGAGATTGTTGAATCTCAAATTTGGATGATGAAATCAATTGGTGAGTATTTAATCTAACATGTTTGTATTAGACGATGTATTGTAGGTCTAACTATGATGGAGGAATTGAGTTACTACTAAATGTTGGGCCAAGATCAAGCTTGGGCATCGTGCTAAGGTTCGGACGATGTAGTGAGACCTCGTTGGGAGTTCGCCAAAGGAATCGAGAAGCTCACTAGGAACACACTGGGAGATTGCTAGAAGAAAACCGTAAGACTCACCGGAATGTTGGAGGTTACCGGATTGACGAAAGTTAGATCATTATTTAGCTTGATGGTCATTATGGTTGTAATTATCGAATCATAGTTACGGATTGAGTCCTAATTGAGTTTGATTTAGAAGAAATGCAAATCAACTCAATAAGGCAACCAAGCCTACTAAAGGGGTTTGATTGAGCTTAGGTTAAGCCCAATTAGTTGACTAGAGAATTGGTCAACATAAGGTTCAAGTCGAAATTCGAAAAGTAGAAGAAATCACTTTTTTAAAAATTTTAACGGCTAAACCACCGCTGAGCGACGGTTGTACCACCACCACCCAGGTTTTTGGGTGCTTGATGACGGCTGAACAACCTATACCCTATTTTCATAGTGCTTTCGGTGGTTGCACCGTCCGCATCGACGAGTGAACCGCCCGTACCTGGATTTTCTGAATACATTTGAATTTTGGCTCCAAATTCTGAAGCCATTTGGGGCCTATAAATATCTCAAGTTTTCTTGCATTCCATACAATAATTTTAGGGACTAAATCTTTATAAAAAAAACTTATGTGAATTGTGAGAAAAAGAAAAGGGGAAGAGAGTGAGCTTAGAGTTAAAAAAAATTCTTGTAAAAAGTCTCCCTTGTATGCTCATGTTGTAAGGGTTTGATCTTCACCCAAAAGAGATCAATAGTGGACGCCAGTGTGCTTCAAGGAGGAGGACTCGGGAAGTAGGCATAGGCCAAGGTCAAGACCAAACCACTATAGATTGTAAGTGTTCCTTACTTGCTACATTTACTACTTACAATTGGTCATAATTAGAAAAGCAAGAGCATCATCTTTCGATTGTGTTTTTAAAACATCTACTTACTAGCCTTCAAGTTCAAGATACGCTTTTGATTTATAGTTTTACTCCAAATGAAAAGTTTTCATTAAAAAGGTCAATTTACATTTATATTAATTCACCCCCCACCACCACTCCCCCACCTTCTCCCCCATCTCTCTCCTCTCTCCCCCACAAACCCCACCCCCCCTCTCCTCCTCCTCCTCTTAGTATCAATTGATCCTAATAATTACATGTCAGATTTAATGTGGCATACACACATATACAATCATCACGTATAGTCCATGATCATCTGTCCACAACATACATTACATGTACATATACATATCAGACTAACTATATGATAATTAATTAAACTCTTTAATTAATCAATTTTAGATTAACCCTTAATCCCTTGAGAAACTCTGGTTGCTAGAGTCCCTGGTTATTAGGAAACCCTAGTTGCCAGGAATCCTTAGCCGCTAGGAGTCCTCGGTCGGCCAAGAAACCTTGCTCGCTAGGACTCCTCAACCATAGGAACTCTCGACCATGGTTGTAAGCAGCCAAAGATGTGCTCGATCAAGGAGAGCTCTCAACTAGGGAGCTCTTGGCCAAAGGGGTCTCGGTCAAGGTGTTACAAGTAGCCCTCAGCCAAAGACGTAGCGGTAACACACCTCCTTATGCAGCAAGTTCTCTCCTTGTGATAGTGCTCCACCTCACAGCAAGGGGCCGCAACATTAAGCAAGAAGGGCTCGTCCATCTTAATGTCCTCTTACACTAGGGAGGTGGCTCACGACAAGGGAGAGATGGGAGGAGAATATTAGGAGACCAATGACTATAAGGGTCCAACCTATGACCATTTGAATCCCTCTTCTATTTATAGAGAATATCCTTTACTAAACCCTAGTGGATCCTTTGTAGTGGGTATTGGATCCCCATCCAATAACCACTAGCTTAATGGATATTAGATTCTCATCCAGTAACTACTCTAAGCTTTATTAGTTTTCATCTAATGGATCCATTAAAATAATGGCTTGTCGAATATCTCATATCCAATCCTTTGTTCGTCACGTTGTCCACCATGTGTGTGTCACCCTGTAGGCCCAATATCGAGCTGGCCATGAGTTACTCTTGTCATAGCTCCTTCTGACTCAGAACCCATTTTGGCTCGGTGAATTATTATCCTTATAATAATTCACTCAACTAATTGATTGTAGATATATTAGGCCACTACCATAGTTCTTATACGTCTATACTCAGTTACCATGTATCTACAGTCTCTCATCTATTTAATATCCTAGGGATCACATATCGGACATGGTGTTGTCAAACCTATACGAAATCATTTCAAGTCTCTCTTATCAGATTCTCTCGATCTAATTGACCCTTGTTAGGGATTTGCTTGAGTGAGAGCACATGAGATATTCCTCTTATGATACCGAGAGTAGATAATCCGTTATTGATAGACAATTGCCTTCATGAGGTTAGGTGTCATTCTCGATGATCGACTATACTATATCTGAAACTTCCAGATCTATAAGTCTGGTATCAATGAATGAAATACTTAAATAACGTATTTTTGGTGTCTAAAGTCTAAGGACCAGATACACAACTAGAACTACGAAATCATTGTTTGATAATGAGGTATCATTAATCATCAAGTATTTTATAAGCAGACAATTCAATAAACTCATTCTCTAATGAGCCCCTACACTATATCCCTAGTGTTACCACACAAGCAGTTATGAAACTAGTCGCTTTTGTCATATGAACGGGTATATATTACATCGATCTGTCTGATTATCTCAATGTCCTTGTCGAATAATTTATGACCAATAATATTTATGATATGTGTTTAAATAGATTGTATAACGCATCACACGTGTCATCACTTACATGATTAACTTGAAGGACACATGTAACTAGAAAAGACTGCTTCCTATTGATGTTATTCAGTGTCTCGTTACTTGGCTTTGGTTCTTTTTTTCATCTTCTCCTTAATTTTTTAATATAGGAGTTTTTTTTTAATATAGATGTTGCCTTTAATATTCGGATATATTGGTTTGAGGATTGTTATCAATGATCTATGAACGATTAGTGGGAAAACACTCAATCTCATACCACGGTTGTCCAAATTTCTAACCTATTACCAAACAATTTTCGTTCTGTGCTGGTCTAGGTTCGTTTGCCTTGCTTGTCATTTGAGTATTGGACTCCTAGTAGTGTTTTTTAAGTCATATTGTTTTGACGATTGGTTGCCACATTTATACTATACTAGTGATCATTTTCTAACTTATAAACGAAGTAATTTTTATGCTTGTCTACGTTGAACTAGATCTGTCAAAGGGCCCTTAAACAGGGTGTTCGGATCGAAAAAAAATCCCAACTTGGTAACTTTTTCAAGTCTTGACATACGAAGAACTTTTCTTCTATTTAGTTTCAACGCAGTCGTGTCGATCATAAAAATTTCAAATGCCCCAATGTTAACCCCTCGTCTAAAAAGTAAAGATGGTGCGAGCAATCACCTATGCAGTAGGATGGCTTTGGAGTGAGTGGCTGGTGATTACAAGTCTAATACTCCGGAAGGCACCTAAATTTTGAAACATGGATCCACGTTGAGCGATGATGCTCAGGAAACCAAGGCTCTTCCTCCTCCTCCTCCTCCTCCTTCCTTTCCTCTATGAGAAGGTGGCTGGCTAAAATGTCGAAAACTCTCCCCGCATTCACATGATGTGCGCATGCATGCTGGTTGGTTGTGGTGCCCCGATGCCGTCAACGTAGTGTTAAAAGGGGAGTAGGATGGCTTTGGAGTGAGTGGCTGGTGATTACAAGTCTAATACTCCGGAAGGCACCTAAATTTTGAAACATGGATCCACGTTGAGCGATGATGCTCAGGAAACCAAGGCTCTTCCTCCTCCTCCTTCCTTTCCTCTATGAGAAGGTGGTGGCTAAAATGTCGAAAACTCTCCCGCATTCACATGATGTGCGCATGCATGCTGGTTGGTTGTGGTGCCCCGCCAACGTAGTGTTAAAAGGGAGTAGGATGGCTTTGGAGTGAGTGGCTGGTGATTACAAGTCTAATACTCCGGAAGGCACCTAAATTTTGAAACATGGATCCACGTTGAGCGATGATGCTCAGGAAACCAAGGCTCTTCCTCCTCCTCCTTCCTTTCCTCTATGAGAAGGTGGCTGGCTAAAATGTCGAAAACTCTCCCCGCATTCACATGATGTGTGCATGCATGCTGGTTGGTTGTGGTGCCCCGATGCCGTCAACGTAGTGTTAAAAGGGGACGATGGCCTCTTTGTCTACGGTTGTCATCAATCCTATACAGGACCTGTCATCACTTTTTGACTTAAAACCGAGGAGGAGGCGTGTGTCTCCGTAGATGCTAATGACTCGTCCACTTTCCTTAATGCTTGATGGAGGGAGGAGACTTGAGCTCCCTTTCCTCCCCCTCTCGTTCTGTGAATGTTGAGCAATCTCTCAAAAGATTGCTCAAGATGCTTCAAGGGGTATTCTCTTAGTTTGGAACTCTCAATCTGTTAATTCCCAGGTGGTATCACCATACACTCTCAGTATATCCATTTTGTTATTCAATTTAAAGTTTCACATCCTTGGGTTTTGGGTTTTATTTATGCTAGCAATATTTATAATAGGTCTACTTTATTAACGATTTCTAACCTATTTCTTTTTGTAACGTTCGTTAGTTATCGCATTTTGTCCAAAACCTTGACTAACCATCATAAAACTAACTTTACATAAGCTAATATTTAGGAAACATTCGGCGTTCATGCTAAACCAGAGTAGTATCCAACGTAATAATATCATGGTGCCTTAGAAAAATACTCATTTCATTTATGATTCCAAGAGAAAAAAAAAAAAAAGAAGACCATTTTGTTATGGTCAAAATTGATTTGGAGAAAGCCTATAGTTACTATTATTTGAATGCTTAAACCCTTCCTTCAACCTCTACGATTTATTTATATTTGGATCTATCATTGTTATGCTTGTGTCATTAATGGGAAGACTTCTCACTATTTTAAAGGAAACACACCCCTTAAAAGGATTGTTCCCTTTTTCCTTTTCAACTGTACATTTTTTTTTTAAAGAAAATAGCTATTCTAACTGACAAATAGAATCCTAATAACTATTCTTCATCAAATTTTGTATTCATTAGGAGCTTTCCTCATGCTCATGAACTCCCGCTCTTCCTAGCACCGGGGTGTCGTAATAAGACCTTATAAAGTTTATTACGAGACTTTATTTTTTTTTGGAAAAAAAACACACACACACACACCAACAAAATTAAGTGCACTTTTTCCAGAATTCGAGAAAATAATTGATACCTTATTTGAAAGGTGTAGGTGGTGCTGTAACTTGCGTGCATCCAATCCTTAATTCATTCATCAAATAGCAAAGACCAATTTGTGAGTCCCAAGTAGCCGTGACTGCCTTTCCCAAAATGATGGTCGCAAGCTTTTCTCGTGTCTCCTCCCATCCACTGAGCTGTCATGTCAATCCAAAGAAAACAGATTAAGAGAGTAAAAAAAAATTAAAAAGAAAAGAAAAGGCGGCCTTTAAAACTTTTTCTCTTGAGAGAGAGAGAGAGAGAGAGAGAGGAAAGAAAACGCTTCTTCTTGTACCCTCTCTCTCACCCGCCTTCCGTGGAAGTTAAGCAGATCGACGGTGCAAATAAAGTGGGTAAATGGTGGGTAAAACGAAGCGTTAAAAACTAGCCGCCACGGTAGACTCGGTCGGCGACGCATATTTGCGGAAACGAGTCTTCTACGTTTCCCGTTCCCGCCGACATTAATCAAATATTGGGGACAGGGAACCGCGGTGCCACCTGGCAAATCATGGGCCTCAGGCGCTTGCGACCCCTCCGGGAGCCCCACCCCAGGGTGGGTCTTTTTATAGAAATAAATTGATTATATATATTCTGCGCTAATTAAAAGAAAAGTTCGGTCCGTCGACCTTTCGCCGCGCCGCCCAAAATCTTCTCTTTTACCCCACCTTGATTTGAATCGTTCTGCGGAGGCGATTCATCCAGGATCGAAGGCTTCCATGAATTAGACGGCAAATGGAATCTTTATATTCCGGGTTCTTGTGTGGACGAATTGGTCAAGGGATTTCTTAGAGAATTTTCTTCTTTTTCTTGGTGGAGTTGGGTCGGAGAGATTCCCAGGGGTCGGTGTCTTCTTTGAGTGGGCCAAGAACAACTCCGTTTTGGTGGCATTTAACAGCCTCCGGGAGAGGTACGATTTTTATTGCCCGGCTTTGTTGGTTTGTGTTGCCGCCTTCGATCTCCATTAGACGACAAGCCGCACTAAATATGGGCAGGCTTGCAGCGTTGGCTAGAGGTCTGCCGCCGGGGTTGGAGTGGGATCATGCGGTGAAACGGGGAAATTTTGGCCAGTTTTTTCTTTTTCTCTTGGCGCTTTGCAATTGGATTAGGGTTTCGGGAGGACTGGGAGAAAGGGGTGGCTTAAGGTGGGGTTTGGTATCTTTGATGTTTTTTTTTGGTGCTTCTTGGGTTGCTGAATTCAGTCTTGTATTGTAATTGATGCGTTTTAGGGATTGTGCTTTTTGGATGGGTTTCGCAAGAGTGAATTCTTTATCAGTTTTCTTTTTCTTTTTTATGTTTCCATCAAACTTGTTTGTAGTTATTATTCATGCTTTGTATTTGAATTCTTTCATTTGTTTACTTGTTTTTGTTGGATTTTTGTTTCCTTTTTTCTTTTTCTTGAAATTGATATTGGACACGCAAGCTATTAACGCCTTATCTAGGTGTTTGGAGAAACAGCTTTTGTCAGGATTTAATGGTTCAATTGCTTAAACGTTGCTTATGAGGCATGGATTAGTGTATTGTTAGTTCATTCGCCTATGCTTATAATTCATGGAGATGCCGAGTTTAAACATAATGTTTCTGACCTCGGGGCATGGTTGATTGAGTTACTTGTCATTCTTCTTTCTTTTCCCTAGTTTTTTAAATTGGCAAGGTGGGGATATCAAGTGTTAAATCTGTGTAAAGGTCACATCTAATTTATTTTCTGATTGATCACAAATGCTTTTGTGTTATTTGGATGGTTTATCTATCTTTTCTTGGACAAGATTTTGACTTGTCCCAGTCTGGTTCAGCACATGCTCTGTTGTAGTTACATTGATACAATTGGGTCTTAAATGAGTGTCTTACTTTGTCAGTTTTGTTTCCTGGAAATTTTCGTAAATTTACTGTTCATCAGCCGGTTGGCAATTGTTTAAACTCTTGTTTTCTGTGCTTGGTAGGCACTTTGAACAGGCAGATGGTACATGTAATTTTCTTTAAAAACAGAAAGCAGCATGAATGGTAAGAAATGAATAAAGAGACAAGGAATTTTCTCATCTTCGAAGGAACACAATGAAGTGTTTCTGTTCGGATGGTCAATTGCGAGTAGATGAAATGATTCAATCATCTGCGTCCCTGGCCACCAAGGACTGCTTGGCTGGCCATTATTTATGTCGAAATGGTGAGGTTGAGCAGAGCGTTGAGTCTGGAAACATTGAAGAAGCTGAATCAACTCTCCGTGAAGGTCTTTGCTTAAATGATGAGGTTGGTTCCTGAACGTCTTTTTTTTTGTATCCTATGTGTGAAGGAGCTGCTGAGGCTTGACAAGTTTTCTCCAAGTTCAGTGTTAAACTAGGTTTTCTTGGCTTTTGATTTAGGTGAAATATGTTGTCTTCTCTGAGTATTGAAGATTATTTCTTTTGGTTGCCAACTGAAGATAGTGTAAGTCAGAACATGTATTTATTTGGATCGAAACCTATTCAACCATATATTTTGGTATGTAACTAAGTCAAGATTTAATGAGTTTAACCATGCTTTTGCTTGGGTTGTAATTAATTTCTGGGCTGAAAATTGATCAAGCTTGATATGTTACATAATCAGTGAAGCCTAATTTTGAATCAAGCCAAGCTTGCGTCTATGCTGAGCAGATTGACAAGATACATTGTGCTTCATTCATGCATTATATGGCCTTATACATCAGTCCTCCATTTATTTTCACAAGGTAATAATGAAGTTATGATCTTAATTCTACTCTAATAAATCAATGTTGATAGTTGATGGAAGTCTTTATAAGATCCTTCTAATGTATAGGATATATGTAACACTGTCACTTATTCTGAATTTTGTGTGGTGTTTTAATACAATATACAAATGTTTATAAAATTCTTGAATACGCGTCTCACTATGAAGACATGCAAAATAATATTAGTTAAGTCTAGTGGAGCTTTGTGTTTTGCAGGAAGCAAGAGCTTTGCTTGGAAGGATAGAATATCAGAGAGGAAATGTAGAAGCTGCACTTCATGTTTTCGATGGAATAGATCTTTCTTCAGTAGCTCCTAAGATCAAAACTGCTATTGCTGAAGGAATGGAACGCCACAAGTGTCGCTCAAATTGGGATGCACGACCAATGTCCATGCATGCAGTAAGCTTACTTGTTGAAGCAGTATATCTGAAAGCAAGAGCTCTACAAGATCTTGGAAGGTTTAAAGGTAGAGAATATATGTTGATCAATTTTTTCCAGTACATTTACTTATTCAATTTTCTCGAATTTATATTTTTATGAATTATCATAGTACAAAATTTATTTTTGTTTTCTCAGTCCTCTCTTTTTTAGTTGGGAACCACCAAAGGAACATGTTGGTTGTAGGTGATATTCATATTATAGTTAAGGACATCAATATCCATATATACAAACTAATTTTGTTTTTAAGCTTGAGATTTCTTTCAGGTTGTGATTTGGTCCATGAGATTTCTTGTCTTCCTTCAGATTTTTCATCCTAACTTGGAGTCATTTGACCTTTGCCACTTCATGTACATATCCAGTACAATCAACATGTATTGATTGTGCAATTTCTAAACTTTCCTCCTTTTCTTTCAGAAATGCTGTAATCAAGTATTCACTATATAGGTGGCCTCAGTGCCTTTGTAAGTGTTGTCTGTTGCAACATGGGCATGGGTTTAATTGAGGAAATTAATGTAGTGTACTATGGGTAAGTCTTAGTGCTTCTGACTTTCTCTAGAGAATCGTGGAACAGGGATATGGTAAGAGAAAACATAAGGCACTGGGCTATTCTTATATAAGTATAGTTTGGAAACATGATGCACTGGGCTAGTTCTTATATATCTATTAGCTTCACTTCACAAATTTAAATGTCTTAACACCCATTTTTGTCTATTCTTTAGTTCTTATATCTCTTCCTTATGATGTCTGTATCCATTTCTCAATGTTGAAATTGATGTTTTGTTCTTCATGTTGCATTATTGTACATGGTGCATGATAATAGATGTATGTACCAGGATTCAGTTTTACTCACTCTCCATATAGGAAGCCACGAGACCGGTGATAAGTGGCACATGTTGTCTCTGTTGTCTTATAGTAGTTTTACACAACGTTTTACTTACCGGTCCATTGGCATACCGACATTTTGTCGGTACCGGTACCATGGCAGTATGCACAGTGTGTACCACTCGGCATTATTAAATTATTATAATGTAATATAATATAATATAATATTAAAAATAAGGTTTACAATTTTGACTTATACCGCCCGATATGGGCGGTACATACCGGTCCGTCAGGTTGTCGTCCGCTCGCTACCGGGCGGTTTTGCCAAAAATCGATCGTTGATGGTCGATTGAGAGAGGAAAAAGGAAGAAAAAGAAGAAAAAAAGAAGAAAAAAGGAAAGAGGAGTACCTATTTCCCCGCACCATCCTCGTGGGCGCGCCGTCGTTGCCCGCGGGTCGCGGGCGCTTTTTCTCCCGCGTGAGGAGACAGAACGTCTCCCCGTGCGGGAAGAAAGGTCGAGGTGACGTCACCCCTTTTATTTTTATTAATATTTTAATATATATAATATAATATAACAAATGGTATGTACTATGCGTATCGCCCAGTACCAGTACCATATCAGTACCGAGATAAACTTGGTATACCGGTATGGATCGATAAGTCAAACCTTGATTAAAAATATTAACAAATGTTAAAAAGAAATCAATGGGCGACGTCGCCTCGGTCTCTCTCCCAACGTGGGAGACGAACTCCCACGTGGGGATGATAGTCGCCCGCAGATTGCGAGGGCGGCGACGTCTCGCAGCAACCCGGGCGCTAGGGTGGGCGACCCACGGCGACTGCGGTCGACCACGGTGGCAAGGGCGAGGCGAGAGGAGGCGGCGGTACTTCTTCTTCTTTCTTCTTTTCCTCTTCTTCTTTTCCTTTTCTTCTTCAATCGATCGTCCACGGTAGATTTATCCGTCAATCAACCGCCGACGATCGATTTTAGTGGTAGCGGCCGGTCCGCATACTGGTCAGCTGCCGGACCGGTATGTACGGGGCAGTACGGGGCCTTACCGCTCGGTAAGGAAAACCTTGGTTTTACATGGCTGATTGATGGAATAATCTCGAAAGAAGTCACCACATGGTGATACAAAGCATTTATAATTTAGTGACATAAGTATATTTTCTTAATATGACTAGAGGACAAATATGAGTTTGCCAGTAAATTGTTGGAGATGTGGGCAAATTATGTTTCCTGCTTTTACGTGTCATGGCCTTGTTGAGATTCCCTTAACTCATTTTGAACCATCTGTTGTCTCAACTTAAGTGGTATGTTTGGCCAGAAGTGGTATGTTTGGTTTTACATGGCTGATTGATGGAATAATCTCGAAAGAAGTCACCACATGGTGATACAAAGCATTTATAATTTAGTGACATAAGTATATTTTCTTAATATGACTAGAGGACAAATATGAGTTTGCCAGTAAATTGTTGGAGATGTGGGCAAATTATGTTTCCTGCTTTTACGTGTCATGGCCTTGTTGAGATTCCCTTGTTAACTCATTTTGAACCATCTGTTGTCTCAACTTAAGTGGTATGTTTGGCCAGAAGTGGTATGTTTGGTTTTACATGGCTGATTGATGGAATAATCTCGAAAGAAATCACCACATGGTGATACAAAGCATTTATAATTTAGTGACATAAGTATATTTTCTTAATATGACTAGAGGACAAATATGAGTTTGCCAGTAAATTGTTGGAGATGTGGGCAAATTATGTTTCCTGCTTTTACGTGTCATGGCCTTGTTGAGATTCCCTTGTTAACTCATTTTGAACCATCTGTTGTCTCAACTTAAGTGGTATGTTTGGCCAGAAGTGTCACCATAATTATTATTTAGAAGCTTGCATAAGTGGGTCTCTTGGTTCAAAGGAAGAAGATAAAATATATTAATGTCCATTTATAGAACTATGCAGCAATCTTGTACCAACTGATAGTTGAACTCTATGCCATGTCAATTGCCATCATGTGAACTTATGCCACTTAATTTCCTGTTGGCTGGGTGGCTGGGCCTAGTTTAATGGTTGACTATACTACTTGTTCCTAGATTTTGTGAAAGGCCACTGTATGTCCCATCATGGACTTATGTGCTACTCATGTTATCTTGTTGTTCTGTGCTGTGCTGAGAGCATGCAAATGTTGTTCTGGTATATTGTGGGCAGACGACTTTGTTGTATAACATAAAACTGTCTCTGATATCGTTCTTATAGCAGTGTTAATCAATGATGTGGGGACATTCGAGTCAACTGGGGATGAAGTTGTCCAAAAGCCTAAAAACATCTACTAGAAGATGGTATCACTGTAGTTTTTTAGTTGTAAAACATCATTTCTGAGACTATTATGAAATCTAAATCGTGCTGTTTGGATTTTGACTGTGCTTTTCCGCTGAGACCGTAATGGCCTTGGGATTTCTAACATTATATTAATCAATTGCAGCCCTTTTCCTCATGTCATATGCTCTTTACTTGTAAGAATGTAATCTTTTTATTTGTTTTGGAGAAACATCTTCTAGAATCGTTCTTACTTGCTTAAATACAAGAGAATTAGGTACACGAATGCCTTGTGTAGTTCAGAATTCAGATTTTGTTGGTCTGATTTGCTCGTGGGGCTATTTGCTCATTTCTTAATTTCACATTCATGTTTTGTGATTTTTTTTAATATTAGGTACATTCCATCTGTCATATACTATCTGTTCTTGTACAAGTATAATTCAGCTCCACTCTTTATTGATAGGTAAGACATTTTTAGCTTGGTTCTCTAATGTGTTTTTAAACTTTTGGTTCTTCCCATTAGTTAAAGTGTCAGTATTCTTCCCATATGGACAAAAAGGTGTGCAATTGTTTTTTATGTTTTCATCTAGAAACTGTTGAGTACTGACACTATTATAGCTTATATGTTTATGAAGAAAATGAATTATTTTCCAAAGCCTGCTGAATTGCTGCTAAAAAGGTGATCACCGTTGTAAGGACTACAGAGAGTTCTCACTTATAAATCATTGTATGTCTCACTTATGTCAAAGACATGGTTAATTTGAAATCAATAGCCAAATGTTAAAATGCCTGTTGCATGACTGTAACAGTATTCATTTGGTCATGCAGAAGCTGCTCAATCATGCAGCATTTTTCTGAACTCTATAGAGTCTGCGTTACATGATGGCTTGCCAGGGAACTTTATTACTGATAATAAATTACAGGAGATAGTGTGCAAGGCAGTTGAGTTGCTTCCAGAGCTATGGGAACTGGCTGGTTTTCCTCGTGAAGCCATCTCATCTTACCGAAGGGCCCTACTTGGACACTGGAATCTTGATGATGTTACCGTGGCAAAAATACAAAAAGAATTTGCCATCTTTCTTCTCTATGGAGGCTGTGATGCTAGCCCTCCAAACCTTCACTCTCAAATGGATGGTGCATTTATACCTAGGAACAACATGGAAGAGGCAGTTCTTCTGTTAGTAATTCTATTGAGGAAAGTTTCTCTTAAGAGAATTGAGTGGGATTCATCTATCATTGATCATCTGTCTTTTGCACTAGCTATGTGTGGGCAGCTAAGTTCTCTGGCCGATCAGGTAGAAGGGTTATTACCAGGTGTCCTAGTTATGAAAGAACAATACTATACTTTAGCCTTATGTTACTTAGGAGAAAATGATGACCTTACGGCTCTGAATTTGCTGAGAAAGCTACTGAATGCTACAGAGTATCCAGATTGTGTAAAAGCATTGGTACTTGCTTCTAAAGTTTGTGGTGAGAATACTTCTTGTGCAGAGGAAGGTGTTTCCTTTGCACGCAGAGCACTCACCAACTTGCATGGTTGCTGTGATCAAATTGAAAGTGTAGCTAACTGTTTACTTGGTATCTCACTTTCAGCTCAGGCTAGATCTTCTTCCTCTGATTCAGAAAGAGTTTCAAGGCAGTCTGAGGCACTTGAGGTGCTTCAGAAAACTGAAAGAATGATCCATGGAAAAGACTATAAAACCATATTCAATCTCAGCTTAGAAAATGCTGAACAAAGAAAGTTGGATGCAGCACTTCGTTATGCCAAACAGCTTCTGAAACTAGAAGCTGGCTCAAATGTAGATGTGTGGATCCTTTTGGCACGAATATTAACTGCCCAGAAGCGGTTTGTTGATGCTGAGACCATTATCAATGCTGCTTTGGAACAAACAGGAAAGTGGGACCAGGGAGAACTACTGCAAACTAAAGCTAAAATTCAGATTGCAAAGGGACAACTGAAGAATGCTATTGAGACATATACTCATCTTCTTGCCATGATTCAGTTGAGGACTAAGAGTTTTAATTATGGACTAATGTCATTGACGGTAGTGTATACTTTCTTCAACCTTCGCCATGCAAATTTGTCCTAATTGCTGTTGTTGCTGTAGCCTTTCTTCAGCCTAAAATTTATTTTATTCCAGTCTATTAATTTAATGCCTAGTTTCTGTCATGCAGGTTTCCCTTTTAACAGTAAGATATTCTCTTAGTTGCATGTAGCTATTATATTATCACTAAGTAGGTTTATGATATTATAATTTGCACGTACAAATGTATTATGTGCCTTTTATGTTATTAGTTTCATTTTAATTATTTGGAAATTCATGTGCACTTACTTTTCACATAACTTTTTAACAGGGTGGAAAAAGTGATAGAAGTTTGGAAATCCAGACGTGGCATGATCTGGCTAATGTCTACATAAGCATGTCACTGTGGAGGGAGACTGAAATTTGCCTATCTAATTTAAAGGCTATTTGTCCTTATTCTGCTTTAAGATGGCATGCTAATGGTAGTCAGATTTTGGACATTACTTTATAGTTTCTACTATGTTTTCGTTGTTCTATTATGATATTGATATGCTTGTTTTTATTTTTAGTGTGTGTTTTTCTTATACTTTTAGAATGCTGATTTTGATCACACATGTAAACCAAGAGTTTCTAAAATATTATGATCTGCTTAGTATTTATTGGGGAATATGTAAGTTAGTATTTGCTGGTTGCTGGAGAATGTTGAATTTGTTGTTTTCTTTACTTTGCTTTGAGAAATATGAGTTACAGAACAGAAACTAGTTAGACTAGAACATATTGTGCAGTTTAGCTTATTAGAGAATATCCTATGTTATATGGCTGGGTGGGAATTTCTGTGAGCGTTTCCACAGAGACGAGTTGTGGAAGATTTGAGTGATTTATCACCTAAATATATCCTCCCATATATACATTCTTCCCTGGTTAATCTAAACAGAGTAACCAGCAACATAAGTTTACAACAAGAAAATAGTGTTCATGTTTATTTGGTAAGACTGTCATGCAAGATAGGTTTATATATATATATATATATATACATACATACATACATATGCTCATCATTTGATTGATTAATTGCCTCAGCTCCTTATTCAATTTGACTATGTTTTGCTTCTTCCTCAGAGTAAGACGATTAGACAATTCCTAATCACGGTCCTTGTGGATTGGATGATTTATATGGGATTAAAAGGAAACTTCATATGTTTGTTATCTCTCTTTTAATGATATCTCAATTCTAGTTGTGATTTCATTAGATATCTTACAACTAGAATCCCATTTTTTTCGATCAAATTCCTCCACCGCAAAACTTGGATTCATGCAGGAAAGTAGATTCATATAGGTATTTATACATTCTGATATAAGTACTCTTGTTTGCACAAAAATATGATTTTTTTCATCGTGCTGGGAACAGACTTCCCATGGGAAAAATAGTCCATCGGAACCCAATTGTTATCTCATAGTAGATCCAACACTTGTCTTGAATTAACTTCAATATCATAATTTCTCTAGTGGATAACTAATAGTTGCTTACTTGCTTTACTGAATTACTAAATAAAATAGCTTTCTTTCGGAGGTTCATAAAAACTTGACTATGTATATGTACATATACATATGTGTATATATATATATATATATACATACATATAGTAATCACAAAAATACTGTATTACTTATTCAAAATGTAATGTACAAATCTGGGATCTATACCATCCCAAAAAATGGGGGAGCAAAAGATCTCCTAAACCTATCATCTTTATCAACTAGTTGATTACCTTTCCTATGGATATGCTCTATCATGCACATGTTTAGTGATTTACAAGGGTTAGTAATGTTACTAACTATAATTGAAGAGACCAAGGAATAACAGAGATTCCTCCGACAAACTTACATATGATAATAGCATCAATTTTCACCAAAATGCTGGCAATTTGAGTTCCTCAACCTCCCCAGGCCCCATACGCAAGGCTTTGCACTCAGCCATAGTATTTGCTGAGTTGTCCTTAAATTTGATAATAAAGCCAACACCAGCCTGTACATTCTATAGACAAAAGAGCCATCAATTTCTAGTATAAAGTCAAAATTAGACTGTTGGGATAAGTCTTCCCCAACATCATTTTGAATTCTCCTCGCAGACTTGTTTCATATAGTGAAATAATCACTAGCATAAGATAAGATCTTGTGCAACAAAGTGGTTGGGTTAGTTTGACGGTTGCTATATTTGGCCTCGTTGTGGAAGAAACCAAAGTCCGGTTTCAATAACAGGGAGAATCCAATCCTTGGAAGTTTTATCATCAAGGCTATGTGCTTCTAAATCCATCCCCACCAGCCAAGAGTCCATAAAACGAAAACAGAAACCTAAATGCTGTTGAATTAACAGCCATAACTCAAATGTGACGTTACATTCCAAAGAAATGTGCTTGTGAGAATCTGAAGAGAGATGACAAAGATGAGAAGGTTCCAGGTGGGAATGAGAAACACAAGATAACGGGTTAAAAGGAAGCAACCTATTCATGTAAGCTTAAATAGGAAAAGCTTCATTTTTGGGGCTATTCTCATATATCAAATAGCCTTCCAGCCAGACCAACACTCCTCTCTATAGTATGGCTGGTTCATCAAAGCCCTACAAGCAGCCCTGACAATCAGCACCCCTTCAGGTTTTCCGACGATCACCATCTGTCATCATTGGCTAAAGCAAAAAAGATGAATACTAAGGATACATTCCACCACCGAAGAGCCAAAGATCATTACACTTCTGTTCACATTCCATTGACCTCCTGGAATAAGATCACCACTTTAGAAATCTACAACATTTCATTCACATTTACAGAAAGTAAATGTGACCAACAGTCATGCCAGTTGTTCCTGCCTCCAATAATAACCTGAAATCCCTCTCTAACATCCTTAAGAAGATTATGGATGATCCTATCAGAATATATATATATATATATTATGAGTCTATGAGTTGTAGATGTTGATTTTCATAAGTTTTATCTTCACCTTGTTGGTCATCTGAATGATTATTTAAGAGGGTTCTTAGTTTATCTCACTCTTGTTTTTGTATATATGGGAAATATTTTATTTGAATATGTGATGATATTGTCATTGTTTACTTGAATTACCTTAAAGTTGACCTTTTTGACTTCACATCTGCAAAGACTTAAGTTATGCATCACGAGGTTTTCTTTTCTGGCAAAATTTCTGATACGTAGCAATATAATATCCAATATATCCTTCAAAAAATGCAAACATCATTTATATTTGTGCAAAACTTATAAATCTCTCTCCCTTATATGCCTTTGATGGTAGACTACGTTAGATCCTGTTAGGACCTATTTGCCTCAACATGGGTTGAGGTTGATTGGAATTTATGGCTAGATAACCTGTTAATGTTGAGGTTGATTGGAATTTATGGCTAGATAACCTGTTAAATGGTTACTAGTGAGATCTAATAAGTCTATTGCTAGGGTGCAGATAAGGGGTTACCTTTAGATTTGTTAGATACATAGGATGCTAGCATTTTTGTGTCTAGGATACTCTGTCACATTTCATGGGAACACCAGAAGATTTCCCTTCTTTTTCGGTTGGATCATGCAATGATATAAATTCTGTGCTGATTATTGTAATTTTACAATAGAGGATTTTCTTTGTGGGAATTATGGAACATGTTAACTACCAAGAATATTGTAGACCTTTTTTTCATTTTTTAATCAACCCAAACTCTGGAAATTAGCATTTTATAATGTAGATATGAATCCTTGAAATCTCTTGCTAGGCTCCTTTTGGTCTTTTCTTGTGCAATTTTTTCACCCCTTTGGCTACTCACCTTGCTCTTCAGTCCTCCCTATCCTGTTCCTTTTTTTTTTCTGTCCATCCTTCATGGATGAAGATAGTGATGATGATTCCATTTTCATTCTTGGGGTTTTTGCAATTTATTTGTCATGTCTGGACTTATAATACAGTATGAGACTTGTCGAACATGTATATCACACATTCTCTCTATTGAAGCTCATCCCTTTGATGTGTCTGAAAATTTTATCAACTGCTGGTTGATATATCGGAAGTTTATTGATCTGTTATGTCAACCATTGCTGGAGAGATTTATCTAAATTAACTATCTTAGCATCATGAGGAAACATTAAAGACTTTGCTTAATCACTGATTTTTGTTATTTGCTTTAATTAGTTAGTTGCCTGTTTGATTTTATTAAGAATTTTAGAGCCACGGCCTATGTATGTGGCATTGATATTAATTTTCACTCTCTATCTAGATATGTGCAATACTATCCACTCTGTTTTATTTTTTCTCCACTCTTTGCTATAGTGTATTACCTTCTCAACATTAGTGTTAAATGTCAAATACAATTGCTAATGTTTCAGGACAGCTATATGAAGCAAAAGGTCTCCATAAAGAAGCTCTAGGGGAATATGCTAAAGCATTGGATATGGAGCCAACCCATGTCCCAAGCTTGATCTCAAGAGCAATTGTTCTTAGACATCTTGGTGATTGGTCATTGGATGTCATTAAGAGCTTATTGACTGATGCACTTCGGCTGGACCGGACTAACCATACTGCTTGGTTTAATCTAGGTTTAATTTATAAATCTGAAGGTGCCAGATCAGCACTTGAGGCTGCTGAGTGTTTTCAGACTGCCGCTTTTCTTAAAGAGACTGCACCGGTTGAACCCTTCAGATGAGGTTTTTTTTGGAGTAATCAACTCTGTGAGCTATTTTATAAACCTTCATGGATATGTTCGTTTTCTGCAGTATATAGGATATGCAGTCTGTATTGTAGTTTACTGAAAATTGCAGCGTAAGAGTATTACTTGAATCGAGAACTCAGCCTTCATAATTCATGGATGGTAAATAAACAAAATGAGATTTTCTTATTGCAATTAATCTTGATGGCAGCATGATTAGTCTGAAGGTGACGATCATTCTTTCTTGACACTGTGGAGAATTCTACTGGAAATTTGAAATGCAAAAGAAAAGTCTGCCAAGAAGCAGAACATTAGGGGCTCATTTATCTGGTTTTGGTGCATCCAAAAATGAATATCCGACAAACATATGAAAATCAATGGCAGAGCTAATACTTGTCAACTATGTGATGTTCCTTTCCTAACTCATTCCTTTATAAACTGTAGCACATAAATGAAAAGAGAGACACCAATATGTCATTGCAGCAGTACATGTAATCATCTAAAGGAAGTTGTCCCCCTTCTTAGCGTTACTGTTATAGAATATCTTTCTCAGGAAGTTGTTTGAGTTTTTTGCTGAAATTCTGAATGTTATACCAGAAATTTGGGTTGAAACTCTATATTCTTTTCTTATGCACACGAGTAAATATTTTTTCTTCTCGCTTCATGAAATGGTCAACCTCTTACTGTTCCATGTTTGATTCATTGGTCCACATGCATCTTAGGGTATGAATCTGTTATGTGGAGTTGTCAAGTTGCATCAACTTTCTCTAGTTTAATCTTTGGTTTTTGAAATATTGTCCTATCATGCACTTTTTTCATGTAAAAATGTGGCATAAAAGTAATGTACTCAGCTGGAACCCTTTGATCATCAATTTATTATTACTCAGATTGAGGACCAACACCCTTGTGTGCTTGACACATGAACTGTCAATCACAATCGGATTCATCTCATTGTTTTAGTGGACTGGTTAAGATTATTAAAATGCCTGAAAAAATGAACATTCAAGGCGTTACTTGCTTTCCTAAGAAGCAAAAACTTGGCACTTGGATAAAAGCTACCCAGGTTGAATCATGAACTTTGAGAAATTTGACTGAATTTTCCAAGTATTTATTAAGCTTAACTCTAATTTTGAAGTTAAAGGCTCTTGCAGCAGCTAGGGCTCAAATGATGTTATTATTGACTATATTGTAACTGACATGAACTTTAGTGTATGGATATTTGTTATATTAAAATCTGGTACAGCACTTACGTTAAATCCAAACCATTGATTATTTCCTACTACAACCACAAAAATACTTCCTGCTCAAACAATTTTTTTTTTCTGCCAAATGAACTTTTTGTGTAACTACCTTAAGTCGATACCGTTGATTATTTCCAAAATTGTTCATCTTGCACACACTTCCTCTTGGAAATCCTTTCAGTTCTGTGTTTTCTGGAAAAAGTTAGCTTGAATTTGGAAATTTGTTACCATTATTCATGATGGTGATGGGATTACGATCTCTTGTTTGCTGACTATATGCTAATCTCTCTCCAACTTGGTTGTTTCACTTATGTAGTGGTCTACTGAAAGGAGTTTCTGCTGTTGACATATGCCAAATCATTTCAATCATACTGCTCTTCTATGATACTTTAGGATTGCTCTAGTTTGTTGATTCAATATTCTGGTCTGCTAATAAAGCTTATAGCAATAAGGATCATGAGATTACATATTCCCACAAACTTGTCATTTGGTGGAAGATCCATCCTGTATGTTTCGATACGTAATCTAACATTGCTCGTATCTTTGTAGATGATTCAACATCAAAGAAATGGAAAACATGCTACATATGTTGCTTCTCAACATAAAGAAAAAGATAAATTCGCTATCTAAACCTTATTTCCACTCTAGTCTCATTGAAATATAATTTAAATTACATTAAATTTTATTTAAAAGGCTTCAAATAGGGTTTTCTCTTTTTCAAGTATCCAAATTTTTTATGTTTTTTTGGGTTTGTTGGTACATATCGGCATATGATACGTCGGTTCTGATTGGTACATACCAGTCCAGCCATTGACCGGCACCACCAGTCGGACGAAGATGTCAAACCTTGGATAAAAGAGTAATACATTGGTTGGTCTATGGACATTGTTAATAACAGAAGCTTGGTGCTTATGAGTTGAATGTTCCCTTTGTTTTGGCACATGAATTCTGTCAAATATGTTGTGGAAATATGCATTATAACTTGGGCGCATGCAAGCTTAAAATTTATTCCTTATGGAATACATGAAGGCAAGAGGAGATCATCTAGAATTCCTTGGCAATGCTGCTTTCAGTACTATGTACACATTGTCCAGGTTTGAGAAAAGAAGTTGGACCAAAAACACAAACCACTTGTCCAAGCATGCATTTGTGGGGTGTGGTTTAATGGGGCAACCGACATGTGGCATTCATTATCAGTCAACCTAAGCTTTGCAAAGGCTCTTGGGGGGGGGGTGGAATGTAGATATGGTGTTCACTGTAATCTTATACTTTGGGTGGCTTTTATCATCTTTAAGACTTGCTAATTGCCATGAACTCTGTATGCAGTTACAATATTCTGGAGCGTGGAGCGGGAGACATTCTATGCATTTCCAAGGTAAGATATCTTTTTAGCATACTCAATATTTAGTACTAGTTCTTATCTGAATCTTGTGTTTTATAAGCGTGAAACTTTAAGCTAAATTTTGTTCCAGTAAACATGGATTTTACTCGTTGATGTATGTTTTGATTTAACATGGATGTATAGATGTATCACTATCTTAGTTTCTTTTATGAAGGATGGCATAGTTTGGTTGCAATACTCTACGGCATGGTTACAAGAAAATATATTAGTTGCTAGTACCGTATTTGTAATATCCTTTATTTTTGAATTGTTTATGATATCCATGATTTTTTATTATTTTATTGTGAAATTTTATTTAATAATTGTTTACATTAAATAATTTTATATTAAAAGGTTAGTGCTAGGGTCCAATCCTAGAATTTGAATGTGATTTGTGAAAGTTTTATGTTATGTTAGTGGAGAAAAAAAAATCCTGTTTAAAATAGGTTCACACTTCAATGATATTATTCTCTGAATTTTATTTTGGAGGTGTGACAGTATTCAAGTTTCAAATGTTGATCAGATTAGTGTATTTGTACTTGTAGTTATTTGTTCCACCAAGAATTGTTGACTGGATTAGTATATTCTAACAGGTATTGTTCGACCAAGAATTGGTACTGAACCATATAGCTCAGCACTGATTGAAAGGAATTGAATAGCAGATGGACCTTTATGTACTGGCTAGTATTTATTATACTGGATTGACCAAGTCCTGATATTAAAATGTATAGCTGGACATTGCTATGTATATGATTTATTTATAATTTTATTATCTTATTCAACAATATGAAGCAGGATAGGTTGGTATATCACCTCTTACCAGTCGGATAGATCTCAAAACTGGCACAATCATTGCTTTTCACTATTTCATTGTTATCATGTTGATACTGGTGGTACAGTAAATTATATTAGTATCATACTGCTCTGACAAGGTATTGAAACTGATCCTGGACCAGGATTTTGAACTTTGTTATCA
Source organism: Ensete glaucum (assembly GCA_021527575.1). NCBI lineage: Eukaryota > Viridiplantae > Streptophyta > Magnoliopsida > Zingiberales > Musaceae > Ensete > Ensete glaucum. The sequence goes on from CM038559.1 coordinate 21,589,188, forward strand.
TTTAAATATTGAGGCTTGTGCTAGAATTAGTTCTGTTTTAATGGAGGCACAGAAAAAGAAAAGGAAAGGAACTGAATTGAGGTATGCCATCAATGCTCCTTGTAGATGACTTACCGAGGCCATGGTTTTTATTTTTAGATGGATTTGGTAATTTTGAATGCTTCCAAATGTTCTGAGATGGTATTAGGTATGAGTCGCTGTGTCATCAGACACGACTTCATTTGTCTTAGTCAGCTGTCAAGACACCGACTGTAGAGGTTTAGCCATGATATCCAATGTTCCCATGCTGTAGAGTTTGGGTTGTGCATTCAAAATGTTCTGAGGTGGTATTAGGTACGTGTCCATGCTGTGTCATCAGACATTACTTCATTTGTCTCAGCCAGCTGTCAAGACACCTACTGTAGAGGTTTAATCATGATATCCAACAACTCCATGCTGTAGAGTTCAGGTTGTGCACTCTGTTTTGGCATGTTATGGGCATTAACTTGTCCATGGAAAAGTAAAACCAAGTTTTCAAGCAGGAACACCTGTTGTTGGCATTCTCGCAAGAAAATGCTGCCACACTGGAAATGCTCTAGGCAGGACATCTTTGCTGGATGTTGCTTTCTTCGAAAAAAGGATGGGATAAGTCTGGAAGTCTCTAACATTTGCTTAAAATTTCAACTATGGTCTTGCATAGTAGAAAACAAACAAGTATCATCATGGTGGGACCAATAAAACAAGATTTTACTAATACCTTTCACATCACTTTTCTTTGATGAACACAATTTAAACAGTAAAAATACTGATAGATGTTCTTCAATCCAACAAGAAAACAAGTTATTTGAAGAATATAATTAATTCCAATGCCTTAAGAGACATTGAAGAGGTGTCTATTAAGACCTAAGAGATTACATCTTGCCCCATGTTCTATTAAGAAAGTTTATACGGGAGATTACTCCTTGTTCCATGTTCCATTGAGAAGATCTATTTATGGGCACTTCATAGTTACTTTGATCAGTTTTGATGATGCCTTCAGTTAATTCAATAAGAAAATTGCCATTTGGTTGTACTAATTCGGCCCTTAATATTTTTAAGCAGTATGTCACCTTTTGTTGAACTTATATGGAGCGTATGCGTGATTCCTGCACACGAGGTATGTGAGATACCGCATCAACCCAAGTTTTCAAGGGTAATTCTCTGTCTAATTTATTTGATTTCCATTGCATGTGATGTTTTTGAACTGCTTTGTGATTTCTACAACAGATTACTTATGCAGTTTTCTTTATTGCCTTGGTCAGGAGTTTTACATGTTTATTAATTGTACATGTTGTCAACTAACCTTTTAAACATGTCTGTCATTCTATTTTAGTATATCATCTTCTCTTGTTTAGTGTATCCTATGCTCCCTTTAGCGTGCACTATCTTCCTTTGGAGTAATTTTCAGGTCTCCATATTGTCACTTTTGAAATCTTAAATTTAGGAGGCATGCTGTGTCACATTCAACAAATGTCTTGTGCTTGATATCTGTCTTCATTTTCTAATTTAGGGGTTGAGTTTGAAATACATCACCAGAAGTTTTGCTTCAAGAGTTTTGTTGTTTTGTTGATTTGTCTGGTAGCCAGCTATGCTTTTGTTTTATATTCCTAATCAACAGGCTTCTTGCATCAGGATCACTAATTTCTGTTTGATTTTGAAATTTGTGAGGACTGTGACAAATCAATCCAGGATTTTGACATAAGCAACCACATAGGCTTTAGAAGGGATCTGAGTGGAATAACATATGCACCAGTGAGATATTGAAGCCTTGTTATGTGGTTGATGAATGTCTTTGGAGGAATGCCAAGAGATGATGTCTGTTTTGATTCGACATGCATTCAATTCATGTACAGTTGAATGTAGTGTGCCCAAGGTGTATCCATCACCCAAGTGTTGTTTCTATTTCCAGTAATAATTTATTTATTTATTGTCAAACTAATTATATTTACTTGGGAAAATGTGGAAGGATATAATTGGTATTGATGGCATTAGGCCTGTCAAAAAAGGCAAAAAAAGGAGGGAAGATATCATGAAACAGCAGCCAAGGTGACACAGCATTTTAACCCAAGGTGGGGTGATACATCAGCGTCTACATTCTACAAGAATGAAAAGCATGGTGGGGGGAGAAGTTTGACGATAAAAAGTCATGCTGCTCTAGATGGAAAAAGGTCAGTCAGTCGGTATCTCCGTGATCTGATTCAATGAAATTATGCTTTAAATGTTTGGTTGTTCCACATATTTGGGACATGAAAGTCGATGATGGGATTGGATCAGAACCTGCCAATGCTGGTCTTCTGATTGAATTAACTGCAGATGGAAAACATGTTATCCAGAATGTATTTTGCAATAGCTTGTGAATGAAGCTAAATCAAAAGTAAGATTCAGCTTTCCCATTTGATTCTATGGTGTGTCTCCCGTTGTTTTCCTGCAATGTTCATACCAACTTTGGTGGTATATTCTCGTTTTCCAACTCATGTCTCTTTGATCCCAAAGACAAATCCCAAAGACAACAAAAAATAAAAATAATATATCTATCTCTACAGAGTATGTGGTTTGACGTGGCTGGAGACTCCCCATGAACCACCCACCCACCCACCTATGTTGTTTGGTCTTCAGCTTTATCATCGACGACAAGGTTAGGACAGTCGCGTTCTCTCTCAAAGAAGCAATTAAAACATATTTCTTAAAAACTAACTTTCACAAATTTTGTCCCATTTGCCACCGGTGGTGGTTGGTCGACGACAAAAAGTTCTTCTGTATGCATATTTTTCTCCCAAAGCTTCGCGTGCTTAATAACGTAACATTATATGCAAAAAGACATTATTTCAAAGAACGAATAGAGTAACACACATCCTTCCATTTTTCAGCTGTGTGGAAACTAACTAGATTTAAGCCGGACAACACAACAAGACATAAAGAATCTCCAACCAAAGGTTCAGAGTCAAAAAAAAAAAAAAACAAAAAATCACACCTTTCGTCACCAAAAGTCCAAAGCCACTCCCCCCCATCACCCCCATTTAATTGTGATCTGATGACAGTCAGACATATGTAACTACAATGAATTTAACTATTCAGAATACGAGAAGACTAATTCTGACCACATTAGGCATGATTAACATCATCATCCTCCTCCTCCACATATCTCCTTAAACCTCCATACCAAAGTCTACTACTGAAAACACTCCTCAAAACTGCCACCAAATGCCACAAGCCGCATTCATCTATGAAATCGTGCCAGATAAAGATCATGTGGGATAAAGCCAGCTGTCACAGTCCGTTCACCATAAGTCCGGCCGTGCAAACAGTGTGCTGCCATGCAACTAGCTTCTGTCCTTAGAAACTCCACAAACACACTGCCTGGTTCAAACAAACTGACATCAAAATCCTGGTGATCCTCTTTATCACTAGTAGCTTCTTTGTCAATTCCCTCATCTTCTTCTTTGGTTAACTCTGCTCCCTTGGCAGACCAAGTCTGTAAGCAAGTATTTTCTGTCGATGCTGGATTGACATCTAAGGTTAGTTCAGCATTTCGTTCCACCTCAGCAGCCTCCTCACGTAGCTTCGGTGTTCCAGAAAACACACCAATTTCAGCACCGATTTCTACAATCACATCCTTTTCAGTCTCCATTGGTTGGTCAACTGCGACATCACCAATCTGTTGGTCATCTTTCAAAGTAGTTGGGCCATCTATTTCACCAAAGACAATATTCTCCTCGATTTCTTTCACAGGCATGTTGTTATTATTTTGTATCTCTTCAACATCATTCCTGATATCTCCAGGCCTTTCAGCATCTTTATGAGGTGCCATATCTACATCTTGCTTGCTATCATTACTTGGACATTCCATGCTCGATTCTTCCTTGATCAAATACCCATTAGGATATGTTCCAAAATTCTCAGTGGCAGTTCCAAGATTGCTGATATATCTTGTAATATTTACTGCTTTAACAGTTCCAAACCTGTCGATTTAAATAAAAAATAACTGTTGTGATGCTTTTAAAAGCATAGAGATGTTAGAATAATGCTTCATATGGCAATAAGCACACCTTGTACATTCCAATCGTATGTCTTCTAGAACTTCCTCCAATTCAGATTCTGATAGCAGCAAAAACTCCTCTTTGTTGAACTTTCAAGGATTAAAAGGAAGATTGTCAGTTATTAAAGGAAACTAATATAATAGCAAGTATCTCGTAATGCTCGTCACCAATAAAATGTTTATGGTCTACAACCAAAATTGATTTGGTATATAGCATACCACATTTTTAAGCTGAAGAACTTTTGTTGATTGCGAGAGTAGTGACTTGGCATGCACAGGAATACCATAACATGAAACAATTTCAGCATTCTCCTGAGAACCAAGACGGTTAGCAGGTCAATTCCATCAGTTCAAACAAGAAATTCATAACAGGTTGCTGAAAGTAACATTGGCCCACCTGGGCATCAGGAAGAGCTTGAACTGCAGTTAGAACACGCCCACCAAGCTTCATCCCATTCAGTCCAGCACATGCCTTTGAAGTAATTGAATGATCCACATACTGTCACATCAAATTACAGCATCACTAGCTGAGTACCATACATGTCAACAGCATAATACCAGGAAAGTTCAAGCAGCCGATGCAAGAATTGAGAATTTTTTTATACCTCTAAGAAGGCACATGGTCCATTAAGTTCTTTGTTAAATTCAAAGTGGTAAGCTTTCAGAGTCCCAAACGCACCAACAATCTCCATAAGCTGAAAGAACAGCAATCATAAACAACTAGATCGGAACTGGTAGTCATGCATTCCATCAACCAGTGGAAAAGGATGTTGGACATCCATAAAGATTGTTTTTCAATTCTCTTAAAAGTGATCTTTGAAAAACTTACCATATTAGATGAGATAGCCTCAGAAATTCCTCCAATGAAAATCTGCAATCACAAAAAAGCATTACCGAACATTTAGATGATAGCACGTTTGAAAAATTCAGACCAGATTTTGAAGTTTCATCCAATACTTTGAATGCCAAAAGTCGAAATACGGTAGATTTCAATTGCAATCAACTAGTTCAGATGGCCTTGGCCAAAATTTGGTCAAAATTCAATACAGAAGGTCTACTATATAATCACTGAAGATGGGAGGCCTTTCATTCTCCTCTGGTCAACTAGAAAGTCCCAGGTAAAGAATAACAAATCTAGGCTCTAAAGTAATTTATTTAGATACAACACATTTTTTACAATCCTTGACTTTCAAAACTTTGAGACTTGGGAACTTCAGATTAGTCTCAGAAATTCAGTTTTTTAGATAAGATTTTTGAGAATTTTATAAGATTTTACAGGAAAAGACAAAAGAGGGTTGGAATTTTTAGCTTGACTTTGCAAGTTTTAATCAGATATTTGGCAAACATAAGGTGTATTTTCTAGCAGGGGTTTAAGTTTAAGATCTTATATAACATTTAGATAAGGAATTTGTGAAAGTTTATGCATATTAGGCTTTCCATACTCATGAAAATGTTATAAAACACTTTTCAACACAATAATCAATCCTTTCAATATTTCCAACTTCCATTCACACTCGACTGGACCACCCGAAAACGGTTGGTCACTGTGCCGGCTCGCCATGGGATCAGTGAAGGCCACCCCATATGGACTGGTCCAAGCAAGATTTAAACTATGCTCCAAAATGATAACAGAATTGGGGTCACAAGAAAACTGAGTTTGATCAAACCATGTTTATTCTTCACTCGCTACAACAAGATCTTATAAGATGGTTTGCTGGTAAAAGCTGGAAAAGTTGGAACACTTGAAAGGTGAAAATAATTAATAGATTCACCAATTTTTATTCCTAAAATATCCAACTGGCATAATGAATGCAGAGTAATCTTTTAAGAAGTGAAGAAGTCAAGTGTTATAATATTTAGGCTGGCTACTTTCTTTGATGGTACCGGTTGGTAAAGATGGGTAAATAATCAGTCTGACAGCCTACCAATAGGTGAACCAGGCAATTTCATTTGGTCCCATCAGAAACACTTTATTGACTGATAAGCCTGTCACCTCCTCTTTCATTTTTTGTTTTTCTGGTCTGAGCAACAACTACCGTATGCTGACCTGTACTGATACCATACCTGTCCAACTAATTATCAGTGGTAGTGTTGGACCCAGATTCTAATTCGTGGTCTTTTGAATGGTGCATACAAGTTAGACTGATCACTAAGAGAAAAACTTTATTTGCCTCAAAGAGATTACCTTAACAAATTATAAATTCATAAGGTCTTGATGGTCTCAACAACCCCCTCATTTGTTTTATACATTACCATGCAATGCTATAAATTTCAAGCTATAATAACTGACCATAGACAAGTGAATCAGTCATCAAACATTATATATCCATTAACAATAAGAACATGAAGCTAATGAAAAAATAATATGCCTCTAGACAGGTACCTTATTGGATGAATCCTTCACAAAATCGTCCACTACCTTAAGCTCTTCCTTTGGTTTCTCTGGTGCAACAGTCTGCACGAAAATAAGAAGTCTGAAAAACTTGGACAGGGTCATCAACCATAATACACCCCAGAAAGCATCCTCTATCCAAACAAGAAGATCTTACAAGAATCATGAATAAAAATACTACAAGCACAATCTAGGAAAACTGCATAATAAATATTCATGCAGTGCACATACATACATTAACCAACAAGAAATTGGCGGGACACTTAATGGTTGGATGATAGCAAAATTAGATATACTCATCATGGGTAAAGTTTGCAAATGAAGATAAGACAATCAGAAAACAGCATTTATATAGATGAAATGACATTAACGAGAGATGTAGGAGACAAATAAATTGACATCACAGTTGAACACGGGAGTCATATATCATTGTGTATTGAATGGTACCAGAATCATATACCAGCTGCTAAATACCAACATGTTAAATAACCTTTTAAAGTGTACTGAGACATACCGACCAAACCAGTCAGTATATATTAGTCTGATAAGGTTCCAGTATAGTTACTATTACTCATTCCTAAATCCATGAACAGACCTATCATATTCTCATCATAGACAGTGATGAATGACACTAATCAACAAAGTGCACAAGCAGAAAATAAGAACCTGGGTTTGCTTGCTGATACCAGATAAATTGTTAATAACAGTACATTAAAATGAGATATGAGAATTAACAGTAAATGTTTCCATTTCTATCGGCAGAAAATTTGACACACATGAAACCACTTGGAAGAGCTTAGAAGATTTAACACACACATTGTAAATAAAATGATAAAATTTAAACACAACGATTAGTACTTACTACATTTACATCAGATACAAAAGGATGGACAACACTACCCATGAAGCAGGAATGGGAATGCAAAACTGAGGATTAGTTTCAGATATTGGATAAATTAATGGCAACCATACATGAACATGTTATATCACATCAACATTGTTGTGACCACTTCTTTTTGAACTTTGTAACACATGAATTCATCTATAAGAGTAAAGAAAGAAAAATTGACATACAAGCTAGCTAAGTGGACATGTTCATTTAAAGTATAAAATAATAAATAGCGACAGACAAATAATTTGCTAACTGGAAATGATTAGATATCCTGCACATCTTAATGCACAACAAACAGGAAAATAAAATAAAATGCTGGCATGAGTCTATGTGGTTAATTCGCTAACTGGAAACGATTAGATATCCTGCACATCATAATGTTCAACAAACAGTAAAAAATTGAAATGATGGCGCAAGTCTAGGTTCCCACATAAAACTGGTCAACACTTGTTCCACCAGTGTCAACCACCCTTTTCGCTCCATCACCAATATAGCATTATTGCCAAGATTTTTAATATCTTAGGTTCAGAAAACTAAGTTAAGATGAGATAAAGGTCGTGTTTCAATAGAGGATAAAATGAGCGAGAATCGTCTAAGTTGGCATAGACATATGCTTCGGAGACCTATGGATGTGATAGTTGGAACTGGTGAAATGATTATCATTAGTAGTACAAGATAGAGGAAGACCTAAAAAGATCTTAAATAAACTATAAATAATGATTTAAATCCTCTTAACCTAACTAAATATATGACTTTTTACACATTTCAATAGCAGCAAAAAATCCATAGCCAACGTAAAATAAGTTCTTTCTCTGCCCCTCTCATTATAAATGATGTAACTTGCATTTATATTAGCTCTAAGAATCATTCAGTTTAGACCTTAGTAATATCCAACTTGACAGAACTTTCTTCCAAGTCTAACCCTAGAAAAGATTCTCATATATATCAACTGGCAATGGCAAGATATTAGTTTTCATACGCTTTTCTTTGGCTCTAGCAAGAAGCCAAATACAGATTGGGGAAATGCTCAAGAAGGCATAGATATAAGATGAGATGAGTAAAAGTGGTTGCTTAAAAGCCTAAGTTAATAAGTTGATCTTCTCATCTTCAGCATTTCAACAATCCTATTATTGAATATTGTCTACTAAATGGATTACTTTCCTAACTAGACTGGAAATCTAACAAAGGGAGGTGGTTCTTCTAAAGCTGGGTAAGCAACTGGAAGAGGCATTTGCCTATGAGTCAGATCACCACTTTACCAGATTCCTCCTGTGATAAAACTAAATATATTTCTTTGAAGTAGTTCGACATGACCAAGTATTAAGTCTTTCTTTCTTTTCTGGGGGAGTATGTGGAAGTGGTGAAGGAGAGATCTATTCCAGGATCTTGCTATCAACAACTAAGATCCTCATCAGCTAAGCTATTGGCATGTTTGAGTATGACCTCTCAAATCTTACCAATGCCTAAGTGAACAACTGATAACAAGGATTGCCACTTCTTGGTACAGAGGCACTGCCTGACCTTTCTGCAAGATACATAACACACCTTCATGCCGAGATACATGACGAACATGACAAAAAGGTTTTGCAATGTGTTGGCAAAGCTAGGCAGGTGCAGGCCCATGCCCAATAGCATCAGTCCTTAACTGATACAATATATGAAAATCGTTGTGCAGTCATTAACAAACAAAAGTTCAAAATATCATTCAAAAGATGAGTATTGATGCAGTAAGCGTAACCAACACACAATAAGGATAAAGAAGAATAAGATATGGAACAATGTCACGGCCAAAAAATCTGCATGGTTTCACACTTCACTCAAGCAAAGTACAATAATTTTCTGATAATTCACTTAAAAGAAATATGATGTGTTAAGTGATTGTGCTAAAGCAAATGAACTAAAGTAAGCAACTTAGATATCTATTTCAGAATTAAATTATTTAACTCTCATTTTAGCATCAAAAATAAGGATCAAATGGAAAAATCTTTCAAATAACTACAGAACATACAAGAAACGTTTTTTACCACTAATACAAGTAAGAACACAGCAAAGGACAGAAAATAGGCAAAGATATATCTTCTATCAGCACATAATATCTACTGAAACTTGTTCGCTAAAGTCAACAGTAAATATATGAGTAATTCTTTGCATTTGAAAAATATTTCTAGAAAAATTTCAACTAGCTGAACTCGTGTGACATACAATTTATTAGTGTAGGTAAAACAAATATGGCCCTTGGACTTGCCTCTAGTTAGGTTTCAAAAGTACATATTTGCAAAAGAATAATGAAGATATCAAACTTCGATTATTTCCTAAGATGACACATATCTAATTGTCATCTGAGAATTTTAGCCACGAATTATTTGGTGAATGCAAAACCTTTACCTAGATTAAAAATTTTGAAAGAAGAATCATGACATCTAGAGAATAAGGGCACTAGGACTTTTAGATGTTATTTTAGACAAAACCCCCACCTCTATGATCCGTTCCAACGACTGATGAACAATATGGATGCAGTAAAATTCAATGGACAAGCTAGATAACTTTTGAGAAAATTGCACTGCCCTTCCAGTCCATATCAAAATGACAGAGAACCATCATAAAATGTAACACATCTTATTGCAAAATAGACAAATAATATCCTTCATGAACCAGATCTTTGACTTCTCCGATAATGTAACCTCAAGTTGTGCCAAAGTGCCAGCATTCTTGATGATAGTTCAGATGACATCATTTTGTAAAGTTTGCCATAAATTTAAAGCAAACACCAAAGAATGATTCACCAGGAAGGACTCTACTGAAATTCAAAATCACCAGAAATCAGTTCCGAGTATAAGCAGTACATCGCTCTACACCTGGAAGTCAGCTTTATAAAGTCCCCGCTTTGTCACGATCATGAATGTGAATTATGATACACCCAATAAAAATACCCTATTTAAAAGAGATTCCAACATGATAGTCAGACAATGTTTCATTGTGGAATACAATTATCATGCCTTATGCAAACCAAAAGAGCAAAATTGAAAAAATAGCTGCTAATATAAACCTCAAGAGCAATCTTCAGGATCTCAACATAAAAGAAACAGTAAGCTACAACAAAATAAGACATTTTACTTCCATAGTTCAAGCAAAATAACATACTAAAGTTTTCGTAGCACTTTTGTGTGTAAGTCCTCAGAATAATAACAATAAATTTCATATCAAATAATTCAGACACTACCAAGAAGGATCATATAATTATAAATCAGAAACAGAGTAAAAAATATGCATATTAAAAAGCATATGGATATTCCATATATAAGTTAAAAAGACAAATATATGATGGCAGCCAAGCACTCATAAGTATTTCTGGTTATTAAAGAAAAGAAACTGACAGTGCACACATGCCTAGAAAGACAGGTGATGGCAGCAAAATACATTAATAAGTAGTCCAAAGAAATAATTGCATGTTCTTTCTTGACCAAAATGAAATATCAGGTGTTTATTACCAGACATAATATGCTCTTAGAATGAAATAACTAGCATTAAAATGCACCAAACTGCATCTAGAAACTTCTCAGTATGACTAAATAAATGAACAAACAATACAGAGAAGCGTAGAGAATGACAAAACATTCACACGGACAGCTCATTGTAACGGCAACATCAGTTAGGAACTCACAGTTATATCATTAATTAAACATGCCAGCAAAATGAAAATCTGAAAGAAAAAAAAACACAATGGACATTTATAAATGTACTAACACTAAGCTGCTGGAACACATCTTCTATGGGCAAAAAGTAAAAGTGGACATCTAATAAAGACAGTATAACAAAAATGAGATGCTTTGTCAGTTAACAGTCAAAGAACAAGTTAGTATTTGCCACGATTGCTTCATTTTTAGCTTATAAAAGGATCACTTGAAATGTTTAATTGGACCCACCAAGTGGATTTCTGGTCACCAGTGTAAATATATACCATTAGTTATCTGTCATATAGGGACAGTATTGAAAGGATACTTATTAAAAGCAAATAGGATGACTTATGGTTATCAAATTAATTTCTAAGCAGATCTAGGACTTTTTATATCCAAGAATCATCTAGTTTATCTAATTTGGCACTGGTTCATAAAACATGAGTGATCTGACATTTCCAAGTCAAACCAGTTTAGGATTTGCCAGAAATAAGCCTCTCAAGCATGTCAAGAGTTGGTATGAACCAGTGATTTAAAAAGCGCTAGGCGCCAAGGTCCGAAAACGCCTGAGGCGCTAGGCGCTCGCCCAAGTGCTTGCCCGAGCGAAGCAAGCCGCTAAAATATAAAAAATATATAATAAATTAATAAATAAAATTTAATAAATAAAAAAATATTATTAACAGTATACCATTAAGTGTTTACATACTGTAGACATACTTTTAACAGTATAACAATATATTGTTAACAGTATACTGTTAACACTTAATAGTAAGTGCTAATATACTGTTAACACTTAATAGTAAGTGCTAATATACTGTTAACACTTAATAGTAAGTGCTAATATACTGTTAACAGTTTGAATCAATGTGAGAAGTCTGAAAGTAGAGACAGGCGCTGCGACAACGGTAGTGGAGAGCGACAGCGACAGCAACAGTGGAGAGAGGTGACATCGAGCGCTAGCGACAATGACAGTGGAGAGCGACAACGGCAGCAGCAACAGAGAGAGGCAACGGCAACGGGAGCAACAGCGGGGAGTGGGTCGCAAGTAGATTTGGGTTGGGATACTTGCGTGGGGAATTGAGATCGTTGTGTTAGTTGGTTTGACTGAATCAATTAACACAAAATGCGACCGAACCAAATCTAAAATCCTGGTTCGATCGCCTGGTTTAACTTGGGCGCTCACCTGAAGCGCCCGACGCCGGGGCTCGGGCGAGCGCCCAAGCGGTGGTGCCTCTTTGAAGTGCGTCATCTGGGGTAGAAACAAGATGCTCAAGCGTCGCCTCACCTCACCTGAGCGCTTTTTTAATTCGCTGGTACGAAATGTAACTTATTAATATGCTAGCAGTCAAAAGACTATTGATTTCCGCGTGAATGCTTGATTTGTTCAAGAAGGCTATTTAACTGCATCCCAATGTCACCCAAAGTATCATAATAGCACAAATCACACCTGTAAAATTGATACAGGAAGATAGAGGATGATGCTACCTCACTTGTTACAAACGCATGCATCCCTTAATGCCAAAAATCTCTTAACACAGTGCAATACAGACATTTCATACAATACATGAGCATTTACTTCAAGCATTTAGGTTCTAAGTGCTGCAGCATATAGGAAATAACAACAATATTAAACTTCTTGCCCTGGAAAGGAGGATAGAACATGTTGATAATTTATCAATATTTCACTCAACATTTATGGCATCAGTAGATACACAATCAAGCCATAGAAGTAATTCATTTATAAGACTGAAGCATCAAAAAGTGGATAAGAACAAAACTCTATGAATGGATGCAACATAAGTTCAGAAGTTTTAAACTCATCTTGATCTAGAACATGGTTATCAAGATTAACTCTTGCAATGATATCATCCAAGTAGATATTTTTATTATACCTTTGCTACATTACCACAATAAATGAACCAATCTCTTCTGAATCTCTAACTAATAGCTTGGGTTCTTGGATCTTTAGTTTAGAGAATAATAATGTCTAACAAAAAAGTGAAGCTATCATGACCACCAAAATGTTGACATTCCACCCTAAGACCATAGTCTGTCATCCACCTGACAAACCTTTACTCAATTTGTTACCTCTTGCATTTTGCTTATAATTGGTAATCTTAAAAAAGTGTATCTATAAAAAAAATAGAAGATTCACCATGATTATCAAGGACTAGGCAAGACATTATTCTGAGAACCCCATACAATCTATAAATTCTATGTACTCAGTACAGTATGCTTCACAATAATTGTGTGGACTGTAGTTAACCCATACAAGAAGTTGTAAACAGGAAATGACAGGGATATGGATAATTAGAAATCTTACTGCTGTTTCAACAAAATCTTTAGGCCTTCTGATTTTAAGAACAGATCCAGAGATTGATCTTCCATCATATGAAAGGGCAGTAGTAGCATCCTGCGGTGTAAGAAACTCAACAAGAGCCTGATTTTTCTCTTTATTTAACTGCAGAAAAGTTAATAAGCTAATAAGACCAATCAACAAATAACTCGACAAACTCAATAGAACATGTGAACAGACAAACTACAGTTCAATCATTCATGTGAAATAAAATTTCCACTTACAACACAGCTGATACATGGACTAGTTCCTTTGATGTGATTAACACCAGATGAGACTAAAAGATTATTAAGAAAATCAACCACTGTCTTTTCAGATGCAGATGCTGGTAAATTTTCCACATAGAGTCTCCTCATCGGGCGGGTTGCTTGTGTTAACTGCACAGAATCAATAGGTATGCTCATGGCTACAGATGCAATCTCTGATGAAGGTGCATGCTGGGTGATTTTGGCAGCTGGTGTGACTGGACTGGCTGCAGCTGGCTCAAGCATTTTAGCGGCAGGAGATTTAAAAGTAGCAGGCGGGGCTCCAGCACCAGAATTCTTTGCATCAGGAGGCTGATCCCATTTGGCAGACTTTCGTTCTGGGTATGGAATCGTTGGAGATGGAGTCCTAACAGCTGCCTCAGGTTTTCTTTTCCTTGGAGAGTAGCCACCAAGTCCGCTCCCATGTTTATGGTAATGTTTGTCCCCATCGGAATGCTTCCTCCTTGACTTGTCTTTGAGAGATACAGATGAAGATTCTTCATTTTCTCGCCCATAATAGGATCGCTTATGTCCATGAGGTGAGGATGAGACAGACCTGCCTCTTTCTCGTTCATATTCTGGGCTCCTAGACCTTCTCCTTTTTGACTTGAGCTGCTCAAAATAATGCTTGGAATCATCCTTCCTCCTATCATTTCTTTCAGCATATTCAGGTGGTCGTGATTTTCCTAAATCATGCCTCCTCAGACTAGAATAATCAATTTCCAATCTATTCCTTTTATCAGCATAACTGTGCTCCTTTCTTTTCATCTCCCCTCTTGATTTTCTGTTATCTTCATGTCTTTCCTTTTCTGTGGTATATTTTGGTTGTTTCTTTTCAAATTCCTTGGCAGAACTATTTCCCAGCTTGTCACCATTTCTGCTCCTAGGATGATTCTGTTTCTCGTTCATTCTTTCTTTATCCTTGTTACTCCTACTGTAGATTGATTTTGGCTTGTGATCGGCGTGGAGTTCAAGCTTATGCTTATGCATACCTTCTAAATCACCATCCTTCACCTTATATATTTTTTCTTTTGTCTTCTTGGAGCTCTCTTTCATGGTATCTTTGAAATCCTTCATGTCAGCCCTATCAGCATCCAAGCGATCAAAGGTGACTTTTGCATCATCTTTCACAAAGTGTTCCTTAAAACGACGTTCTCTTTCGTTACCATCTGCTGTAAGTTCCTTTTTTCTCCTCAGCATAATTTCCTCGAAACTGATAGGTCGTGTGCGGGCAGCAGTGCCTTCATGATTGCTCCCAGGTGCCTCTTTTCTCCTGTTTGTTCTCCTCATCTTTACTTCAACATAAGAACAACTACTGCACTCAGAATTCAAACAATCCTTCAAAGATTATGCAATAATGAGGAGATTTATCGTCTCATTTCTAATCTTTATCTCTTCCTCTCCAGCTAGTTTCACTAAGAGGATGGTGCAAAAGTAAACAGCATGAGCTCCTCCGATGAACAATAACAAATTCTTTCTTTGGAAATCTGCACTACAAATGGTAGCAAAACGGTGGAATAACACAAAGGAAGAAAAGCCGCATTAATTTACAAGTGAAAAATTCATCAAAATGCAATTATTGAGTATCCACATGATCAATCATAGCCGTTGCAATAAGTTTGGTTGACTAACTTGAGATCACAACTGATGACCAAAATTAGGTTTTTCCGAGGACCTAATTTCTCAAGAATCTCACAACAAATAGTTATTAGTTGCAAGTGACAAATTGCTAGAACTTGTCGCCACAACCATTACAAATTACATAACTCTTTTGTCAGCAATTCCTCCAGGAAAACAGACTGTTAAGTAATTTAAGCTAGTTATATGCCAGCATCTCCTTCCCCCAAATTTATCCTGTCATGTGGTAACAACATCTTATCCCCTCTCCTATTCAAGGCTAGGGTAAATCAAGCTCGCTCCAAACTATTAAAGATGGAAATTCTCAATCGAACTTATATACAAATGGAACAGAAAGATCCATCGCATAAAAACGTCGACGACCGAAAAAAAAAAAAAATCCTTGCAAAAAGACTAAAAAGAAATTCCGATCTTGAACAGACCTTATTACTGCGCAAAACCTTTCTCCATTGTTGTTGTTAGGAGAACAAAATCGAAGAGGCAGGGGGAGGACAAGAGCGTTACCAGGCGATTTGGGGCCGGAGGAAAAGATTGCTGTTCGCCAATGAGTGAACCCTTGTGCGCGAAGACGAGTGGGAGAGGGATGGGGTTTCTTTAGAGGCTCCTCCCGTGGGTCGACGGTGGTAGCCGGTCGCCTTGGGTTTGTTCATTTGAGAGGAAGTTAGCTGTATTCATACGTGCAAGGTTCGGGTAAAAGGCATATTCCATTGGTGGAAGGAGTGGGGGCCATATACAAAATTTTTCTGAAGGGAATTGACTTCCGCATGTGTGCAGTTTCATGTGGAAAAGGAACAGCTAAGGGGCGATCGAGGATGGGCTTTAGGGTTTGGTTAACGAAACGGCGATCAAGAATGGCCGACACGGCCCAACTTTGTGGTCAGCAGAATATATTACTATTTAACATTTTTTTACTTTGGTGTATGCGGATAAAAATTGGGATGGATCGATCTATAAGGATTTGATGCGTTCATTATCATTAGTTTGAACCCATGATGAATCGATGATTTAGACTTTAGTTTTTATTGAGAGTGGTGAGCTATGTGTGGATGAGGTTAGATCATAACGCAGAGCCACCACTAGGTCAGATCTCACAAGCCCATCGTATTAGTATTTTGTTTGGACCGTAGGATATCTAATTAGTCAAACTAGAAAGCGTGCATGTAGAGCGTCAGGTTAGAACAACTTGACGAGAGGAGTTGGTTTCTTGAGCATGAATTAATATTACAGATGGAGCACCACAATAAAGAACCATGCCCATGGCAAAGCAGAGTATCTCATGAGTAATAAAAGTTTTTTAGGTTATGTCGGCATCAAGCTGTTCTCAGTTCCAAGGAAGCCCGATCTTACAGTAGGATAATACCAGCACAATAGAATTTATTCTGAAGTCACTGTCTTTTAGAATTTGAATAACGAGACCATATCAAGCTGCTTGCTTTCCCAGTTCTAGTTCTACCTGTTCACCACCGATTACAGTATTGCAATTGGGTGATAGCATTGCAAGAAGCATTATTGTGAAAGGAAGTCTACTTCTTTTAAATTGTGCATATACAGACAGCACTTGAAAATATAATACACGCTCCTCAATGTTTCAACTTGGAAACCATGTGTTCCGACTTCTGTAGAAAAAACAAGAGGAAAGAAAAAAGATATCAGTTATAATCAGCTAGGATAGATATGGATATGTCTATAAATTGTGGAGAACATTCTCTTCTTTTTTTTTTTATCTTGTTGACTTTGATATATATGTTTTTATAGCCAAAGTCAACAAGGTCCAAGAAAAAGAATGCTCTCCACAATTTATAGACATATCCAGTAGAAACCACATAAATGCATTTATTTAGTTGCGCCACACTTATCTACATGCGTCTAGCTCGGAACTTAATATTTCCAAACATTTATCATAAGTATTTATATGCAGCAACATATAGGAACGAGTAAATATATGTTTATAATCCCCTTTATCACTAAATGGGATGAAAACTAGTTAATAGGTACATTAGTACCAGCTTACTTGCCAACAAGAAAATCAATTAAAAGACAAAACTCATGAGATAAATATTCGTATTGGAAAGTCAGATGTGAGACAATGCTACGGTTCTTCCCTTTGGGAAAAAAAGGGGAAACATTCTTCTGGACTACCCACAAGCAGAAGTTTAGCAGAAACCTTTCTACCTTTGAATTACAAGGTAAAATGCAAGCTCTAGTTTAATGATCCACATGGAGCTACCCACAGGATACATCTGGCTAATAAGCAAATGTATTGATTAAAGAAACTGCAAACTTGGGGAGATGCATGAAACCATCTAACCTGCTCACTGTAAGGCAGATACTTGCCATCAAAAGTAACAACCACTCGGTCTTTTCCATCAACACCCTTGACTTTGTCAACTGAACAGTAGAAGTCTATAGCTGACATACTGAAATGTAAATGATATTTGTTAAGCAGAAAGAAAACATTACTACAAGCACTTGAGGAGGAAGGAACACTAGAAAAACAAAAAACCAAAAATCTTTGGAGAATATGAAATGAAAAGAAAGGTATCAGAATCGTCATCAATCCAATCCAAACCTACTATCAACATCCACGCAACTCAATTATAACCTGGAAATTTCAAGTCATTATGGTGTGGAGTTGCATTAGTTTAATTCTGATTAAACAGCTTCTTGTTTAGTTGCCTCATGAGGAGAAACTGCTATTTCCTCCTAAGTAAATCAGATACAGCCGAGTGGCAATCATAAATAGAGAGGAAATATACGAAACCGTTTCCTCCTGAAAAAAATCATAAACCTGAAGTTGAAGTTATCCGATAAGTTCTAATACGACTTGTTGAGTTAAAATTTTGGAATATAGAGTATGCACTCTATTCATTTGAAGTAATGGTTAGAGTTAGCCCGTCTAACTTCCAAAAATAATATGTGGAGAAGACATGGCTCAATAGAGGATAAGATATCCATCATGCAGTTTTAAATTTTAAGTAGAAGTTTTTGGTAATTATGTGCACTATGTAGATTTATTAAATCCTTAAAGATCAACAGGGTTCATGTTTTAGGGTTTTTCCTTTATCACACAGTCCAATATCACACTACAATATTGTCACAAAGTTTTTACAGGCGAGCAAAAAAGAGGGATCAATGAAAAAGTTTCAAAAACTGTAAAATCTATATATCAAAATCATGAGTCCTATGGATGATTGTACCAGCATGAAATACAAACCACTACATAACTCCGAGTATTTAGCCAAAAAACAAAAAGAGGAATTGATCGCATGATAAGAAAGAAAGAATTCACATCAACTTACATGCCATCACCGAATTCCTCATTGATGATCTCTTTGATACTTTCTCCAAAATGCATGACAGCTTCATTTAATCTAGGAAATCAGAAAATAAAGACAACTTAAACATGGGAAACCGGATCAACTTTGGGAGAAGGAAGAAAACACAAAAAGGATAAAAATATAAATCGTAAAATTACAAAGAAATCACAATTATCTTAGACTAAAGAAAACCCTTCTTCAAAAGATTACAGAACAGCCTTTTAATTTAAACCCAAGCTAAACCACTTGAAGCTAATCAAATATCCTTATGTGCAAAGTTGCAATTTGCAAGTCAATCATTCTGTTCGATGGGCCACAGGTTATACCCACTTCAAAAAACATGAAAGTTAACCACCACTCGTTCGATTGGATAGTGTGATAAGGAAACAACACATACTTGATAGAAAATTGCACAAAGAAGAATTGTCAGACGGTTTGGGAGCCTAAAAACCGGAGCTTTAAATCTTATACGGGACATGGAAAACAAGAAAATCCATACTTGATGCTGAATAGTGAAAAAGGGAATAAAAAGGATTAGAAAACCGATAAAGGAACGAATTAGTCACAAGAGAGGATTTTGTTTTTTTTTTTTTTGTTGTTTCATATCCAAAACCCACTTTTGCATCGAAAACTGGATCACGCGTTAATTCAATCCAGAAACACTGTGGTCGACCATAAATAGATCGGCGAAGGCAAATACCGGTGTGAGAAGCATCAAGAAAAGAAGGAAGAAAAGGCAATAACTTGGAAGCAGAGGAAGGGAAACCGACCGGTAGACGGCGGGCTCGTGAACGAGGTCGGGGCGGAAGGAGCGAAAGGGCGGGGCCATCATCTCGGCGACGAGGTCGTCGGTGAGGGCGGGGACGGCGGCGCGGAGAGCGTCGGCGGTGCCGGGCTTGAGCTGGGCCTGGCGGCGGAGCAGCTGGGCGACGTAGACGTTGGTGAGCCCCGTCTGGGCCGCTATCTGCGAGTAGCTCTTTCCCGAGTGCCTCTTCGCCGCCACCAGCCGCCCTACCACCGCCCCCTCCGCCGCGGTCCCGTTGCCGCTGCCGTTCTCCATCTCGAGAGCTCGCCGTGAAATTGATCTTGGGCTTAGGGTCGCTAGGGATTGCTTCGCTTTGTTGTGCGCATTACAGCCCAGTCCGATACATAAAAAAATCGTTTTGACTGAAATAAGTGAAAAGGGCACGTGATGTTTTATATAGACCACAAGTTCCCAACAAATTCTAAAAAAAAATATATTAAGATTCTTATATTTATCAAATAAGATATCTAATTTTATTGATAAAAATATCATACATATTATCATATATATATATATATAATAATATTATTAAAATAGAGTTAAAAATAGCCGGAATAAGAATGACCTCTTTTTTTTTTTACGTTTCGTTTTCTCCCTGGGCAACAAATAAATATAGCGTCTCCGGTGCTTTTGTGCCATGAACAAATAAATATAGCGTCTCATCCAGTCAATCACATTCTCAATCATCACTCCCAAACCAACACTGGCTTCGTTACTTCCTCCCAATCATCACTCTCTCTCTCTCTCTCTCTCTCTCTCTCTCTATATATATATATAGAGAGAGAGAGAGAGGGGCTAATTTATATATGCTTTGATTTTAATGATATAATCGTGGTAGTGAAGACGGTTATGCATTAACCTGTCACTAGCATCCCGTATAGTGGTACCTTCGTAGCTACTTGGATGCAACACTCGTAATATTATTCTTCAGTACCAAAAAAAAAAAAAAAACACACATTTCAGATGGCCTTAATAAAGTTACGAAGAAGAGGAAGGAAGATGATGTGCTCTAGAGCTGTGGCACACACATGGGTTTTGGATGCTGCTGCTGCTGCTGCTGCTTGCAATCTGCTCAAAATCTCTAATTGGCAGTGGGAGAAAAAGAAACTAATATTACTGCTATCTAATAAAGAGATGGCATCTTATGACTGCTAGAACTTGGATCGTGTACTAAGTTTGTCTTCTTATCCATGAGACTATTGTATCTAATTTATCAGTGTAACTATTTGGTACAAATCCCTACCCACAACTTTTTAACTGAACTGTAACAAGTGGATGACACATGAAATTAACTCATGTTAAAAAGAATTAAGTAATGTGGATTAAGATTTTCCTATTCTTTGTTGGCAGAGGAAATAAAAATACTTTTACTGATCTGCTATTATGAGGCGATAGCACATAACAGCTATGCTGCAACATATGACATAGCAAGATAAATATTGTGAACAGGCTACATATCTGTTCATGTAAGGAACTGTTCATCAACATAAACCGTAATCAAATAGTTTGTCGTAGTTAATCCTTCGTGATTAAAAAAAAATGGTCGTTCCTATTTTAAATAAGGATAATAAGCTTTTGGGTAAGCTGTCTTGATCATTCTGTCTCTCCACTTGATTTCTATCGATAAATTTTTCACAACATCTCATGAATATCTTAATTTTTGAAAATTTATTTTTTTTAAAGACTTTAAAAAATATCTCATGTCATTTTTAATTTAATTCAAGATTTTAGAAGTGATTTTAGAGTATCCATCGATAGTGATAACATAATTGTTATTTAGGAAGATCTTTGGTTAGATAATCTCTCTCTGATGCCTCTGGGGTTTCTATCCCACTCTCGATAGATTTATTATAATTATACTCTCGATAGATTTATTATAATTATTATTATACCTTTCTGTCGATGAATAGAATATTTATTACTTATCTCCCTCGATAATCTAACGACAACCATTGGGTTTGGACGATAAGTCCTACTCGTTTTAGTGGTAATAGGTTTTACTATAATTAATAATTAAGAATCACTCATAAAATAAAAATCTTACTTTACAATGAGCTACCCACTTTCAACTTGGCTCCTCTTCCTTTCTACATTGCTACAATCGGTCATTGTTTTCTTTTACTCATTTATTCTTTACATGCTCCTATGCACTTTCTTTTTGTCATTCTTGCAGCTAATAATACTCTCTTATAATTCTAAAAGATTTTATGATGACCGGAACAAATCATCCAAAGAGAGGCTTCGTGGCATCATAGTTTTGATTTATTTGGAACACTGAAACTAATGCCAAACTTGATACTCATTTAACCAAAGCATCTTTTCTAGTTCAAAGAGTTAGTTTCCTTTGATGATGATAGCTTCACTATCATTGTTTTTAACTCCAAACCAAAGTGTATCTTTTCTGATTCAAAAAGAGTTTTGTTTCCTTACCTAATGACAGCTTCACTACCATTTGGGTGATAGAGAGAACTATTACAAAGGAGCAGCAGAATCAATCTAACCTTTACAATTATCCGAAAAGGGTTGATGAAGACGTGATCTTTAACGAGAAGAATCTGTCAACCAGTGATTGATTCATGATATGAACTTGGACATGCTTTAGGACCCGAAAACAAATTTACAATATTATAACAATTAAGATCAATAGATTGTTTAGGCAAAGATGGAATAGTAATTGTCGTGCTCGATCAAATACATATCATCCTGTTCCAATATACGAGTACCACAAAAAAAAAAAAAAAACAACAACAACAACAACAAAGAAATCAGAGCAGTGAAACTGGGAATTCGAAATCCTAATGGAAGGTATTCATTCATTCATGCAGCACCATTTTGTAGAGCCCACTTGGAAAGGAGTGAAGTGCCTGCCAGTTCAGTGTCTTATCCTACGACAGCCAAACAAAGATACGAACGAGTGCTCCCACACCTTCGATAAGATTCATGTCGTATGTCGTTCAAGTGTATCTCTCCCTACTTGTTCATGGTATTTTGAATGCCTGTGTGGTTCTTACAGTTCCTGTACACAGACAGCCACAGTACCCAAGATTGGAATCTCGCTCCGTGCTCCTGCTGGGGAACCTTCCCAGGCGAAGATGCAACTTTTGATGCTTGCTTGACGTCGCCCAAAACAGGCCGCCGTTCCTCGCGGCTAAACCATGAGTTCCGCCGTATCTTGTGAATTGCTCAACGCAGGCCCTTGCCCTTCCACAGTCGAATTCTCCGACCAGGACAACCAGCTCGAGAGGCTGGCTGCCTTCCACTGGCGCCTCCTGTTTGGGAGGCTTCTTGACTTTGACCTTTGGTTCTCCTTCTCTGCGCCAACGTTTTTCTTTCGTGGAATTCTTCTTCGCTGGTGCCGCACGTACCTTTACTTCCTTCCACTGCCACACGTTTTCTACAGGGTTCAGTACCGAGTGCACATAGTGTCTCCTATCGCGCCTGTTGCCTCTTGCCAGAAGGATCGGCCGCCTATCAGGGGAGGAGGAGGGGCTATTACCTCCTTGAACACCTTGCGGCTCATCATCGTTTGCGAAAGAAAAGAGGAAATCATATGACGCTTCCTCATTTCCATCCTCGTTATCCTCTTCCTCATCCATATCACAATCCTCATAGTCCTCTTCAGCTTCTTCGCTGACGCCTTCGTCATCATCGCTGCTTCCACAGTTCTGATACCTATGGTTAGAGGGGAAAGATCCAAACTTGGTAAAAGATTTATCTTGCCCTTTGTGTGGCTTCCTCTCCTCGTCTATAACTTGGGTCGCTTCGTCATCTTCCCATGGACACTTGGGATCTTCGTCACCTAGTACATACTCATGCGTTTGGACGTTCAAATCGAACGTAAGCTCCCCTGCGCAAGATTCTCCCTGCAGACAAAATCAAAACGTAAAAGAAATCTAAAATGCCCGACAAGGGATCGAGTCGACATATCGTCAAACATATGAAAAGCGACAAAGGGAAAGAACTCAATATCACAGCTAGCAACACAACTAATGAACTAACTGGATCAAATCGTAGCACTTCAGCTGCAGAGGAGTGTCAGTTACTGTATCCACCAGAAGATTCGGCAGCGAAATCTTCGGCATGAGGGGCATTGGCGTGACCTCAGTTACCGTATCCACCGGAAGATTCGGAAGCGAAATCTTCGGCATGAGGGGCATTGGCGTGATCTGCTTCCGGGAAACATTCGAACGCGAAAGTCTGTACCTTTCGTGCACCTAACAAGTGAATGCCCAAAATCCAGTCAACAACATATATCAACCGGACGCTCAAAACCCAACCCAATTAATTGGAGAACCGAATCGGGCGTACCCTCTCAAGCGGGAGCGACTTCTTAGGCGATCGACGGCGCTTTCGATCCTTGATTGGATCTCCGAAGCAGGCAAGAAAGCACCCCATGATTGAGAGGAGAACAAGAGTTACTGTATCTTTTCTCGATTTCCCACTTTTGAGATGCTTGCTGTGGGGAGAGCCAATCTAACGTCCCGAGAACTTCCCCATCGGGAGCGCAGAACAAGAGAGGCTTTAGGTGAGGGGGGGATGTGCTCTTTTTGAGGGTGTCGAGGAATTAGACCGTTGGAGGAGGGAATGCGTTGGATCCTTGTGACGCCAAGCGTCGCGTGCACGCTCCTACACCCGGCCGCGGTCGGCATCGGCATCGGGAGTTGGGTCCCGTGCATGTCTTCATCATCGCCGACGTTTGACTATTTGAACTTATCTATCCCAATAGGATAAATAGACAAATTGATCTAATTGAAATAATCTTGAATTTTTTGTGAAATTGAAATGATCATTTCCATCCATTTTCCTATGAGCGGATCAAATTAGCGTTGATAGATTTCCATGATATTTTTGTTGACTTCCGTGAAGAAACAATCATCAACAGCATTTGCATCGATAACACGATGAAAATTATACTTTGCAAGGCTGATGTACTTCTTTAATATTCATGAAATCTATGCCCTTTTCATGTATGACTAATCCTTTTAGAAAGTTTCACTAATTATTGTGCCCAACTGATGGGAATCCTCACTCCGTTCCTGCACCTCCGCTCTGTAAACAAAGGACCGGCTCACGACACAGAAGACGACGAAGTTGAGGCAGTCGAGGATGGCAAAGAACGCATAGTAGTAGTCCAGGTGCGAGGCATTCAGGTTGTTGAGAATCCACCCGGCGTGGCCATGCTCCCTCGTTACGCGCGCCACCGTCGAGAGAAGGAAGCTGCTGAGGAAGTTGCCGAATCCCAAGCTGACCATCGCGAACGATGTGCCCAAGCTCTTCATCCCCTCCGGCGCCTGGTCGTAGAAGAACTCTAACTTGGCCACCTCCAGGAAGGCGTCTGCGATCCCCATCAGCACAAACTGCGGCAGCAATATGAAGATGGTCAACGGAACCACCCCTCCGCTCTGCACCACTCCGTGCTCCCTCGCCACCGCGAGCCTGTGCCGTTCCGTCAGCGAAGATATCGTCATGATCAAGATATGGATCGCCATTCCCACCCCCATCCTCTGCAGGAGAGAGATCCCTCTGGGGTTGTTGGTCCAACGCCTCATGAATGGCACCAGGTACCGGTCGTAGAGGACGACGCTGATGAGCATGGATATGGTAACGAAGGCCCCGAGGCTCGCCGGCGGGATCTGAAAGTGCGGCCCCATGTGTCGATCGAGAGTCTTCCCCTGCTTCACGAAGAGGGTGTTGATTTGAGCATACATCGTGCTGGGGATGAAGGTCGTGATCAGGACCGGAATCATTCGCAGCATTTGCTTCGTCTCCTCTACTTGCGTCACCGTGCATAGCGTCCACGGACTCGTCGGGCCGGTCTTCACCGCTGCTTTGTTGAGGATCCTGCGTGCATGTGTAACGGATACTAGTGAAGGTTGACCGTATGCATCCAAACGATCAAAATCTTCAAGCAAACCTTAAGGTTGGCGTGGAATCGATGCGATATATCCCGTCTGCAGCATATGCGTTCAGATCCAGTTCGTGAAGCTCCTTGGGATCGCTGGGCACGCGAACGGTGGACTTCCTCGCGGCGGCAACAATCACCCTGGCCATCTTAGTGAAGGGGCTGCCCGAGGGCAGCTTGTGGCGGTAGAACGGCGTGCCGGCCGCGAAGATGGCGATGGAGACGGCGAGCCCGAGGGTCGGCAGGGCGTAGCCGAGGGTCCACCCGACGTTGTCTTGGATGTACACCAGCACGGTGTTGGCGAAGAGGGTGCCGAAGAAGATGCTGAACATCCACCAGTTGAAGAAGGAGAACTTGTGGGCGCGTTCCTTCGGATCGAACTCGTCGAACTGGTCGGCGCCGATGGTGGAGATGTTGGGCTTCGTGCCGCCGGTTCCCACGGCCAAGATGTACAGCGCGCAGAAGAACACGCCGAGCTGCAGCGTCGAGGCTTTCCCGTCGCAGTTGGGGTCGCCGGTGTTGGCTCCGCAGGGGGGCGGTTTGAGCGAGCGCAGTGAGACTGCCAAGGTTAGCAGACACATTCCCTGTGAGAGTGGAGAGAAGGTACGTCAGCTGCTTACACATGCATGTGTGATGATTGTGCAGGAGATTGATAACAGCTGCAATGTTTTCCCACAACACATCTTGGAAGCTTTTTGTTTTTTTTTTAATTTTGATTAATGAATGGGTCTATGCTTTGACTTTGTTCTAAATATAAGTTATAGGAAGTCCGAAAAGAACATGGCACTCAGTTATGAGCTTTATAGGATAAGACCAGATGGCTTTAATGCGAATTTGGCCACGCCTAACTCCCTACACATCATATAGTCTCCTCATCGTCCAATCTTTCCCATGTATAATGTTCACGATGGGGACGTTTCGTTATTATAAGAATGCAAGTCAAGTTCTATGTAGGCCACATTTTCTTGATCATTTACTATTGCAGTGGGCAACGATGTCAAAATCGTAAGCATCTTATTGAGTAAGGAGGAGCTCACACCCACGCAATTGAAACGCATCTTCTTACAGAGGCGTAAGACTATGACAGCGTAATGAAAAATATGCAGGTTGACCACCTCATGACCAGTATTCTGCTCAAGAATCAGATCCTGGAGGAGATTGGAATCTTCTTCACCAAGTCGTAAGAACCACAGGGTTCGGAGTCAATAATTAGTTCATCATCAATGGACATTGACAAAATTGACCACCTCAAGAGACAAAGTCGCCGTGCTTTAAAGAATAGGATTCATGCCAGCTTTTCAAACCCCCAGCAAATCAAGATGTTTGGAGGGGGTAGACAAACTGCTCTCATCAAATGGGCTGGCTGTATTGCTTTGACAGTAATCATCTAAGATGCTCTTTGGTTGTGTTATAAGACGTCCTCAAAACATCGAACATCACTTACTAGACTAATTTGTTCAATAAGGTCTTGACATCTTCAAATCATGTCACTTCAATAGTGAACGACACCATACCTGCTCTTACACATTTGACTAATGTTTCTAAACAAGACAACATAGCTTTCAGCCAAGGAAACAAAAAGCTTTCAAGGCCAGATGACATGGTAGATGAGCCTCCCCATATCATTGCCCAATCATATGGTACAAATGATTTGAACAAATTCAAATAGGAGGTGGTATAATAAACAAGGATCCATCTATAAGTATCTTTTGCCGGCAAAGATGCAAGATTGAAATGTCGAATAGCCATCGACTTGGGATCCAGAAATGGACAGTGGGAGAGGAAAACAAGAGAATCAGTGAGGACAATGAGCCTAGTTATCTCAGAAGATTCAATTGTCTGCGTACTGGGGTTACAGTAGTGTTCCCCGGGAAGTCAGTAGCTCTCAGGAGGACAAAGAAACGTGATCTTTTGAGTCATTGATAACTTTTCATCCTTAATCTTAAGTTAGACTTCATCTTCATCCAAAATGAGAATCTAGCAACTACACCTGAAGTCAAGAATACAATTGTTTGGTTGCGGTCTCAGCTGTCATATATACTGCAGACGTGACATAGACCCCTTGTATTATTTGGTACCCGAATCATAAATTAGGGCCTTGTAGTGGTCAGGATTCAATGAAGATATTTATCTACTTATCAGTCTCCGCTACATAATTAATCTTCTAACTTCGTGTCCACAAAAAAAAAAAAAAAGGATCCGTTGACTCGGGAATCAGGCCTCGCAGTATTATTTATGCATGTAGCTGCTACTGCCGTTTTTTGCGGTTGTGATGGGTAGATATTTCTTTATGAGATCGACCTAGTTATGTATCGATGGCCTTCTTAGCGAGCAAAGAAAGAGATACGATGGATGGTCCTGGTAACTTTACCGAAAGGTAGATGACAGATGCTATGGCGAAGGTCCAGTAGCGACCGAGGTGAGCGTCGGCGACGTAGGCGCCGACGATGGGCGTCAACCACACCGCGCCGAGCCAGTTGGTCACGTTATTGGCAGAGGCGACGGTACCTTGATGGAGCTTGTCGGTCAGATACAGCACCAAGTTTGAGGAGATGCCATAGTACGCCATCCTCTCGAACGCTTCATACACTGCAAGTTGGTCAATGAACGTGAAAAAAATTGAGATCAGGCAGTTGGTGGTGATCGGAAAACCATGGTAGGAAGTGAACCACAAATAACATAGGAAATTTGATGTGAGTTTGCCAGTAATTACTGGTGTATATATAATTATCAAGTTCGAGTGCAGCAACTGAAGCCCTTTTGTTCACAGCGAATGATTCGCTGATTAATTGTGCTTTCAAAAGGGAAGTTACAAAGAGAATGATCACAGGGATGTCCGTGTGCATCAGTTAGTCATCGTGTATGAGATTTACTGCTGGAGTTTAGTAGTTTGAAGGGTTCTCAAGACATCAAAGCCTTGAGCTCCATGGTTATAGCATCCAAACATGGGCCACAACACTCACAAAAAGAGACAAAACCGTATCAGAGAGAGAGAGAGAGTGAGTGAAGGCATTACCGACGACAAAAGAACAGGCAGTCCATCCTCCTCGCTTGGATCGGAGGACGGGGTTGCCCTTGAGATCGACGGTGCCGTCCTTGGTGTACTCCCCTCGCCCAGACTCGGAGTTCTCCGCCATGGCTCGGAGTTTTATTATAGACTCACGAGATTTATAGACTCACGAGGAAGCCAAGCCGAACGATCCCCGGAAATGTAACAGCGGAGACGATGGAGTTTCCTATGGGCATGCATCGTGACGCACACACGTGAGATGGTCAATAACTGAGACATCTTATTGGGAATCTTGAAAGAAACATTCTTCCTTTAGCAAAGACCCGATTGGAGTGCTATTGATTTCGTTCCTACTATGAATGAGAGGGTTAATCACACATATTATAAGTTACTTATCTTTAGTATCATAATTTTTATATTTTTAAAAATTACTAATATTCTTATAATTATAAAAGTAAAATATTCATGTTCATTTATCATAACATCATCATCGGTGTTCATTTATTAACTAAAATAAAAATTAAAAATAAGTAAATAAATAAATTTAATATTTTAGTTGATGATGATGTACTTGGTCAAATGTGAGGGATGATAATATTTTAGTCGGAGAGAGAAAGTTGAGGGTCTCTCGGTAAGAGCAAACCTTTTGTATCATCTTAAGATAAAGATAAGATACTTGCATGTTGATTTTTCTGACAATTTTTTATTTTGATCCTGAAACTCGTTCACATTAACCAATCATATTCCTGTAGACTTCCACATCTGTATCACTAAATGTGATGGATTGCATCTCATTCAATTTTTTTTTCTTTGGCATCTTTTTTCATTGTAGAAAAAAGAACACTTGCATGTTTCTTCGATTATATTATCATTTGGTGTTTCCAAACATACATACACACACACACACCCATGAGATCAAATCTGATGACGTGCACAAAAGCACCATCCTCCCTCTGGATCATCTTGATAAGATTCTTGTTGGATGATACCCGTCAAACAAGGTCACAATCAATGATGTTGTGGATGCTGCAACTTGTGCTGTGAGCTCCCCACAAGTGAGAAAGTTGCGATGCTGTTCACTTGGAAGACTCTTATAGTCCATATTTTAGCCGTGTGGTTAGAAAATGAGAAGAAAGAAACCAAAACTGATCTCCAGCACTTGGGTTATTCCGTCTTTTTACTTGGTTCATACAGTGAACAGGATGCTGAATGAAGAAGAGGTGGACAACAAGAATTCCACCCTTATCAGATCTATCAACTGGTCACCCTCTAGAAGATGGAGCTTCGAGCTGGAAGGGAAGATGGCGTGGCATCGCCGCAGCTCGAATCTGAACACGAGTTCCTCTCTCTCTCTCTCTCTCTCTCTCTCTCTCTCTCTCTCAAATATTAATAGAAGAATGGAGAGCCGCCTTGATGGATGAGCTGAAAGCTTTGTATACCAGAAGAAGAAGAAGAAGAAAGACACGAATCCTACTCGTCTTGGTGGAAAAGTCAGTGGGAGAAGGCGAGCGTGTCAAACGATGTAGAGCAGACAAAACTCATAAATGCAATTGGACTGCCTCGGTGGATGGCAGAATGCTTTCTCTTGACCAGCTCCGAATACGATAGCGTCCGACCTCTAAAAAATTTGTCGTTCGGTACCTCTTTTCCTGTTCGTTTGTAAATATTAAAAATATATAATATATATTTATTATATTAAAATAAAAATTAATATTAAAATTAAAAATTAAATAATAATATATCAGATGTATATCTTTCGATATCATCTAATTAAAATCTTAATTATCAAGATCATCTCTTAGATAATTTTATTATACTTCAATTTCTTAATTAATGATCATTATTAAAATTTAATTAGATCTATCATATATTTTATCTAATTAAAAAAGTTAAATATATAAAAAAAACTCATAAATGCAATTAGATTATCTCGATGAATGACATGATTTCCCTTTTTTTAATTTATTCTACTAGCAGGTATACGTGTTCCTCTTCGATACATCATATTTCTTTTTGCCGTTGGTTCTTATTAGATCCCTCCACTTCTAGGATTGAATTTTTTTTTGCTCATCATCAAATTCTACAAAATCTTGCCTCGACTTGGATGGACTTTCTGTAATAAAATTTTAAAAAATATATATTTCTAAACTAATTTAATAGAAACACAATTAAATGAATATGAAAACTTAAATTATGTATCTCCAGTTATTATTGTTCAAGATATATATATATATATATATATATATATATATATATATATATATATATATATATATATATATATATATATATATACGTTCTCTCATCAAAAATGTTTATTGCCATTAATTCGTAATGTTCAAGAATTATTCAAGATCCAAACGTTTGGACCATAATTAAAATTTTTTTAATTATTATGAATGGAGAAATTTAACAATAATCGTTATATTCATAATGAATAAAAATTAAAATACAAATTTAATTAAAAAGAAAATGATTATATTCTCCCACTTGATCCATACGTTTAACTTAATGAATTAAATTAATCTTATTAAATAATATTTTTAAGAAATAAATACATGAATCATAGTGATAATTCTTCTTAGAGCGAGTATTATCTTCCATGTATCACAATATATTTGGTTTCTTAAGAATTAATCTTAATATGGTAACATCACTTAATAAATAAACCATATATTTATTCTTAGTCCATACAAATATATTTTCTAAAATTAATATGCATATGAGTATGAGAAAATATCACAATATATAAGAGTTTCAATATAATTACAAAGTGAAACCAAGTCTCATTTTATTTACATGATCATTGAATTTTAGAGATGGCATACCTTTAGTCAAAGGATCATCAATCATTAATTTAGTACTAATATGCTCAATGACCACTTTCTTTTCCTTTACATATTCTCTTATGGCTAAATACTTAATATCGATATGTTTACTTTGATTTTCAATTTTATTGTTTTTAGCCATAAAGACATTAGTTAAATTATCACGAAAAATTCTTAATGGACTATAAATATAATCTATTATTCTAAGCTCAAAAATAAAACTCTTAAACCATACATCATGTGAATTAGCCTCAAAACATGAGATAAACTAAACTTCTATGGTAGAAGTAGCAATCAAAGTCTAATTAACACTTCTCTAAGAAATAGCTCCACTAGCCATTGTGAAAATGTATCATGATGTTGATTTACGAGAATCAACATAGCTAGTAAAATCTGAATCTGAGTAGCCAATCACATCGAGTTTGTCTGTCTGTCTATACATAAGCATGTAATCTTTGGTTCCTTGAAGATATCTCATCAACTTCTTTGTTGCTTTCCAGTGGTCTATACCTGGATTACTCTGATATCGTTCGAGCATCCCCACAACAAATGTTATATCAGGTCTAGTACAGACCTGAGCATACATAAAGCTTCATACGGCAGAAGCATATGAGATGTTTTTCATTGATTCCCTCTCAAGATTATTCTTCGGGCATTGGTTCAAATTGAACTTATTACATCTCATAATGGAAGCAACACTTGGTGAATAATCCTTCATCTGAAATCTTTCTAAAAGCTTATTGATATATGTTTTTTGTGATAGACTTAAAATACCTCAAGGTCTATCTCTATGAAACTTAATGCCAATGATATAAGATGCTTCACCCATATCCTTCATGTCAAAGTTTTTAGAAAGGAATTGTTTCACCTCATGCAACAAACCCCTATCATTGGTTGCAAGCAAGACATCATCTACGTATAAAATAAGAAAACATATTTTACTCCCACTGACCTTCTGGTATATACACTGATCCATGGGATTTTTAATAAGTCCGAATGAAGAAATTCACTTCTTTAAAATACCATTGGCAAGAGGCTTGTTTTAAACCGTATATAAATTTCTTAAGCTTACAAACCAAGTCCTCACCAACACTAAAGGAGAAACCTTTAGGTTGTTTTATATAAATCTCCTCCTCTAGATCTCCATTAAGAAACATTATTTTCACATCTATTTGTTGCAACTTAAGGTCAAAATGAGCAGCTAATGCGAAAATGATACGAAGAGAATCTTTCTTAGATATAGGAGAGAATGTCTATATATAATCAATTCTCTCTTTTTGAGTAAATCTTTTTGCAACAAGTCTTATCTTGTCTCTACAAGATCCCAGACTCCATTGCTCTTCATCAAATTCATCTCCTCCTTCATGACATCATGCCATAAGTCTGACTATTTATAACTTATAGATTGTGAAAAGGATTTAGGATCATTTTTAGCTTTATATTATGATAGAACCCTAGGATTCTATCGTGAAGGAGGAAGGTGAAAAGAGGGATAATCAATCTCTTCGAGGGGATTGGGCCTCATAGATCGCTTCGAGGGGATTTGCCTCCTAGGGTTTCTGCCTATTGGCCAAAATAATACTTCATTGATTAATTTTCATAAAAGAGTTTACAATCTTATTTATAGGGCTCTGGTAAGAGTCCCACTAATCTTTGACTCTTAACTAGCTTGATAAACTCCTAACTGAAAATAATAACTGACTTTATTTCAATCGAAGATAAAAACCAACTATAACCACTTATAATTGACTTGGTAAGGTTCACCCGACCCATAAGTGACTCTGACTAACATGACTCAACCTGAATAGGTGGACCCGACTTAGCTAGGGTCTTATCAGACCCACCTTCTTCAAATCAGTCTTGTCCTTAAGGCTAAGCAGCATCGAACTTCGGGGGTACTTCGATCCAAGATATTTGCTACGCGTCATAATTTTTTAATCAATTAAATAAGGTCTCTACTTTGTGTAAGCAATAGGTCGACCTTCTGGTGCAGCCGTCATTGAAGTCTTGTGATGAAGCCTCTCCATTCAATGGTTATTGGTAGTTGTGATCTTATTTCCACATCTTCCTTTGAGGATCACCTGCTTTCCATTAATAAAAAACTTTATAATTAGTTTATAAAGATTTTAGGTGATATCACCTAGGGTTGACAACCATTCAATTCTAATTACTATTTTGATGTCCTCCAAGGATATCAGAAAGAAATCCACCTATAATTCTTGGCCCTATACCATCAGTTTGATTTTTGAGCACTTATTATTACAAGTTAAAATTCGACCATCATCAACCTTGACTTCAAATCTATTACAATCTTCAAGTTGATAGGTCAATTGGTCAGCAAGCCTTTTGTCCATAAAATTGTTAGTGCTACTAATATCGATTAAAATAGTAACAAGCTATTGTTTCAAAATTTTCTTGATTTTCATAGGTTACGGGTTAGAGTAGCCTACTATTGTATGTACGATATGTATGAAATGTCTAATAGCGTTATCGAAATCCATACCTTTTCGATCATAGTCCATGTCATCATTATATGGTTCCTCTTTAATTGGTTCTGTCATCAAAAGATTGTCCTATTTACATCGATGTCCTCTACTCCATTTTTTATCATAATACCATCACAACCCTTTTCCTGATCTTTCCTATAGTCTTCTTTGGTAAGTCTTTGAGGGTTTAGAGTGGAGGGAGGTGGGGCTGTCGGCTTGTTTACTATTGGTTAATTTATGCTTTTATTTTTACGATTATCCTTGTTGAGCTTTTCTTTGTGTATGTGAGCGAATGATATGGCAGCCATCATGGTACGAGGTTGTCGAGCCTTAACTTCGCGCCGAATCTCTGGATTGAGCCCTTCAATAAATGTTCCCAATAGTTATTTTTCAGACTAGTCTTGGGTGTGGTTTGAGAGACGCTCAAATCTGCTTTGGTACTCTTATATAGTAGAGGTCTGATGGATTTTGGCGAGTTGTCCATCTATGTTTTCATACTCTGATGGTCTGAAGTGAATCAAAAGCCCACTTTTGAATTGCTCCCATGAGGGTTCTCCATGAGTTTGCTCATACCAATCGTACCATTAGATCGCGTCTCCTTTAAGTTGAATGGATGCGATCTCCACCTTGGATTCCTCCAGAGTCCTGTGAAAATGAAAAAAAAATTTAGCACATGAAATCCAACCAATCGGGTTTCCATCTTCCCATCTGGGAAACTCCACTCTCATATATGTGTATCCTGTGTCATGTCCATGATCATACTTTTCAGATCGACTCCCTTTGAAACTTTCACCATGTTGAATTTTGTTGGGACTCTTTGATCAGCTTCTTCTAATTTCGCGGAGGAGCTCTTGAAATCTGTCTTCTATGTGAGCCTCAAAGACTTTAAACCTTGCATCAAGTGCATCATCTGTAGTCATCGTGTAGGATTGTAGATCAGTGATATTCAGTTCTTTTTTCTTCTGTCAAGTCAGGGGCATAAGTTTGCGTCATAGATGTGGTAAGACTTGGTCACAACGAGATTATCGGTGTAAGAATCACTAATATATTGAAAAGCTAATTGGAGATGGTGGGGGTAGTAGTGGTAGCAAGGAGTTGTAGCGGTGGCAGCAGGGAGGTGTAGCGACAAGGGTGAGGTTAGAAATGACTGCGTCAGTGAGGGTAGTAGTGACAAGGGAGGAGATAGCGATGGGTGGCAACGATGACTGGCAACAAGTGGCAATGGTGAGGGCTGGTAGCAATGGTGATGCTGCTAGCAGAGGAGGAGATTGGAGAGGGGCAGCGATTGTGGTCGGCGATGGCTGTGGCTGCAGGGAAGAGGTTGGGCAGCAATGGATCCGGCAGTTGGCAACGATAGTGATGTTGCTGTGCGGGAGTGGGTTGCGGTCACAAATCTCAGATGGAGTCGAGGAGGAGGAAGCAGCTGCGGCAAGCAACGCAACAACAACAATGGCGGCGACTTAAGTGGGTTATAGGGGAAGATGGGATGGGAAGCAAAGGAGAAGCAGAGGACATTGACAATCGCTAAGGAAGAAGGCTAACAGAGGAGCGGGTGATGGTAGCGGTAGATGGCCGGGAAGAGAAGGAAGATGGTAGCTAGGCAGCCACGGGTGGAGATGGCAGTGGCTGGTGGCCGACGAGGGATACGACTGTAATTGTTGGAGCAGGGGAGAAGGTATAGGAAGCAGCAGCAGGGGCAACGGGAAGCAGCAGTGGGTGGCAGTAGTGAGGGCTGATAGCAAGGGACGATGAGGGTTGGGGCAATGAGAGAGCGGGGTCCGGCGAGGAAGAGGCTAGGTAGTGCTGGAGGGAGAAGAAACGACAGTGTTGGATCCGTAGGTAGGGAGGAAGCAGCGACAACGGGGAAGAGTGGCAGGCGGTGGGCAATCGATGGGGAGCGACGAGCGATAGCAAGGATGGTTGACGATGATGATGGAGGAAGGTAGCAGTGGCGTTAGGTGCAGTAGGGGACAACGATAGAGGGCTGGCCGGTGGCTAAGCGGTAGGGGTTGGGCAACTACTGCCGAGAGTTGGCCGATGGTTGATACACTATGCTTGGTTCTCCAGACCAGAATGGTGTTGCAGAAAGAAGAAATAAAATATTATTGGACATGGTGCGGAGTATACTTAGCAACTCCAATCTTCCTAAATTATTGTGGACTGAAGCACCAAAGACGACAATGTATATATTAAACTGAGTTCCAACCAAGGTTGTCTCAAAGACACCATTTGAATTATGGAAAGGTTGAAAATCAAGTTTGTGACATATGCGCATTTGGGGATGTTCGTTTGAGGTCAGGATATATAATCCATAAGAGAAGAAATTAGACCCAAGTAATATTAGTGGGTATTTCATTATATATGTCGAAAAGTCCAAAGGTTATAGGTTTTATTGTCCATCTCACACAACTAGGATTGTGGAATCAAGAAACGTTAAGTTTCTTAAGGATGACATGATCAGTGGTAGCGATCAGTTCATGAACATAGTTTTTGCACATGATTATATAGGAACTCAACATTCCAAATCGAATGATAGATTGGTTATAGTTCATAGCACTCCTCAAGTTCAAACTAGTGTTGAACAACTAATCATACATATTCCACAAGTTGCTGATAGTATTCTAATAGATCAAACAATTTATGAATTACGACAAGCTCCTAAACAATAAGTTAAACCACAAGTTTCCCATGGCCACTCATTGTTGCCTCCTCCCCACCGTCAGCCCTATTGTTGTCTTTCGCATCTCGCCCCTTCTTCCTCTCCTTGAAGAAACTTAGCAAAAAGATCAGGTATTTGTCCATTCTCAGTGTATCTACCATAATATTCTCCACCTCTATCTGATCTCACAATTCTAATTTGCTTGCCGCATTGGTTCTCAACTTCAACATTAAAGATTCTGAAGACATCCGATGCTTCATTTTTATTATGAATCAAATATATATACATATATCATGAGTAATCATTTATAAAGGAGATGAAACATTTTTGATCATGTGTGTCCAT
This sequence comes from Ensete glaucum, assembly GCA_021527575.1. NCBI lineage: Eukaryota > Viridiplantae > Streptophyta > Magnoliopsida > Zingiberales > Musaceae > Ensete > Ensete glaucum. The sequence continues at coordinate 21,625,791 of CM038559.1, forward strand.
GTCTGGACAACATATATTAGTATGAATAATTTCTAATATGTCTGAACTCCTATTATTAGATTTATTGGTCTGTTT